>JANVCL010000006.1:13654295-13666150 GCA_026546855.1 Erythroxylum incrassatum
AATTTCGACACCGAGGTAAAATCAAGGGGGAAGTTAAATTCCTAGATTTTCATTCCATCGATATTTCTTATATTTTTCTCTTGCGTTAATTCTCGTTTTTATTTCATTTTTCAAACCACAATCAATCAAACTTTTCTTTAATTTTTATGTTATTAGCTTAAATTAGAAGTTATTACAAGTATTACTATTTAACTAATTTGATCTCTGTGGGATCGATATTTTTACTACTTGTCGATAGAAACGTGCACTTGTGTTTACGACCGACAAGAAGTCTAACTAAAAGATTCAAAATAAGCTCTTATTGGGATACAACATAATGATTTCCGTATTTTTTATTTAATTTAGTTGCTTTTAAGATTTTTAGTTATTTTTAGTATGTTTTAGTTTATATTGTTTTTATTGCATGTGTTTTAAGATAAAAGTAGTTCTAAAGTAAAGGATTTAAGTATATTTTGATGCTTTTTTCATTATTGGATCAAGATTATCTTACCTAGGATGAGATATGATTGAGTTTTACAAGCTACATAGGTATCGAACACTAAAATGTGTTTTTCCATATGCTACAAAATATCATATTATTATTTACCATCATATTAGGTCTTAAATAATTTGACTTTACTTCTCCTTCTCCCAACATGACTCTTTATTAAGACAAACTTTCATATGAATAAACAAAAACATAAAACAAGAATAAAATTTATTTGTTTGATTTAGGGTTTAAAAAAGCATTTAATGTATCAATAACTGCTAATTACTCTAAGTTTGTGGCATAATTTTGAGAAATTTAGCTTTTATTTAAAACTATTTTCAAAGGATTTGATATTTAATATGGCATGTACTTTGTTTACATACCTACTTTTAGATCTCTAAGAAAGAAGGAACAAATTTTGATAAGTTAGATCCAAGTTAGAGAAGTTTTAGATGAACACAGGTCAAATGTTAAGTGCCTTATATAATATATTTCTAATCCTATATCTTGTGCATTTTGCTTGTTTATTTAACAATTTTTTATGTTTTTCAAAACTTATTCATTCCTACTATATTTTAGGTCTTAATTGCCTTTATGGGTTAAAAGGAGCAAAAATCAGACAGAATTAAGGAAAAAACTGAAGAACTAAAGATGTCTTTGAAGGACACATTCATGTGGAGGTAGACACAGCTTGTTCATAACCGTGCAGCTTTGTAAGGCAATGCTTCTTCATGATTTTGGAAGAATTGAAGTGAGATTAAGGGATGTGGTCATGCAAATGTGTATGTGATAAAAGGGAAAAATGAAGAGAAAAATGAGGAAAGTCTAAAGTGGTTTATAAGAGGTTCATATAAGGGTTAAGGGAGGCTTGAGAAACACAAATTGATGGCCTAAGTGTTTTGCAGTTTTATATAAGAAACTTTCATACTGCAAGTATACAGGTCGTAACTTGTAATATAAAAGATATTGTTCCTACGAGGATTGGATTAGTCACCTAACAACTTGAATGAAATTTGTCTAAGGTAATAAAAGATTGAATTAAAATAAATTAACTGAAGTTAAAATAAACCAATAAAACTAAACAGTTGAATAAGTTTGCCAGATATGCACTATCTTTATCATATCTCAATCCAAGGAGACTCTAGGCTTCCACTTTTTGATGAATATCATATTGCCTTGCACATGCCAATGATCCATGTCAATAACCTTATATTCCATCTCTTTTATGGAGACCCTAAAAATGAAAAACTCATCTTCACTAATTAACATGTTCTCCAAACCAAATCTCCTTAAATTGCTAATAACCCATTGCTACACCAAAGGAAAAGGAAGAAACTTGTCCAAAAAAATATCCATTTCCTTACACCAAGATGCAAAACCTCAAGAGGTAAGGTTATAAGAGCACCCCCTATAGGAGGAGAAGCAAAGTGAAGCTTACCGAATGACTCTAGATCCCCATTACTTTGTTCCAAGGTTACCTATTTGCTTGGTTATCTAATAGTGTTTGAGCTCCACTAGCCTTCAAGCTTAAGCTTTTTTAGGAAGAGGAAGGAAGGAAGGAAGCATTTAAATGGAGGTTAGGTGTTTGTATAAGAGAAGTAGTCGTAGTCGAAGGAGGGATGCCAAAGGAAGAAGACGGTGTGGGAAAAGGTAGAATAGAATAAGGATGTGTAAGAGTTGCAATGAAGGGGAGTACAAACATTTTTCTATTAACGGTAAATTATCAAACTAGAAGATAAGGTAAGAAAGAAGGTAGATAGGTTACCAAGAAATGAAAGGGAAATAAGTTGAATCGGGGTGAAGCAAGATAAATCACAAGGGGAAGGGCGCAGAAAGAAGAGAGGCGCAAGAATTTCTCTTGTTATAATGTAGTTTCCAAAATTACCCCCCAAGATTCTAGCTTTAAGGTTTAAAATAATACTATAAATCTATTCAATCTAAGTCAAAACACGTTCCTATAAAGGCAAAATATCAAGGATAATATTCTACTTGTTCATGAATTATCTAAGAGCTATCACCAAAATTATCCATTAAAAATTGTACTATGAAAATTGACTTTCATAAAGCTTTTAAATCAATCAATTGGAGGTTTTTAATCATTTGTCTCAAGGTGTTTGGCTTCCCTATTTGGCTTCCCTATTCTCTTCATGATAGGATTGAATCATCTTATATTTTCTTATGCATTTCAATGTCTTTACAATCCAAAATACTCAATGTGTGTTCATCTTGTGTTTATATATAGATTAAATGAGTGAACACGAATATATGCTAAAAGGAAGAAGTTTGAAAAAGTTTAGAGAGCCATCCATGAAGGAGAAACCATCAAAGGCATTCGGAGGAGAATCAGAGAAGACCCGGGAAATAACCCAGGGCCACCATATCGTGACAAAAGCTTGATCATAGGGCCACCATCGTGGGGAATCAGCCACAATCTTGACAGAGAGTAGATAAACTGACCATGATCGTGAACTAAAGGCCACGATCGTAGCCTACGTGCAGACAGACACAGATGACCTTTTGAACTTAAGTTTGTTAGGAGCTTTTTGAACTTTTGAGACACAGGAAAATTCTAGGTTTTACCCTAAATAGACCATACTATACAGTGGCGGAGCCAGGAATTTAAGAATGGAGGGTCTAAATGTTTAATTTTTTTAAATCTTGGGGGCCCAATGCACCACTAAGCTCCAAATAACTCCATCCTTATGTGTATATATATTTATTAAAAATAAAAAATATTTATTTTTTAAAATTTTGGGGGGCCCAGTGCACCACTGGCCCCCATGTGGCTCCGTCTATGATACTATATAAAGAAAGAGAGAAGGACATAGGAGGGGGACTACACATTCTACCACTTTTGGAAAAATTGAAGAAGAGAGAAGGAAGGAGCAAAGAAGTTTTTGTTATTTTCTTTATGGTTAGCTAGTTTATTTCATTTTCAATGCTTTATTTTCATATTTCTTAATCTATTCATACCATTAGTTTAGAGCTTTCTTAGTGTCAATCACGTTTTTACATGTGCTAGAATATTTAGAATGAATGTTTGATGGATTTTATAGTTGAAACTCATGAATTTTTGTAATGAACCTTTGTGATAGATTAATAGATGTTTATTCCCGCAATTTTTCAGTTTTAATCTTGGTTGTTTGAGTTTATTTATGTGCTTTCGCAAATCTGAATTTATTGGGTATTTGAATGTTTAATGGTTTATGTTATGGGTTTTGTTTATTTGTGATGCTTTTTATTAATTGGTGCTCAATAGTTAGGATCTACGCATGTTCTTAGGTTTAGTATCAATTAATTTATTTTTGTGTACAAGTTATGTGTGCTAGAATTTTCATTTTGATGCAATTATTTTAGATTTTATAATTGGGGTTATGATTAGTTATTTGTTAGCATAAAGAGTTTTGATTTCTATTAATTTAGTGTTGAAGTTTGGTTTTTACTACTTCGTTTATAATTGCCATCTTTGGTTTTATTTAAGTAACTATGAGTTTTGTTTATTTAATGTTTATTTTTCTTGATATGAACATATGTGGCTAGACTACTTAGGGATTTGGAGATATTATAAGGGTGAAGGGATGGAAATTGTGATAATGAAGTTGAACTTGTCTTAAATTGGTACTTGTAGGTCTAGGTTGGTTTGAGATTTAGGATAAATGTCATGAGTTAGGAATTGCTTGTAGGCTTGATCACTCTTTAGGTAATTTTCTAATTTGAAGACTAGGGTTGAGTGTGTGATATCTAATAGTCCATAGTGATTCCTGGAAGTACCAATAGGTTAGTTGAATTTTTCAGGATACTTAATCAACTAATCTAGGATCTCATACCTTTAGGTTACACCTTCCGAGCTTATGAGTAGGTGGCATAAGTTAGTTGTTTCTTAGTACCCAATGCATCTTTGCTATTGAACTTAGAGAGCCTATTCCAGGTTATAGTGGAGATCGGGGGCATTTATAGAGCTTATTAGTTTTGCCTATTTTAGAGAAATTAAGGATTCGAGAGCTTAATCGAGTCCATAGGCTAACACCATAATGAGAGCACCTTTTATATAGATTCAAGGATCAATGAATATCCCGAAATCCCAAAGATATCTCCAGCCCATTTCTTTGCCATTGTTATTAGTCTTCTCTAAATTTGCTTTGTGCTTGTCTTTTTTGGTTAAATTCATTGCTTATTAGCTGTCTCGTCTTCATCATTTCAGGATGTTTTGTTTTCTTTTGTTACAACATTTGAAACAACATTTTCATCCTAGCTCTCTATGGTTCGACCCTAGCTCACCATTTACTGCATAGTTTGGTAGTTAGGAATTTATTATTTGGTAGTTAGCAACAGGCTATCACTTCACAAAATGGATTAAAAATGCATCTCCACCACTTCATGAAGTATACTTATGAATTGAATCCAACATAAGCATTCAATTTCAATGGAGCTTCATAATTGAAGCAAAGGGATCTTATGCCCCCTCCATATTCACCCTAGTTATTGAGGTTTTTATTAGTCTAATTTTCTTTGACATTAAACAAAGAAAATTACAAATATCATAGCAAATGCAAGGATCGAAAAATCTTCAATCTAGCATTTGCTAATGATCTACTGTTATTTGGTGTAGTTGATTATAACATAGTTTAGGTCTTCATAGGGTCACTTTAATAGTTTGGCAATCTCTCATGGCTATCTATTAACCTTGGAAAAAAACAATTTATTTGTCTTAGTAGGTACTTAAGAAGTAGTTGATCATCTTTTGAGAATTATTACACTTCAAATCTAAGAATAAAGGAATAATAAATTTCTCTTCCTTAGTGGCTGGTTGAAACTCATATTTTAGATCTTAATAGTATGATATTTATTGGATCTCACACCAAATTCTTCAAAGGAAATTGATCAAATCTATAGGAAAATCAACAAGAACTTTCCATAGACTAGTGATGTTAATAAATTTACTATAGCAAAAGTCAAGTGAACTGGCATATGTACTCTAATACAAGAAAGAAGACTTGGAACACTCCCATTAATGCCACAAATAAGATGCTAATAGCAAAGACAATTTAGAGGCTTTACACCAATAATAAATCCATTTAAGTCAAGTAGATGCACTCTTATTTCTTAAAGAATAAAAGCTTATGGAAATTGAAAACAAGGAAGGATATTTCATGTTCCTAAACCATATGCTTTGGTTGACAAAGTAGATAAGCCAAAAGATGAAGACCTTAATAAGTACTAAACATGACTCATGGTTTTGGTATGATAATTGGAATGAGTTAGTCTCCTTGCACAAAATCCCAGAGCTATTATCTTTGAGACAAATGCTATCGGATCATGAAAAAGTGAAGGAGATTATTTAATGGGAGGTATGAAATTGCAAATTAAGAGGATTTTCATTCATCAAGGGTAATTTACTAAATTATAGACCAAATCAAGCAAATGTTGATTCCATTATATTGTTAAAGCATTGCTCTAGATGCTTCATTGATAAATCTTATTTGGACTTCTTCAGAGAGCACAACTAAACAATCAACTAGGATAAACTAATTTGGTTTAATCTTAGCTCCCTAAAGTATCTTTTATCTTATAGTTAGCAATTAGACAAAAGTTGAAGACTAAGGATACAATCAAGGAAAGCTCTTGCCTCTGTTACAAGTTTTGTAACTAGAACTTTAAATTGGATACGGTGAAATCATAATAGCTAATGATGTTCAATAAATGGCTATTAGAGACACCAATAATAGATGAAATCTTCTCATGCTTGATGACTAAGATCCCCAGCTCAGAAGATAAAAGATAAGTGACCAACTTTTATTTTCCATGCGTAGGACTAGTTACATCGTAATATTAATAACAACTAGTTAATTCCTAATAGAGTGGAGATTGGATTAGTCTAGTAGCTTCACTTCTATTTTTAGTTTTTATGTAAGTTCAAGTTGCGGCTCTTGGATTTGTTAAATTGTTCCTGGAAACTTTAAGGCCTTATATCTCTTCCCTTTTGGGTTTCTATTTTATTCGTTCAAAAGGATTCTTGTCCTCCTAGAATTCTGTCCACGGATAACTGGCCAGCCAAGCCAATTACTTTTCATCAATAATTTCCTTTAATTTCTCAAAATAAATTTCAAAGATATAGTTATCTCGAATTTCCATGTAGTAATGCAAGGCGTTGCTCTCATTTATTAATTCCTAGTTCCATAGTTGTAAATCATCAAAGTCTGTACCTAAGATTAAGCAAACTTTTGGTGACTCTGTATTTGTAGTTGGTAGATTTTGTGGCCTAGTTGATGAAAAATAAACATAAAAGCATTTAGCTAGAGGAAAGCAATCATAGCAAACAATTAGAGAGAAGATCACGGACAAAGGCATCACCAAAATAAGTACCAATGTACTTATCAAATGGAGTAGTGGACAACTAAAGTGTGCTACATGCTATCTTCACTGCTAATTCCTTCCTCAATGGATGAACATAACAGAAGATCCTAAACTGAAGATTGGGTCTGAGCATATTGTATATAGATACAAGACCAATATTACTCAGTGTTAAAGATGTCACCACATGTAAGAGTGTGATACATTCATCCTAAGTTTAAAGGCACTGGAATTTGGTATTTATCCTCAAGCAGCTCAAGGATAAGTTGGTGCAAGTCTGTGGACTTTCCTTGTACTTCAACATATTCTAGTTTAGCTTTTTGTGAATTCCCTTCTTAGACTATTTTGATGTAATTTTTGCTGGTTGTAGTTCTCCTTTGGAATCTTTCCTTAATTAATTCATTTTTTAATTTTCAAAAAATATTATAAGGAATAAGGATTTGCATGATGGTAAGTCAAAAAAATCTGAATACAAATTTCAAAATAGGAAAATAAGACAAAAATAATGCTTTGACATGAACGGAGAAAAAGAAAGAAATTGCTCATTAGTGGACAATGATTGTGAACTCATTTTTTGTCTCCATTATAAGTAGGCATGACAAAAATAGTTCTACCTGAAATAAATGCAATTAGTCCAAATTGACTGAATTTTGATTTTAACCCTATCCTAAATTGGCTTAAGATCTCTTGTATCGTTGCTTTGTGCCCTCTGTATCATAAACCATCTCAACCATTCAAATCATTCAAATAGATGATTGAAATGATTTGTGGCACAAAAAGTACAGAGCAACAGGTACGGGAGATCTGCTCCTCCCTAAATTGGAAGCATTGCTAACCAAAAGTTGGACACGTCTCGTCATAAACTTAGTATCATTTTTAACTAATATTGATTTTTCGACTTATTTTCCAGTGACATTCCTTATCAGTCGAAAGTTCGTATCATATCCATGTCAATCGAAAGTTCCACGTTCAAGTAATAACTAAGAAAATATTAAAGAAAGAGACAAGTTGGAAAAATAAAAGCAGAAGCAAACTTTGTTACGGGTCCTGGAAGGTACCATCACATGTTACAAAGGCAAAAATGAATAAAGTAGTCGAGGCCGCAGTTATGAACAACATTCTATATATATATACACCAATTTTTTGTAGGAAAGGGTAAGAGAAAGTACAACCATCTCCATCTACATACAAAGTGCTGGGAATTGTCTAAACAGTTGCATGGTAAGCTCCAATGTCTTGCAGAGTCTCGGCAACTTCTTTCATTGATGGTCGGAATTGAGGTTTTTCATGTAGACATTTAAGAGCAAGAATTGCCATTTGGGAAGCCTCCCTAAGTGAATACTTTCCGTCTAACCTGGAGTCCATTATTTGTCTCAACCTTCTTTTATCTGATAACACGGGTTTGGTCCATGTAATCAAGTCGCGTTGCCAAGTTGGACGCTTTTTGTCAATAGCACGTAGCCCTGTCAACATCTCCACCAAAACAACACCAAAGCTATAGACATCGCTCTTTACATACAAGTTCCCTAGTTAATCAACAGACAATGATATTATCAATATCATTTATTTTGCAGTTGAAAC
This sequence comes from Erythroxylum incrassatum, assembly GCA_026546855.1. Lineage (NCBI taxonomy): Eukaryota > Viridiplantae > Streptophyta > Magnoliopsida > Malpighiales > Erythroxylaceae > Erythroxylum > Erythroxylum incrassatum. The sequence goes on from JANVCL010000006.1 coordinate 13,662,697, forward strand.
CCAAATGATTTAAGGTAATTACCTGTTGAGACATATTCCGGAGCAGCATAGCCGATGGTTCCCATAACGTGCCCGGTTACACATGGATTACCAGCCCTAGGCCCCCACTTTGCCAAGCCGAAGTCTGATATCTTCGGCCTATAATACTAAAAGATGTTCGAAGAAAAGAGTTAAAAAAAAACACTTTGTGAAGGACAAGGAAAAACAGGGATTCTTGGCCGTTTACCTTATCAAGCAGTACATTAGAGGACTTGAAATCCCTGTAAATTATAGGTGTGTCCAGTGTATGCAAGTAAGACAGACCTCGAGCCATTTCCATTGCAATTTTGACCCTTTTCCCCCACGGAAGCAGCCTACCCGAGCCCCCTACATATATAGATAGGAATAAATAAGTAGCAATAATAGTGACTAGATGGAAATAAGTTATCAAGTTAAGTCATCTCACTTCCAAACAAATGGTAATTTAAGCTGCCTTCTTGCATAAATTCATAGACTATCATGAGCTCGGCATTTCCCCGATAATATCCAACCAGCTTTACAATGTTAGGATGACACAGCCTTCTTAAGAAATCGACCTCCGTCTGCATTAATGCACAGAGAAAGTGATATCTAATCCAATAATAAGACCCAAGAGACTCAATAAGCCAAGTCATCTGTTTTAAAGAGGTGATTCATTAACCAATCAGGAGTGAAGGGAATGAAAAATCGAAATCAAGAACAAAAAAGCTTCTCCTTTATCATTTTAACCGGGCAATAAAATTTTGAATAAACATGAATTGATACTTTTAGAATGATTGACTCTAGGTCTCAACCAACAAGCTTAACCTCTTATGATATAGAGGACTCAATTTCAAGTTGTGCAGCTATTGGTTTCAAGGGTTTTATTATCTGCTGTGGACGTTCACACCGTACGAGCGGCATGTTATGATCATTCTATCTTAGGGTATTCGACTGAATTTTTCTTTTTGGGCAATTTGATAGGAAAACAATGTAAAATTGAGAAACACAATGGTCAGAAAAGTACCCTCCATTGTCGAATTCCTTGTTTGCTTGTTGAGTCCAATTTCTTAACAGCAATTGGACGTTTCCTAGTACTATGATCATTCTCATTGAGCCAGCCCTTATAGACTCTGCCAAAGCCTCCCCTTCCCAACACCAAATCGTTTCTAAAATTTGAGGTCGCCGTTTTGAGTTGTGCAAAAGTGAAAGCTTTTACCGGTACAGCGTCCATAGCAGTTGCTCCCTCCTCATCATCCAGTCCAATCGGAAACTCATTCTCAACGTCGACAGGACCCCCGTTGGCCCAAATAGCTGCAATAGCTCCACTTGCTTGAGAAATCCTGGTAGTGAAGTTGGTAGTCGCCATAGAGAACCAGCTGTTACCGGATGCATTAGTACGTAGAAAAGATGTGTCACCTGCAGGTTAAATGCCCACCAAACGTACAAAGTAACAACCACAGGCCTTAGACAGTAGTGGACATATAAATACGATTCAAAAACACAAATCCAAGCTAAAAGCAGAGAGAACAGGGAGCGATGAATTTACCATCACTGAGATGACCAACGGAAGTAGGACCTGCGTCTGGGGATGGTATTGAGGTTGGGGCAGTAACTGAGACAACGGTGGCGACTGTGGCAGTGACACAGGTTGATTTAGGAGCAAAACAACTGCAGCAATTCCCCATATATATATATATATGTCTCTGTGTATATTTGCAGAACACAACCGAAATGAAGAATAGGCCGTCTTTGAAGCTGTATTATATATGGGTGCTTGTGCGTCAATGTGTTGGTGAGGGATAGACTACAGAGAGTTTGGGAGTTTGAACTTTCCAGGAGGACTTGGCTATCTATTTAAGAATGCCGCCACTTCCTTGAAGCTTCCTTGTTTCTTCCTTTAAATCTTCAAATAATGGCGTAATTTCCTTCGATAATTGGAATCATAATTATAAAAGGTGGTCTTGCATGCGGAGTCAACTGAACAATCACATCATTTTAAGCATGTTGAATTCTAGAAATGGAAGAATAGTCGTATCTATCTTTACATAAATTATACAGATCCCTAACATAAGAGAATTAATCCGTGATTTTAACTTTCGAAGGCAACCTATAACCGTGAAGTAATCTCAGGGCTTTTGGTTATACTTTTATTTATCTGTTACAGTTTTCAATTTTTATTTTTAATTTTTGTTTCTGTTTTTCTTTCAAATAAAAATAAAAACTTATTTGGTTGTTAATGTTAATGTATATTTTTATCACTGATAATAATTATATATTAAATAAAACTTAAAGATAAATTATTTTTAATTAAATAAATTTATTTAATTTCTTTTTTGAATTAATTTATTTAATTTCTTATATAATATTTATTAACAAATTATTAATAAAATTATGTTATTTTAATAAAATATATAATTTATAAATTAAAATATATTTTAACTATTAAATCAAATTTTATTTGAATATTATTTTAAATTTAATTATATTTATTAAAATTTAATTACATATAATTTAATTATAAAATTAAATTATTCACATTTTTATTGATAATTAATTTAATTTATTAAATATATAATCTTGAATTAAATTATTCATAATTTTAGTAATAATTAAATAATATATATTTAAATGATAGTAAATTAAATTATGAAAAAAGGAAACAAAAACCACTTTTTATGGTTTTCATAAATTTTGAAAACTGGAAAAAACCAAAACCAAAAACAGAAACTAAAAACTCAAACAAACAAGCTTTTTTTACTGAGTTTGAAAATAAAAACAAAAAACAAAAAACCAAAAACAAAAATGGAAACAAACACCCCCTTAGTTATTAAGATATATGTATATATCATATTATTTGGTTTTGGCATTTTTTTATAATTGGACATCTAAATCATGTGAACGAGTTTAAAATTCAAATCAAAGTGAGATAGAATAAAATCTGCTATCTTGAAAAAATAGATAGAGTTAGAACTTTATCTAGAAAAGAACTCTTATATATCACATTTGTGTGGGCTAAAGGGCATTGTGTGTAATCTAGAGAATGTGCATGTGGGAAGACTCTTTGGTGAAGTGGGGAACAAATGTTGAATGGGTCCTTAGTGAATCACGCAAGAAATGTTAATAGATGTATATGTGTAGCTATGACTTTCCCTATGACGTTATTCACATGACTTCAGCTTTGTTTAATTGTGAATTGATTTTAGGTGTGTGAAGTTTCAGTATGTGCATTGATTGATTTTGTGGGTGCGACACTTGGAGTGTTCACGATTGGGTGTTGTCTTTTGTTGTGTGATGTTAGAGTAATGCCCTAAAGGCAATCGCCTTTTAGTGCATTTTGTACCAAGTTGTGTACATCTTTATGAATAAATAAAGAAAGTCATATTTTATTAATTTGGTGTTCATTTGTTTATGAATTGACATTGTTGATATTGATCAATAAACCAAATTAATGAAG
>JANVCL010000006.1:13726505-13736590 GCA_026546855.1 Erythroxylum incrassatum
CCTTACACTGAATTGCATCAGGGACGCAATGGAGGTTCATCATTGACTGGAAGTGATGCAGATAGTCTAAGGGATCGGTCTTGCCAGTATACTTTTCAGGCGTCGGTATTTTGATACCGACCGCTGGAAGGCTATCCAGGATCTCCAGAGTGAAAGGATAGCTACCTTTTGCGGACGTTCGACTCGGACGAGAATTCGCGACCAAATTGATTAGATCATCCGCGATTTTTTCTAAGACTTTCGCAGAATGGCGATCGGCCATCACACCAATCTGCCGAGCGGGGGCCGGCTATTGTTCTGTACGAGACTGCAGGATTTTGCGAATTAGTAGATCGGCCACTTCCTCTATATATTTTTGAGTGAGGGAAATTTGTCGTGGTATAGGAGGATTTGCGTCCAGGGGCGCTGGGAATTAGAGTGAGAATTGGCCTCGGCATTGTCCTCCAAGGCTACACTCTGTTCTTCTTGATCTCGATTGTGAAGCTGTGGCTGATCATTTGGATGCGAGGATTGAGTGCGGGAATCATGACGCGGAGGCGGAAGAGTGACGGGTAGCTGCAAACCCATCCGTTGCATCGTAAGTGCCATGACGGCAGCTATATCAGGGTTGGCCGGTGCCGCTTGGCTAACCTGTGTGTGTCTGGACGTGGTGCCCTGATGTCGAGCCCCACGGTGGGCGCCATCTGGTTCAACCGGATTCTGTTGAGGCTGGACGTTGCTATTCGGATCCATAAGGTCTGTGGATGTGGCCTCTGAAATACTTGCAAAACAACAAAAGGCACACCCGGGGTGATTGCCGGCAGGCCCCTCCGATGCTTAAATCAGTCGTTTGGTAAGGGTTGTGGTCGTCAAGAGTAGAGAAAACTAGGGTTGCAATATCGTACCTGTATCATGGTTGAATAGTACCTTATATATGGAATAATTACTAGGTTTAGGTCTTTACGTAGGTCTTGGTGTTTACATGGAAGACGATCTCTTACTACTGGGCCGTCGATGTCTGGGCTTGAAGTTGGGCCTCGTTTGGCCGACCTAACCAAATCAGAAGGATTGTATCAGAAGTGAAGTTATATATAATTAAAAGCTTTATAATTCAAGTCAAAATTTAAAAAAAATGTTAAAAAAGTGTGTTCTAGTTTTCTCAAATCATAATTAACTAGAAACCAAAATCATCCTTGAATTATTATTAGTCATTTATGGTTTTTTCATCAAATTTCTCCTATTTAATTTTGGTATTAATATAAAATTTTACACAAATTTGAAAAGAAACTTAATTATATTCAAACTAAGTCATATTACAAAATAAAAGACAATAAATAATGACGATATTTAATTATTTATTATTCTCTTTTTTTTTGGAAGACAAGCACTTATAAATTTCCAATATGTCTATGATCCACTTTCAACCATTCTTAATGCTATATCGAAACAATATAATTGAAGTTCAATATTTCCTCATTCCTGCCATCTTGCAAATAATTGAACATTCTCTAATCACTCTTCGTGGACACATGGTAAACAATAGTGAATTAGTGAAAGAAAAGTTATAAGCTTCCTAGCCCCTTTAAATTTTACTATTAAATGTAAATATAACTTTATGTCAATTATTGAGTTAATCATATGTTTGCTAAATGTGTACATGAGAGGAGTAGAATGAAGCTTGAATTGTGATAAAATTAGTGGTTCTTTGGCTCCACTTTTGATTTTCTATTGTATTTCTTAGTTTAAATTTTTTGCTTTAAGATTTTTATTTTTCTTTCAAATAAAAACAATAACTTGTATGATTATTAATGTTAATGTAATTATATTTTTATATAAATAAAAATTAATTAATTAATTAATTAATTAATTTTATTTTCATCTCTTATATAATATTCATCCATAAATTATTGTTGACGTGTCTTCTATGAACTGTTTTTCATTATAAGTTAAAAGATACTCATGGATTTCGGTATTGATTATACTTCACATATTTAAGGGCATTGTTTGGCTCGGAGAATCTGGAGTAACATTCTGTGCAACTTTTTATTTTAATATTTCGAGATTACATTAAAAGGCTACCTTTTGTAAATATTAATTTTATATGATTTAAAGTTCAAGTACTTGTTTAACCTTTTTTATTTTTAGTGATAATTAAATTTTTTAAACCTTATTATAATTTTATTGCAATTCCAAATAAAATTTTACATTGCCATTTTAGTTTCTATTAGTAATTATTAATTTCTTATATGGAAGAAGTTCTTGGAAATAAAAATAAATAAATTTATTTTTCAATTTAATTTAACACTAAAAATAGCAAGCTATAATAATTTGTCCACGAGGATAACAATACATTTTTTGTGGGGAAAAATAGACTACATGAAACATAGAATTTATTGAAATTTTGGAAGAAAGAAATAAAAAAATCCGTTATTTCCTTCTTCAATTGTTTTTTATCTCTCTTTCATTTATTAAGTCATAAAAAACATTTTATGATTTATGGGTTTCACAAATTTTTTATTTATAAAATTATTTTGTAGACTATTGATGAAATTTAGTTTCAATGTTTCTATACTGTTAATATTGTTGTTCATATATGTTCTCATTGGTGAAAAGTGGATTACTATCAATTTTCAATGTTTTAGAATTATTTAAAAATTTTGGGTATGACAACTTTTATTATAAAAGTTTTCTCTTTATTTTTCATTTTAATATAGGATTTTTTCCTCCATCACGTATTTATAATACCATAGATATATCTTTGTGATGTCGAATTATTGTTGTTCTATATTACGCTTTTTTAATTCTTTCGGTTCTATATATATAGGTGCTTTTGTTCTTTTCCTAGCCCAATTATATTATAAATGTTTTATATGATGTTGCCTTAAAAACTTTTTCCTGGATGTTAAAAAAGAATAAAAAGGAAATGAATAGAATAGTTAATAAAATCCCAAAAGGTCTATCAATAAATTTCTTAAAAGGGTAAACTTCTCTAGTGAGAATCCTAAGGAATTAAAGGAAAGTAATGTTGAAAAATCTAATAAAATTTTAAGTGTTGATCATATAAAGTATGTTTTAGAATTATTTAAAAATTTGAGTGATCTTGATCATATACTAAATGCATCCAATTTAGAAAATATAAGGGTAGACAAGCAACCAATCCATCCCTTTGTTGGTTATTTATGATCCTACAAATTGGGATAATCTTGACAATAAAGTAAGAGATATTTTAGTTAAAAAGGGCTTGTAAGAGAATTGAACCTAGTGTTTCCTTTAGATAATACTTCTCAACTTTTTTAATATACTTATTATTCTAAAAGGATTGAGTAATATAGAGATTAGCGATAGAAAATGGTTGGTTTATTCTAAACATATGGATAAAGTATATTGTTTTTAATGTAAGTTATTCAAATCTAATAGTAAACAAAGTCCACTAGCAAATGATGGATTTAGAGAATGGAAGCATGTTAGTGAGAGACTCAAAGAACATGATAATGGTAACATATGACCATCATGAAGAATTAGAATGAATTAAGTGTAAGATTGAGCAAAAATCAAATATTTAATAAAGATCTATAGCAAGAAATTATAAAGGAGAAAGGATGTTGGAGACAAATTTTGATATGAATAATTTATGTTTTCAAATGTCTTGCTAAATATAATTTGGCTTTTTTAATTTATTGAGAAACTTTGCCAAGATAGTGATGGTAATTTTTTAGGATTGATTAAGATGATTGTTGGATTTGATGTGATAATGCATGACCATGTTAGACGCATTCAAAATCTTGAAATTCATTATCATCATATCGGTCACAATATTTAAAATGAGTTAATTTCTATTTTGACTCATAGTGTTAGAAGTTTTATAATTAATTAAGATCATTAAAGAGCATAAATACTTTTCTATAATTCTTGATTATACCCTAGATATGAGTCATCAAGAATAATTAAGTTTGTTAGTACAATGTATGAATATGTAAATAGCAAAATAAAAATAGAGGAGTACTTTTTGACATATCTAGATTGGGATTTTATAATAAATTATTGAATGCATTTAAATCTCTTGATCTTAATGTCTATAAAGTGAGGAGTCAAAGTTATAACAATTGTTCTAATATTAACAAAAAGAATCAAATATTTTACATGTGATTACTTCAAATAAATTCAAAAGCATTATATATGCCATTGTAAACCTGACCAGATGAATTATTTGTAAGAGTAATTGAAATATAAGTGTTGTAATGTTTCAGCTTGAAGTTTGCATAACATACATATTGTTTATGGAGCTTTTAGCTTGTCCCCAGTTCAAAACTTATTTCTAATGGCTAACTAGAATGTCATAGCTACCTTAGGAACTAGTACTTAGACTAAATGAGTTCATTATAGTAGAATCTATGAGATTGTTGTCTAAAGAAATCTAGATATGATCTATTGAAAAATTCAAGGATTTTTCCAATTTCCAAATGAATATATCTTCCTCTACAATGTTAGGCCTGTAGTTTGGCAATTTATTTTCAATTAGAGATATACCTTTATGATTACAAGCCCAAGAGTCCCTAAAGATTATATCTTCCACTTTGGTGTTTAGTGGAAATATTCCTTTGAGTGGTTGGGTTCTTCTTGTTTGTATAGAGGACTAATATCACACCAGTTATAATATCATAGCTAGGACTTGACTACATTTCAATCTCTTTTTTTTATAAATGAGAAGATATATAGAGCTTCTTGATCTCAACATCTCAATGAGGGGCCATGACTGATTCTTATTTTCTTTGAGATTCTTGAAGCAACATTATGAAAAATAGTGTTAGTTTATCCATTTAATCTAGGTAGCTTTTTTCTGTGTATAACTTCCAAATCGTCTTTTCAATTTACATATGGTTGTTGAGTTTGAGGGATGTGATGTCCAATCCACCTTATTGCTTAATGGTACAAACTTCATTCCATTTAACTGTGGCTCAATAGAAGTTGGTTGGGATTGTAGTCTATATAAATAATCTTATGATCCTCTCCAGATATTTGAAGACACCTTTAGGTAACATTAGGTGGGAGCACCAATAAGTTTGGAGGTTTAAGAGAACCAATTTCATTAATTGGATAGTTCCATCAAATGAGAGAGTTGTATTTTACTGGATATTTGTTCTTTTCTAAGCCATTTCAATCAAATGTTGACAACCCGCTACCTTTAGTTTCCTTGTGAAATTAGTTATCCAAGGTAAGTAAAAGGTAGATCTTGCCTTTTCATTTCAAAGATTTGTACCAAGGAATTGACATCAAGGATCTAGCTGAGGCTTTTATCTTGCTCTTTTCCCGATTAATGTTTAGACCTGACATTTTTTAAAATTACTTATAGAGAAGAGATGATGGTTGAGAGAGAATAGGGCTCATTACCATATAATAAAAGCAGATCATCTGCAAAAATTAAAGAGAAGAGGTCAAGTACTTTGTATTTGTAGTGGAAGGTAAAGTTCCCCATGCTATTGATGTGCTTCTGCATAATTTTGAAGAGAGCTTCCATTGTAAGATCGGGACATGGCCTCCCCCTGCCTAACGCCTCTTGTACCATAGAAAAGATGTGATGATTCTCATTAATCAAAGCACTAAATGTGGTAGTTATTATACAAGCTTCAATCCAGGATATGAATTGATTAGGAAATCCAAATGCTTCCATGGAATTGAGAATGAACTGCTAGTACAATGTATCAAATTCTTTGTATATGTCTACTTTGACATTCCTAATATTTGAATAGTCATGATATATTCCTAGATGTTAATCTTGATCTATAATTATAAATAATTTAATTAGAGAATTAAACATAAATCAAAGAGATTTTTAATTTATCTAATTTTAAATATAAATTAAAATTAGAATTTATAAACATTGCCAACATACTAAAAACCTAATAGGTCACATATTAAAGAGTAGTTTAAAAGAGAAAAGTTAGTTTAAATTAAGTTAGACTTAACTATGAAGTTTAATAAACTTAATGAATAGAATATGAGACATTTGATTTATTTATATTAAATTGTAATTATAACTATTTTGAATTTAATTACAATTAAAAAAATTAATTTTAAACAAAGAAAATTTCTTCTATTTTTTTCAATAAATAGGAGGAAGACATAAAAGAGTTAAAACTTCTGTTTTCACCTCTCAAAAGTTGAGTTCTTGTTATTTACTCTGTAGATACAGTTAGATGCTAAACATTTGAGCTTATGGTTGACAATTCTAGAATTTTTTTTAAAAGAACTGGAATTTGGTTTAATTTAACCCTTTTATTTATGAATCTTATTTTTAAATTATTAAATTTTTTTGCTATGTCCGTGATTATGTTACAATTAGTTTCCTAATATGTTAAAAACTAGCTTTTAGCTTCCCCCTTTAAGTTTTCTAAAAGATTAAAAAACTATAAACTTATCATTAGCTTTTGAGGTGGACAATATTGCGTTATGGTCTTAAAGTTATCCTCTATAACTTGCTTCCAATTTAGTCTCTAGTTGATGCTAGTACTAAAAGGAGAAGGAGGATTGGTAAGGAGAGCCTCAAGAATAGGTGATTAAGGTTGAATGGAGGGTAAGGGTAAGGGAACTATGATGAAAGAGAAGTAAAAGGTGATGTTGATTTCAATATAATCTTTTGGATTAAGCTTGCAATGGGAAGGTAAGAGTAGGAAAGAAACTCTGGAGTTAGATTTATGAGCTAGATTTAACACTGATGGAGCCCCAAGTTAAAAGAGGAAGTGATTAGAATTTAGAGAATGTAAATTTTAGAAAACTGTTCCATAAATGATAAAAAAGAAAACTAGGAATAAAGGAGGTTGAAAAGGATTCAGATCTTCTGTTTCTATTATTTTGTTCAAACCTGTGCACAATACGATGTGGTTATAATAGGGTAATGAAAATAGAGGATTTTGTCCTAACTAAAAAGACTAAAAGGTCCTCCAAAGATCTGGAGACAAAAAAGAGTGGAGTTGCAGCTTCTAAATTAACATTAAAGTTGGTTCTGCCTGAACTTGATGGGGTTGGACGTTGTTGCTTGGATCCATGATCTCAATTGACTTCGGCTAAAGAGCACCTGCAAAACAAATAAGGCACGCCGGGGGTTGATAACCGGCAAGCCCCTCTGATGATCAAGTCAGTCTATTTGGTAAGGGTTTAGGTGGCTGAAAGCAAAGAATATCAAGGCTCTAATGTCATACCTGTATCATGGTAGAATAGTACCTTATATATAGCATAGACGTTAGGTTTAGGTCTTTACGTAGGTCTTTGCGTTTGCATGGGAGACTAACACCTGTAACTGGGTCGTGGACATGTGGAGTTGGGCCTGGGCCTAGCACAGCCGACCATAAGCCCCCTACTCCTTGAGTCTGATCCAAGGAAAGGGTCGAAGGAGTACATAAGTATTAGGCAGCGTGTCTCCAAGGCAGCTTGTGCTAGGCCCGATCGATAGATTATGACGTGATGCGAACGACCGAGCAGACATAATGACTCGATGGACCGATCGAGAGTAATGAAAGAACAGGTCGATCGGCTATAACGATTTGGCTGGTCGATCGGGTGTAGTGATGAGGTAGATCAGGCGGGCGTCGTGGCTGGGCTGATCGACTGGACGGCAAGGCTTAAATGAAGCACTAAGTGTAATCATCACTAACGGCTTGCGTTCTCTGACAGGCTGTCATGTACATCCTTTCGGCTACTGTACCATTGTTAGGTGCGCCATTTTAACTGCCATATAGCCGTCAAGCGCGTCCTTTCAGCTGTTGTGTCGCTCCAGATTTCCAACAACCCTAATTCACCTCAGCTCGGATTTCGCCACGTGTCTGCATTGGCTCGGATGTGCGCCACGCGTCAAGCATTGGTTGGGACATCTGTTCGGCTGATTTTCTATAAATACTCAGGATTGACAGACTACAGACTTTCTTCACGCTTATTCTGTGCTCCTACTTGCTCTCGGTTTTCATTTTAATCTTCTTGCTTACAGTCTCCAGAGTTTGCTTTCAATCGCCGTTGAGACCCTAACTTCAGTCACCAAACTAGGTACGTTCTTTTTCTTCACTTCCTCCTTTAAAATTCTTTTTATAAGAATGTCGTCAACTAGTTCTAGACGCGGGGTTAGTCCTAGGGATGAAACTAGGCTTGGGCATGATACTGCCGAGAGGGCCGAGATGGCGGCAGAAATAATGCAGTGCCGGAGGTAAGGGGTTGAAGAAGTCACAGTGAGCGACCGAAAAGATGGGCAAATTGTTGAGAAATCGCCGAATGACCCATCGACGATGACCGCTGAAGAACTGAATCGATCGGTCATCAGGAACAACATCCCGGTGGCTTGGGGACCTAGACTGGCTTCCGAGAACGAATGGATTCATAGCAACCTGGGAGGGTACTTTGCTATTTCGGACAGCTTTTTCTTGATCGGTGGAATGAAGCTCCCGTATGCCCCGGTCATTGAAGAGGCGTGCTGCGCCTACCAGCTGAGGCCGAGTCAAATTCCTCTGAACAGCTGGAGGTTTATGAATGGTCTGGCCTTACTCTGCCACCAGTTTGGGTGTCTCCCATCGGTCGGCATCCTGTGCCATTTCTTGAGAATGAACCAAAGCTCGAGTGCCGAGGTCGGGATCCCTCATCTCTAATACAGAGATGCGCGTTATCGCCCTGCTGGAACGGCCTTAAAAGTCCAAGCTTGGAGGACGAAGTACTTCTTCGTGAGGGCCCCAGGATCGCCCTTTGAGTCCAAGTCGTGGAGGTATCCCCTAGCCGAGCGATGGAATGACCTCTCGAGCTTGTGTCTTACCAAGGAGGAGTGGGAGGTGGTCGATCGCATCAAGGCGCTCAGGCGGTACGACTTTGATTCCCTCATTCGGGGATATCGCAGGGGGGCCTCAGCCGATTCATTCCTAGTCGACCCCTCGCCTCGAATTAGCGGGCTAAGAGTAGAAATTACTCCTTCTGGTTGATTCTTTGTAATTTGATCATTTGTTGCATGCTCAAGTATTATTTTCAATTTTTGACCTGCTTTTATTGCTGTGCAGTCATGGCAAGGCTCGATGATTTCCCTCCTGCCTCCTCCAACCCTGCCAGCGACCAACGCAAAGCTGCCTGGCCATCTTCAAAGGCCAAGGGGCGAGACAAGAAAGGGGAGGCCAGCGCAGGAGTCGCTCAGCCTACTGCTTCAGGGCAAGTTATCGCCCAATCTACTACTCCCGAGCCATCTACAACGCTCGTCCCGGCGGCCATTCCCGAACGGCCAACAGTGATTATAGATGAGGAAAAGGAAGAGGTGGAGCCACCTCTCAAGAGGAAGAAAACTGTTTGGATGATCGATCCGCCCTGCCCGTCGAACCAAGGCAGGAAGACAGAGAAGGGGGAGAGCTTGTTGCCCGGTCGGATAAGGGCAAGGGGAAAAAACAAGCAGCAAGCGCCGAGAAGTGGGAGCCAGCTATCAACCTGGATAAAGGCTGCGTCGCTTGGGGACTTCGACGTTGCCCTTCATATTGCTCATAGGGTCGTTCCCCCCGCGGACGAGAAACGCATTGATACGTTAACCAATCAGGAGTTGTCGGTCCGCCTCGTCCGTAACTGTGCGAGGGAACTGGCGTTCGCTTATGCGATGCATCAACGTGTCGAACAGCTCGGCGAGACTTCCCAATCGCTGGATCGGGAGGTCCACGATCTCCTTGAGCAAGTGAAGACTTTGAGGGTCGAGCTTTCCGAGGCCAAGGAAGAGAGAGACGTCTTTCGGGTCCAACTCTCTTCTTTGGAGGAGGAGAAGAAGGATGAAGCGAAATCCTGGGAGGAGGAAAGGAGCATTCTGCAAGCTCAGCTCGCTACGGGGGAGGAATAAAAGAGGAAAGTGGTCGCGGCTCGGGACGGATTGGAGAGGAGATTGGAGACAGAGCAGGAGCTTCGAGTAAAATTCCTCGAGGACTGCCATGCAGCGGTAAGGGATAAGCTGAGGGCCGAGGATAGATGGATGGAGTTGCAAGGCTCCGTCAAGGAATAAAGAGTCGAGGCGATCAAGCGGTGGAAAAGGCGGTTTCTCCAGGGGAGTGCTTAGAGTTCGCTTGCCACGACGTTTGTATCCCTGACGGGTCGGATGGTCCCTCATTCGA
>JANVCL010000006.1:13764543-13792837 GCA_026546855.1 Erythroxylum incrassatum
AATGAAATGGAACACAGTTTGGTTTTAAAAAGTTGCCAATTTCTTATTACTGTTTTATTATTGTGATGCCATAGGGAATATAGTAGTGTTTGTCAGTAGTGGTCTCTTATCGTAAGATATGTACTGGAATAACCTACGGGCGTTTCGGTGGGTACTCTACGGTAAGGGGGCGCTACATGTATTTTGGTGTGGCAATTGAACAGAATTTTGGCAAAAACACAGAGATGTGAGGGAGAATTAAGTTTTGAAAGTAAGAGGAAGAAAAAGAAAAGAGTTTCAGCATAAAACAAGAAAAAAGAAGCTTTTCTATATGTGTGACGTGTTGTGTGAGTGGAGGATGAGTTTAAGGACACTTGTCAAGTGTCTAGGCTAGCTATGTGTCCTCTCTTTAGGCTGCCAAATGTCACTTAGTTCCTCTGCCACTAGTCACTCAATTCTCTAAGCCATTTGTCACTTAATTCTTTAAGCCATTTGTCACCCAAGTCTACTGCCATATGTCACTCATTTTATAGACTTAGTCATCCCAATTTCTCACATGTCAACTTGTCTTGTTACTTGAAATTTTTCCTAATCTAAATGTACATATGAATTCATCAATCTCTTAATTGTGACAAATAACTCCAAATTACTAATTGTAATCCATCAATTTTTTTATTGGTAAATCAAAATACAAGGCATTATAAATGCACAATCATGTCATAATTATTTTGAAACTTTTATACCCAGAACATGTCAATTAAGTGCAATTTTTCTAAATCAAAATTCATGTGTGTGTATGTTCATGTTATGAATGTGAAAGAAATCATGAAATCATATCCTAAATGCACCAAATTCATTCTAATATGATGCAATTCGTGTGACTAATACTTTAATCCCTCGGTAGGTTTTGAAACTAACTATTACAGAAAGTGCCTTAAGTACACTGTATTAAAAATGACAATGATTTAGATGAAGAACTTGATAGGTTAATGAGATAACTAAGGACTAGAGGAAGTTTTGCAAAGCAAGTCAAGAAAATTTCTGAACATAAAGAACCCAGTGATGCTAAAAAGAAAGAGGAAGATGAATCCAAAGAAAGAAAAAGGGAAGAAATAAAGAAAGGCAAAGTGCCTGTGACTGAAGATGCTAATAAGGATCCTATTGATAGAAATAAGTTATTTCATGAAGAATGATTCCTAAGGAAAAAAGGGCAAAGAAGATAAAGATAACTGCATAAAAAGGAAAGACATCAATACCAACAAAAATGTTTCAATCAATGAAAGCCGAAGTCTGTTATAAAATACAGTATAAGAAAAGAAAGGAGGTTGTTAGGCGGATCTTACCTCCCATGATGTTTGATAACATAGGTATACCTATCTTTCCTTACTTTGTAGCCATTGGTTAGGAAAAATTTTTAAAATTAGATGAGACCGTATGTGACAAGCTAGTTAGGATATTCTACACACACATGAGAAAAGAAGAAATTAATGGAAAGTTAGCCATTATCTCATGGGTACATGAATGTGAAATTTTAATTTCTAAATAAATCTTAGGAGATATTCTAGACGTAGCTCATATAGTGAGAAATAATTTTTCCTGTCACAGGTGGGATGTTGATGATCTGGAGCTAGTAGAAGTTGTCAAATCCATCTATTTTTATATTGAGAACACACATGATGGGAGACCTTGGAGCAGGTAATTAGACTTACCACCATGATGTCTTACATCGTTATTAGCTACTTCAATTTTGGAGTTGCTCAGTTGAAAGGTGAACCTTGCCGAACACTTATGTAGTGTATAATTTTCTAAAAGGGAACAAAATGAATCTTCTAGTAATGATCTTCAGGTTTTGGTGGATAAGGGGGATCATAAGAATACGACAATTGTGTGCCTTATGGAATGTTGCTCACCAAGATTTTCACCTATTATGGATTTCCTTTTGCAAATCTAAATTGGTATGCACCAGTTAAGTCTTACCCTTCCATTCCTTACCAATTTTGATACAAATTGCAAAACAATGTTTGGGTAGAAAAAGATCTAAAAGAATAGCAAAAAACTTAGATCCTGCTCCATACCAACAAACTTCTGTCCCTCCTCAGGATAAAAATAATGCAAATCTCCATCAGTAGCTAAAGGGAATTCAAACCAATCAAGAACAAATGTGAGACCAAATAGATAGCATGTAAAATCAACTTCTTGATATGAAAATTTTGCTCAGAAGAATCTTTGAATCTCTTCAATAACTCTGTTGCTATTTCTTTTCTGCTTGGCTCATTCATAGTTATGATTTTATTTGATGCATTAATTACTCTTTCCTTCTTCTTTTTTTATAATGTCAAAGGGGGGAGAATAGTTTAATTTGCATTTGATGATATATTTACTCTACATGCAGTTATCTGTGATATATTTTCAATATTGCCTTAATAATATATTTGTTATTGATGACATAGTCTTCTGAAATATTTAAATATGTGATAAACAAATGATTGGTTCTTTCCTTTAGAAGTCAAGTTCCTTCTAACTGTGAGTAAAGTTAATAGGTATCTTTCAAAACCCTTTATTATTATTTGAATTTTGAAAATATATCCATTATTGTTTATTATCATCAAAAAGGAGGAGATTGTTAGCCTAAGGTTTACAATTAAATTTTTTTATGATAACTGTATAACATTTCAAAATTCAATTTGAATTTATTTCCTTATATAGGTATCAATATATTTTTCAAAAGGAAATAAAATCATAGGATAAATGCTTTCTTTTTGGTAGGAACCTTCTTTTTTGAACTTATCTTATTTAGTTTACAATATCTGAAATGATCATGCTAATCCTATATTTTTGGACAATCAATTCTAAGACATTGCATTTTTTTTTTTTTTGCTCTTTAAGATTGAATATTGAAGATTCTAGCAATGATGATATCGAAGATACAAAGTCAACCTAGAACGGAAATGATGCAACGGCTATTTAAAGGAAATGCCTACTTAAGAAAGAACTACTATAGTTGCGAGACACACAAATATATAGAAAAATCAAGGAAGCCAAATTTTCTTATATATATTCATAGCATCAGTACTTTTGAAAGTCATATCATTATCAAATCTCTTGTATTTTAGAAAGCGAAAATCCTTTTGAGAAAGTGATCATTGAAGCATATATTGAGCAAATTACTTTGTCATTTGTGAAGAGCTCGAAGAGGCTAGACAAATACTACTAGTATGTAAGGTTGAAGAACCTTGAAAAATATTTACTTGTGAGCTTGAAGAGGCTCGTCAAATTACTACTTGGATTTAATAATGAAGTACTCAAGTTAGATACTTGGAAATTGGATGTAAGCTTAGGTTACAAGCCAAAACAGTATAAATCGATCGTATCATTCTTTCTCTCCTCTCAACTTTTAAATTTCTGCTTTATATTGTTTGCGTTTTCATTTTGCAAGAGGCTCCTTCACTTTTTAAAAATAAGCTCTTTCTATTTTTAACTTTGCAACATGATCCTTTTAGTTTAACAAGCTCCTACTTTTGTTAAATTGCTTGTACATGATTTATTGTTTAACAAACTCATATCGCCTAACAGGCTCATGTTGTTTAACAAGCTTTATCATCTGACAAGCACCTATTATTTTTTATCTTTAGCTAGGATCTATCTATTATATGAATTGAAAGTACTTGCACTTTTTTTAAGTCATACACAATTCACTCCCTTCTTGCGTGTGATTGTTTTATCATATCATGGATTTAATTGTAGCAATTATGTAAAGGACTGAAAGGTGAACTATGATCTATATACTAAGAGAATAATATACTTTCGTATTGGGATATGGAGTATCCTAGATTATTGTGATAACCAAATAGATTAACTATGATTAATAAAATTGATTAAGTTAAATTGCATATCGAGATGTCGAAGTTGCTTAATTAGATTTACATGTGCACGTGGAGAAAGAGCATAAATACTTTAAGCTAATTGGTACCTCAACCCAAATAATCAATGCATTATAATTAAAATTTCATACAAGTGAACCCTAAACCCTTAATATTTTTTATTTATTTTCCTTTACTAGTTTATACACATTATTTTTGTTAGGTTAGTGCATTAATCATTTTTTATAATCTTTTGCTTATTTAATTTGTTTGTGACAGATATAGTTATGTAGTCCTGTGGGAGTGGGACTACTACTTTGAACTTATTTCAAATTTTCTTACTTAGTACAACTGACTTTGTATGACTGTAGTCCTGTGGGAGTGGGCCTTGTGGCTGAGATAGCAATGGATACATCCACATAAAGGAGGACATGGAAAGAGCCACAAGTCCCAATCAGATTAACAGTGAAATGATACAGTGCATTTCATGGTCCAAGAAGTAGAGGAGAGGAATAAGTACCCAACCACCAACCTTATGCTCGCTGCCAATCGCCTGTGGGGTTCACAGTACATCTCATTAATGCGCAACTCTCGTTCTATGCGAGCGCCTTTTGGCTGTCTGACTAGTAGTTGCATATTGCCTTGGCCCTTCCCGTCTTTCTAAAGCATATCAGCCTTTCGGATTTTAGTACATTGAAATAATGGTCACGTAATGTACAACAAAGACGTTCGATTTGTGTTTGTATTGAAACGATGCCATGCTAGACAAAAAGGTGGGTCAACCCAAGTCACACAAATAAAATTTAGAATTGATAGAATAAAATGTTTTAAATATTTATGTGGTAATAAATAAATTTTTTTAGAAAGTTGTAATATAAAAAAATACATTTAATCATATAATGTTCAACTGCATGCATGAGACAATAATTGACAAAAAGGGAAGAGTCATCTCACGTCTGAAAGAAATATTCAATAATAAATGTTGAAGACAAAAAGGTATTTTGACGTAATGTCTAATCCAAAACAAAAATCAAGTACTTTCAAGCATACGACGTAAAAGTTAAAAGAAAAAACAATTTTCTATCTTCACTTTTCTAAGAGCGCGACGTACGTCTTTCGTGGAAGTTTATATGTTGGCGCAAGGCAATTCTTATATAAGTCCACGTGCTTTGAGAGTAAGCATGTTTTGAGTCACGCTTTTCATTAGGGAACTAGTAAATTAATGTATCATATCACACTGTTCAGATTAGACAGTTCAATTGATTCGGGCAACTTGTTAATTACCCTTTTGGTGAACTGTTGTTCTTTCTAATTTGAATATGAAGAAAAAATTCGTGTTTTTGCCAAACTTGTCTATTAATTGGGTCGATGCTGTTTTTAGGACGAGGAAAAGGTGTGACGAGCCATTAAAATTTGGATTCCATTTCACTGATTACTAATTTTGGTTGGTTTCATATTAAACAGTGACAGGAGAATGGCAGACGATGGGAGTCAATTCTGTGGATGAAAGGAATCCGCTCCGTTTGGGATGGTTATGGACTACCGAGGTTTTCAGGAGCTGTTTCTCTTTTCAAGAATAAGAATGGAATAAAATATGTATGTGGGCAAACTGAAAGTGACAGATTATAATTGGAAGAACAATATTATATCACCTAGTACGTAGGACCATGCATCAATAATGTACGTACTCCACATTCAAGTGATGCCTTTTGTCTTCTTTTCTCCAGTTCCTCTTCACTTCTTGAATTTTTGTGCCCGTGAACAAGGAGACTCAAATTGAAGATAATTTGCATGTTCAAAGTGAGCTTCTTTATATTTCATTATTCTAGATCTCCTAAGAATCTCCACAATTTAAGAAAATGTGATTAGATGACTCAAGACCTCTTTTGCACATTTCGTATGCCCTATTAATGTTTAGGTCATTATTCAAGCTGTCTAGTGTAGGCATTCTTTGTCCCCTAGCGCTTCCCTAGTAGATGAGTTAGTGTATATCTTTGTGTAGTGCCCAGTCTATATATATTTGTCCACTCTCCAAAAGATAAGACTATGGTCTAGTAGATGAGCCTATATGAAGTTAGGAACTCCTTACCACCATTATGATTGATCCACACATTAACTTTGAAGTTTAAGGGAATTCTTTCTGTAAGAAGAGGTAAGATTAGACTACTGCAAGTTGGCCCTGACTTGACAAATTATCATAAAATAGGGAAGTTGTTTGCCCATCCTCAATTTTATATGTAAATTTTCCTCCTAATTCTTTCTTAAGCTTTAGCAGGGTCCCTGATAAATCAAGAGCTAGTGAATGTACATTTGACTACCAAAGGCTTCTTCTTTTTATAATTATTGGGATCAATCCAATTGGCCAATAATGAAGGTTTGTTATTTAGGATACTCCATTTCTTTTTCCCTAAGACGACCTTATTCCTAGTGCTAATACATGTTACATCCAATCATCCTTCTTCATCTTCCTAGGAAACTTTACTAAGGATTCTTCCTTTCTTATCTCTAACCCATAGGCACCTTTTCAAATTCTTTGATCAAACTTTTACATAGTAGAAAATAAGAAGACCAATATATTTGAAAGGAGATTAGAACATTTTTTACCATCAAGAATCTCCTTATTGTAGTGAGGGATTTGTTGCACCAACATTTCACTCTTCTTTGAATTTTCAACTAAGGGAATATGGTCCTTAAACCAAAGTTTCTTTATAGTTATAAGAATTTCTAAGTATTTAAAAGGTGGATTCATGATCTAAACCCCAAACATACTTAAAATCTAATCCTTAATAAAGTAAGCACTTCTTGAGATACAAACTTAGCTTTTGTTCCTATTACCCTTCAAACCAGAAAGCCCTTTGAAAACCTTAAGAGTGGCTATTACCAAGTTAAATAAGGGAATATAAGCACTAAAGAAAGTCATCTTTAAAAGAAAGAGAGGATAAACCAACCTTCTTACACTTTCTATAGAATCTACAGTTAGGATTAGAGATGATGTCAACTTTGATTAATCTTGTAATTTCCTCCATGTATAAAATGAAAAAGGTATAGAGAGATTGGATCTCACTGTCTCAAGGCTTTAGCTCTTAAGAATAATAGAGTTGGCTCTGCATTAATAAGGACACTATAAGAGGTAGATATAAGTTAAAGTTTGATCCAATTTCAAAATTTTAAAAGGAAATAAAAAGCCTCTAAGAGATTTAAGTATGAATTCCTAGCCAATATGTCAAAAGCCTTGAAGAAATCAACTTTAGTGGCATAGTTTTTGGGGCCATTTCTTATGGAATAACCATTGGATAGCTTTTGATTCACTAGAATATTATCCCTAATGGATCTGCCATCTACAAAGGCTTTTTGTGAATCATTAATAATTGATTTGAGCATCAATTTTATCATATTAGCAATGATCTTAAAAATGATTTTGTATAGGAAATGCAATAAGAGATAGGCCTAATATCATTCAAAGAGGAAGGATTTAGGCATTTTAAAACCAAGTAAATAAAAGATTTATTGATTTTCTTTAGAATTTTACCTCCTTAAAAAAAGCTCTACTATAACATCAATGACTTTTATTTTGATAGTCGTTTGATAAAAAAACCATTTAAGCTATCAAGTCTCGAGAATTTAATAGAGTTGAGTTCAAACACCACCTTTAACACTTCCTGAGGGTTGACTAGTTTTGTCAAAGATATAAAGAGAATAATAAGGAATTGAGAGCTGGAGTGCCAAAAATGTAACATACCTGTTCTATAGAGCATATGACCAAACATACCATAGGATATTTGAGAACATACACTATGATTTTGGCACGTTAGAACAATCACATTAACTTATTTAGGCATCATATGTATCACAAGCATTTCAAATGATCAAAAACTACAATATGTACACAAACATTCCTTATCACTATTTCAAAACAATTCAATATATAATTCATCTCAATCATTCATAAGATACATGTAAAGTTATATATGAAAATGCACATGTGACTCCATTCTTATTTCTTTTTGTTGTGACCGAGCGCCTTTCAACCCAATTTACTGTCACATACCTATTGTAAATATTGAGCTCATTTTTGACCTAAATCTATTGTGGATTCCGAGTCCATGTTATCTAAGCCTGAGGCTTCTTTCATCATTCTGAGCTTAAAGCTCTTTTCTCACATTGGCCACAACTCCTTTAACTAATCATGAATGTCAAATGCAATGATATGAATCATCTTATACATCATTTGCTTTCATCAGTGTAACTGATTATCCAGAATTCACATTCAATAGGAATCAAATAAGCATTTCATGGATAATCATATAATCAGCAATTGACATTCTATTTAAAAACACTTCTATATATAGTCCCAAAATATCAAATTCCCCAAACTAACAATGTCTAGAATTATAACAATCATATAAATAACAATTCAATAACTGAAATTTAACCAAAAATAATTCAATTATATTAAAAAACATGTAGGTTAACTCACAATATACTCTAGAAAAGCTATTGCCTTATTGAATCGATATTGCCTGGATCTTGACGATCACCTTGCATGTTTATCGTCATGTAATACACACATAATTCACAAATCACTCATTTATTTAATCAAATGAATATACAATCATATACTTGTATATGTGTCATGTTTCAATACATGCTCAATTGACTTTCTAGGTATGTATTCTTATACATAGATCTTGACTATTCAATTTATGCTTATACACCCTAAGACCATTCAAACATTATATTTTGTATATTACCATTTTGCAGTCAAGTTTGTATCTTTAAGTTAGCTTGATTTACTCCAAATTCATCAACCATAGTTTACATTTATCCTTGAACATTTTCATGATCAAAAAGCCTCTTATAATACACACGCAATTGTTACTTTAAATATGGAATTTCAACAAGCTAGATATATTCACCAAACTTTTTCCAGTAATATATACTCATACATTTACCCAATTCTCATTCATAATTACACCATGTTCTTCAATGCTCATTCATCCATACCTTATACACATTACTCATGTCCTTAAAATCATGTTTGCATTAAAAGAACTCATTTATTCCTTTAACAAATCATAATTTCCATATTTGAACTCAACCACATCAAAAGAGTTCATTCTTTAGGTTATGACATCAATTAACTACATAAACTTATCAAGCTCTTAACCAATTAATCAAGCAACAATCTAGGCTCATTACTAGCCTTAATCAAGTCCAAATATACCAATTTAGAGTGAAATGTCTTAGATGGTTTGACATGTATACAAGGATAAAATTAAAATTCCAGAATTTGACATTAACATCACTAATGTGTTTAACTTTACCACCTTCAATACTTCACGAATTTTACAAGCTTCGAGACATCACTAACACCTGAAATTTTTCAGATTTCATATCTTTTAAGGTTACTTCATTTCAGGTTAATTTAACTTCCATATTTGTTACAATAAAGCTTACAAAATTCTGCTCACTTATGTCATTAATAGTCACTTTTTATAAATACATCTATAGCTCTAATTTTTCAGATTCAAAAACACCTTAATAACACCTATATTTATCATGAATTCCTCATCAATTATACTTCAAATCCCAACTTAATTCATCCATACATCAACCCATAAACTACTGTTTTCGTACATGCAAAAATAGAATAGAAAGGTACCCATTCATTCTCCATTTTCCAGCACATCTTCAACACCAATTCCACATTCAATATATCCCTATTCAGTCATAATAAAAATTCTACTAATATATACCACAATAGGATAGCATTTCACTTACTTGATTAGCTTGAATGCCACCTCCAAATGTTAAGCTTGCCTAGCCTCACATGCATGTAAGACCATTTTAAGAATAGTGAGGGAGTAGGGTGGTTTCAGCAACAACAAGAAGAAAACAAAAAATGTAACAATATTCTACCTCTAATGCTAGCTTTATGAAGGATTTGACCAAGGTTTTGAGGTGGTAATGGAAAAAAATTGAAGCAAAATTTCAGAGCTATGAGGGTGTGTGTGTCTTTTGGTGGTGGGATGGAAAAAGAAGAAAGAAGACAGTAGAAGCAATTTCTGCATTAGCTTAATTCATTAGGTGCTAGGTGTCACTATTTTACAATGACATTTGTTACCTATGCATGCAATCCACCTGTCCTATATATAAGTTGCCAAATGTCATCAAAATCCTAGGCTATTGTCACTCAATTACTACTGCCATTTTTTACTTAATTTTCTATGTCAAATGTCACTCATTTTATAGGCTTAGTCATCCTAATTTTTCATGTGTCAACTTGTCTTAACACCTAGCATTTTTCCTAGACTAAATGTACATATCAATTCATAAATCTCCCAATTGTAACAAACAATTTCAAATTACTAATTGTAATCCATTAAACCAAAATTCAAGACATAAACAATACACAATCATATCATAATCATTTTAAACCTTTCATATCCTAGAATATATCAATTGAATGCACATACAATCTTTACAATGTTTTTCAAAATCATAATTTATATGTGTATGCTATTATTATGCATATGAATGAAATAATGAAACCATGTTCTAAATGTTCCAAATACATTCTATGATCATGCAACTTGTGAGGCTCAGTAATCTAATATTTTAATCCCTCGGTATGTAAATCGATTATTATAAACAAGCTTTTCTAAAAAATGTAAAGCTTACTCCTTAAAGCCTTTTAAATTGGAAACCACTTGTCCCTCTTAATTGATAAGAGAAATAATTCTATTAGTATTTTACTTTCTCGGATTAAATTGTAAAAGAATTTCAATCTTTTGCCCACAGTTTATAACCATTTAGATTATCGAAATTTATTGAATTAGATACTTATGGTGGGATGATGTTGGTGTATACTCATTAAGTGCTAATCATTCTTTTGCATGAAGAATCTCCATATCAAGTGGGTTTTCCAGCACCTTTGCACCATGATTGGTGACTCCCTTGCCCTTTCACAACTTTTAAAGTGTTCATGCTCCCAATTTTGTGTTTAAATAGTTTCAGTTCCTCTTCATTTCGTTCAACTTCCTTATACATAAATATTCTTTGAATCTGCTAAAGTTTTATGAAACAACCTTTTTAATTGCTTCATCATAATCTTCTACTAGATAGTTGTTAAAGTGTAAACGAAATTATTATTTTTACATTACTGTAATATATTATGTATCATTAAAGGTGTATGATTGATGTGTGCTTGATTGTTTATATATTCACTCCTTAATACTTAGTGATTAATATTATAAAATGCTTAAGATACTTATTTTGGTTCACATTTGTTTTAAGGTACAAGTTAGATGCACAAGAACTAAAATGAGTTAAAAGCACATTCTTTGAGTAATTCTCTTGATGTTCATACTCATTTGTCTTCGTGAAACAAGCAGGAGATGGATTAGAGTGAGGACGGGACAAGAAAACACAAGAAAATGAAGAATTCACATGACTTGCAAAGTGCATAGCTGTGTATAAATTCAATGATAGCATTTTTTTTAGGATTCATGGTTTAATGCACAAACCTAGTTTTTCACATAAAAAGATGTGTGAGTTGCCAAAGAATGCTTTTGGAACACTAAAGGAGGCGAAAAACATTCTTCTTTAAGATCTATAAAGGGTTAGTCTTCTTCCTTCTGGTTCTAAGGTGAAATCGAAGCTAAGGATCAAATCTAAACATCTCTTCATTGTGTATTGATGACTCTCTCCCTCTCTTTAGAGATTATTTATACTAGTCTTTGGTTATTGTTTTGGGTATTCATGTATGGATGATTAACATTCTCGTTCTCAATAGATTGATTATGTATGAACCCCTTTGTAGAATATGGAATACAATACTGATAGTTGTATTTTCAATTCATTTGTGGTAAACTAATGGTGATGAATCATTAGGAATAGAATAACATAGGTTAAACAACCAAAGCTTGTGTGGTTACTGCCTAGATTAATCTGTTTTCCTAGTTTGTATTGCAGCTATCCTATTAAATCTAGAAAGCTTATTCTAGGTAGTTTGATAACGAGGTTTAGTTAAAGAGCTTATTTTGATTAAACACAATTTAAGGGAAAATTTAAGTTAATAGAGCTTATTGTTAACCTACGATTAATAGTTTCCAAGATAAGTATGAGATCAAAAAGACAATTAAGTGCACTTATTTGTGTGTAAGTTGAGATTGAACCAAAAACCTGATTCTAAACTCATTCATCAATTTTTACATTTTCTTATTATTTTGATTTAAATTGCTTTTAATAGTTCAATTTTACTTTATTTTGTTATTCGATACCAACCAAACCCCCACCCCCATCATATCTTAAACATCGATTTCTTTCATTACAAAAGCTACACGTACATTCCACATAGATACGATCCCTACTCACCATTGCTATAAACTTAATTGTTCAGAGTTAGGTTTTATTTTCTTATGCATTTAACAAGCATCAATGATCTGAAAAGATTGGATTTCTAACCCTTGCTTTACTCTCTAGGAAGAGAGTGAGCAATTCCCCATTCACCATTGCTCTGTCCAACTTAGTTTTGATGTGCCACAACCTATGTTTGTTGCTCTAAGTGTAAATTATCCCTTCTAGCTTCAAATAAGTGACATCTAGGTTCTCCACGTAGGAAGTTACTTGAAAATTCTTCAAGCTTACATTCCCTTCAACTTTAGAGGAGTAAAGTGTGCCATTAAAATTGTCTACTATTAGCCAAGTTCCTTAAACTTGGTGTTGGAGCTCCTTCAGTTTACTCTAAAGTGGTCTCCTTTCAAAACAAATTGTTGCATACAAAAATATGACTAGAACGATAATTATTTCTTAAATGTAGAATATGTCTAAATGTATGAGTTGGTATGTAGCTTGTGGTATATAACTTTAATTAATTTGTTGTAAAAAAAAGCAACCAATACCCTACCATAGTGATGGTATTGGTTTTTAGGATATGTTAACCATTACTTTCCTAAACAATCACCTGTAGTGAGGTTAGCCTTTTTAGGTTTCCAAAATACCATTGTAACTAGTTTATTCTCTAAAACGAAATCCTTTAAGATTTGCTATTTAGAGGGGTTATTAATGCCTCTAACATTCTAGGATACTATTGACATGTGTGTTGTGGATGTCTAAAGCTCTTAAGCCTATTCTTCATTCCAAATTTTATTTTGCTATCAATCTTGAATTCCTCTAATTGATTTGGGACAAATTATGGTGCATTTGAAGTGTTTCGAGCTTCTATTTCCATATGTTTATCACCCTGAGTTATCAACTTTAATCAATTTTTTCTAGTGGTTTTAGGTATTAACTCCTTACTAACCAAATCTTCTGGCTCCTTATAGACCAAATCTTTCAGCTCCTTATTAGTTAATGTTCTAAGAACAATAACCCCTGAATCCTATCCTCCTTTTTGTGCTATGGGGTCTATTTTTTAATAGTACTAAAGGGTGGAGGAGGGAGGAGCTTTAGGTATACCTTTTAGCCCCATTATCTATAAATAATCCCTTTAATATAAACATTTTCCTTGTGGCTCTCTATTGATTACCCTATTCCTTGAGGAAAGACTTCCGTTGGTAATCCATGTAACAACCCAGACCGTTCGCTCATAGATATTGTCCGCTTTGGGTTGTCACTCGGGCCAATCTCCTCACATTTTTCCTCTTTCCATCCTTAAAAAAAGACGTCTTATAGGGGAGAGATATTCATACTCTTATAAGACATACTTCGTTCTCCTCTCCAATTGATGTAAGATCTCATAATCTACTCTAACCACATTTTTAAACAATATGCCTCTTTCTCCAAGCCTTAGTATATGGATATAACCTAGTAATTCCTTTTCCATATTAATACGTCATGATATAAGATATCCCGCCTTCCTCCTGTAGGAAGTGTTGGCATCCATGCTTATTGGCTTTCCTATAAAGCTAGTTAACATATTGAAGCCTTTGGTTGACCAGTATTCTAAGGAAACTCCTTGTAGATTGATCCACACATTAGTGAACTTGATGCTTTCTAGACATATCCCAATGAACTAAAATTGCAAAAAAAGAAAAAAAGAAAAAAAGGATTGGTTTGAGCATACCATAGACTTGCCCTAAGTATTTCTTTAGCATGATTGACATTTTCAAATGGGAGTATGCTTGACACACTCCTATTTAACAACAGGTCCATTAGTCAGAGTCTAAATAGGGAAAGAAGGAGAGAGCTAGGAAGCTTTTTAGAAAAGAAAGTTCCAAGAAAGGAAAGAAAATGGAGAGGTAGGAAAAGGCTTTTCAGTGGAAGGAACAATAAAAACTCTTTTATCATAGGTAGAAGATTTGAAGGGGAAATGAAGGAAATGGAGGAAGGAAGAAAATTAGCTATAGCAAAGGGTTACGAAGAGAGTAACTCATCGAGGGAAAGAATACATTGAAGGGACACCAGAAAGAATTAGCAAGATGTATACAAAAGATAAACAAAGGGCTAACCATGCATAATGTAACAAGATTTAACTTCTCTCTTGATATTAGTCTTATAGAGTATGAATTATTTAAGAAGTTGATTTTTAACATATTTTAAGAAAATAGAAAGATGCTCCTTTACTTATTTTTTCCCTTTTGCTTTTTTTAAGTATAAGAAATTTCAAATTTGGATAATAAGAAAATATTTTGGTAGAATTAAATAGTAAAAATATTTCAAAATATTGTAAATGAAACAAATATGAAAAATTGAATGAAAAACAAGGTCATATTCTGTGTCTAATAGAAAATTAAAGAATATGATAAATTGAGCCAAGTCAAAGCTCATAAAATATGACAGGCTAGCTTTTGAATGCAAAAGATGTGATGAAAAAATCCATCCTCCTAATAATGTTGAGAAAGGTTGGTATCAACCACCGTACGGTAAAACTCTTAATTTCTTCCTCCCATGATCACATTCTGTAAACGAAGATCAGAGTACACTACCACTATCACAAGTTTCTTTATTTATATTGCCTAATTTCAAATTTCGTCATTGCAAACTATAAA
Source organism: Erythroxylum incrassatum (assembly GCA_026546855.1). Lineage (NCBI taxonomy): Eukaryota > Viridiplantae > Streptophyta > Magnoliopsida > Malpighiales > Erythroxylaceae > Erythroxylum > Erythroxylum incrassatum. Next base: position 13,779,374 of record JANVCL010000006.1, read on the forward strand.
GGGATGTAACCCAATCATTGCTTGAATAATTTTATTGTTTACGTCAATTTCATCTTGTTTGTCGAAGAATTACAAACATTTTATAACTTAATTACTCTTAAACAAATCATACACATTTCTGTTTTTTTTTTTTGACTAACTCGGAGAATTAGTTAAATAAATTACGTAAAATAAAACCTTTTTTGAGTGTGAACAGCAAATTAAGTGATGGAAAATCGTTCCGTTGAACTTGAAATTTAAGTCATCATGTGGTTCTTGGTGCATACACTTCACGCAACTTTGAGAAACTTGAATTCGTGGACAGCAGCAAGTCTCAGTCTAGCTAACCACCTTTCTTCACTCTACTTTAATGTTGTTTTTGTTCCTTTTTTCATTTTTCTTGTTACTTCTTTTTGGTTCTTATTGTCTTTGTGCGTGTAAAGCCAAGTATATAAATTATCCCACAGTTAACAAATGTCTTTCAGTGAAGTTTTAGCGACGTAGAAGACTTCGTTTAGTCCCCAGTCAATTAACTTGCACTTGGCAGCTGAAGTGAAGCGTGTATGTTTTCTTCTTCTTCCTTCCTTTTCTATGACTTCACTAATTACTTTGGAACCTGTAGACAACATGTTTTTCGTATATATTCTCTTGTTGGATTTTTAACGTTGTTGTGGTTGGTTCGTTTACTTGTGGTCATATAAATTTCAAGCCTATGGTAGTAGTGCTCAATTCTTCTTCCTCTGTCTTCCTTCCTGTTGGTTTCTTTGTGCGTTCGCCATTGCATGCTCATACTCAACAGTTAGGGAATTTGGTCTCAGAAAAGTTTCTGTTCTTTTTTTTTTTTTTGGCATTCTGTCACTAGTTAGTAGGCTCTATCATTCTCTCTTGTTTTCCTTAATCCAGCAACGGAATATTTTGCATAGTATATGTTGGTGGGTTTCTCAAACTTCACCGAATATATGGGTTGAAGATCGAGCGCACGCTTGTTAGCTCTGAACTTAAGCCCTCAATTAGCTGGACGGTCTAAGAGGGATGGTTCCATTCATTCCATATCCTACCGCTAAACTTTTGTCTGTGTTCTGCAAACGGACACACACACCGAGGCGCACACACACACACATATATATATATATATATAAGTGCGTAATCGTTCAAAGTTATAATTTTTATGTCGATTTTCTCGGATGTTTACTCCTTCTTTCTTACTTTAAATCTTAACCAGTTAGATAACATGTTAAATGCAGCAACTTTTTCTAAAAGGTATATGAACTACCCTTAAATAGATCAACTAGAACATTATCATAAGCTGCATCAGCAACAACAAAAATGATGGTTATACTTGGATTCAAGAATTTCACACACTCTGTTTTTATTAATTCACACTGTATCTTACAGGAGAGAAAGAGGGACTAAAATAGTCCATCATTGCCTAACAAAGAATAGGAAACAATCAAGTAATTACGGAAATCATGTACAAATAATATTCTAGAGATATACATTCTATAAATACAAGGAAATCAAATCTATTCTAATAATGGTAAACTCAACAGTTATGTCATTTCTCATGGAAATCAATGAATCAGAATCTCAGGTGTATGAATTCAATGCAAACAACCCCTTCAAGGAAGAAAGGAGCTTGCTTTTTGTCTCAGTTCTCTTTTTTTTTTTTTTGGGTTCCTTTTGAAGCAATAGGCATTTCTCCCTTTCACATAAACAGTACTTATTTCATCTACCTGTCAATTATTTGTTCATTTCCTCTGGTCTGAGCTTAGCGTTGGTTAGCTAGCTCTTCTTTTCTTTTCATTGAGTTTTTTGTTTTTAATTTCTGCACACTGTCCACTGTCTTCTTGCAACAAAGAGTAATAAAGAACTCGTGGCCTACCCACGCCAACCGCGCTAGTTCTGTTTTGGTTTTTTCCTTCCCTTGTCAAAAAGTAACAAAGAACTCAATATTTGGTGACATGACACGGGCGAAACCTGACTAGAATATGTACCCTCAAATAATGTGACCCAACATTGCACATTGTTTGAGGTTCTAAAAAGAAAATTTAAATCATGTAAAATACTTAAATTTGGAAGGGGAAAAGAGGTTGTAACCGTAGATAGTTGCCTCACAAGTGCGCCTAATATCTTCAGAAGTATCCGACCGCTTCTGTGTGTGTCACTTAAGTTTCACCACTAGGTGTAATACTTAGGACGACAATTTCAGTTTACCAATTAATGGCCCCTTGTCATCAGATGACATGATTTCACTGAACTGAAGCTGAAGTGCTTCTCATTTATATTATTTTCCTAGTGATTCTATCCATGACATCAATGGTTATTATTGCATGTGGTTTTGCAGAATATCATGGATAACTCAATTCAAGAAGGATTTCTTGAAAGAAAAGAAGATAACTCAATTCAAGAAGGACTTCTTGAAAGAAAAGAAGATGTTAACTTGAAAAAGAGGATTTGGATGGAATCTAAGAAGATTTGGAGAATTGCATTTCCGGGAATTGTGGCTAGGGTGACTTCATTTGGAGTTATTGTGGTGACACAGTTGTTTATGGGACACATTGGCGTCTTGCCGCTTGCTGCATATGCTCTCGAACAAACTCTCTTTCTGCGTTTTGTCAATGGCATATTGGTAAGTCCTTGTTGATTAGGTGGAGTCAATTGATGCTTTATTTGTTTTCCACATAGTCTTTCTCCACGCAATTGTAAAGTCACCTACAAAATAGACTGGAGAATTTCGCCTCTTAAAGAAATTCAAATTGCTTCATGAATTTGTGTATATATGTGTAGAAATGATAACTATCACCAAGTAAGCATCCAAGCAAAAGGTTGACGTATCTTTCCCTTTTCTTAAGATTGGCATGTCCAGTGCAACGGAAACTTTGTGTGGGCAAGCGTATGGTGCTGGACAATATCACATGATGGGCATTTACTTGCAGAGATCATGGGTTGTTGATGGTGTTTCTGCAACAATATTGCTCCCTTTGTTTATTTTTGCAACACCAATTTTGAAACTAATTGGTCAGCAGGAAGCTATAGCAGAAGAGGCTGGACCAATCTCATTATGGTTCATTCCCTTCATCTACTATTTCGTTTTTAGCTTAACCATCCAAATGTACTTACAGTCGCAAATGAGAAACAGCATTGTTGGATGGCTTTCGGCTTTCTCCTTCTTGTTTCATCTCCTTTTGTCCTGGATTATGGTGATCAAGCTTAACTTAGGAGTGGGTGGTGCCATTGGGGCAATGAACATATCTAGTTGGTTAATGGTTATTGGAGAGTTTGTGTATATCTTTGGAGGTTGGTGTCCTGATACATGGAAAGGATTTACTACAGCTGCCTTCAGTGATATCCTTCCAGTAATAAAGCTCTCAATATCATCCGGTGTGATGATCTGGTAAACTAGTTTTCATGCTTATCTGACATTGTTTGAGAATCCAAGTTTCATGGAACTCTAAATTGTGTGTATTGATGAATAACCACCTCTTTGCTACTCTTATTTTCTCTACATATGGCGAATATTTTTCTGTGGCTTTACAGAGAAAGTTATCTAGAGATTGCATCCCAATGATAATTCCTTTTATCTTCAACAGCTTGGAATTGTGGTACACTTCTATTTTAGTTTTACTGGCTGGATATATGAAGAATGCAACTACTCAGATATCTGCATTCTCAATCTGGCAAGGATTTCTTATCTGGTTCAATTAATTATAATTCCTGCATATCGTATTCTACCTAACGTAGAGGGCTATTGTTTGCTTGCAGTCTCAATATTAGTTCATGGGAATTCATGATCTGTCTCGGCCTCTTAGGAGCTGCAAGGTTTGGGTTTAAAGCATCTGTCTTCCTTCTTACTACACCCTGTAAAACTTTTAACTAATCAAATCTCTAAATAGAATGCACACTAGTATAACTTGATTTGTGGTATATTCTGCAGTGTACGGGTATCAAATGAACTTGGAAGGGGAGATGCAAAAGCTACCAAATTTTCCATCAAAGTCATCCTCGCTACCTCAATATGCATTGGAGTTTTCTTCTTCATTCTGTGTTTAATCTTCGGTCGAAAAATTGCAACCCTATTTACTGACAGTGAAGAAATTGCGGATTCAGTGTCCGATCTTTCTGTTCTACTTGCCTTCTCAATCTTATTCAACAGTATTCAACCAGTACTCTCAGGCAAGTGTTGTTCTATGATATGAAAGTAGTATTGTCATTTTTCTTTTCTCCTTACTTCGAAATCCCGACTGAAAAGTGTTCGATGGTAGAATATTCATACAAATATACTAAGATGGCTGCGAACAAACATGTTTATTTGTTTACCCATTTGAAGCAATTTTACGATTCCTTCCAAAAGTCCTAATATTTGTCAATCAATGATTAATCAACAGCGATGAGGTAAGTTGAGTAGATTGGACTTCCCACCTCTAAAAAAGTTTCTTGCAGTCATGTCAATAGATCAAATTCTGACGGTTTAATTATTTGCACAGGTGTTGCTGTAGGTGCTGGTCTGCAAACTATGGTTGCATACGTCAATTTGGGATGCTATTACGTTATTGGCGTTCCTATTGGAGTTATTCTTGGATATTTGTTTCATCTTCAAGTCAAGGTAGGATATTATTGGAAAATTTTCATGAAAAGGTTACTGTCTCCATGAGATTGAGCATTAGAAGAATTTAACCCACCGAAACATTCCTTGCTTATATGCACTGACAGGGTCTGTGGATTGGATTGCTTAGTGGTGTGGTGATGCAATCACTTATCCTCTCCTACCTTATATGGAGGACTGATTGGAATGAACAGGTCAGTATGACGATTAATAGGCATTTGCTTTATCAACGTTATAATCCTATTTGGATTTTCCATTCATAAGCTCTTATTCATTGTGATAAGCAACTGCAATTTCCATGTAGGTAATCAAAGCATCGGAACGTTTGAATCGCTGGTTCTTAGGTCCAAAAGAACTTGATGGGAACTCCGATGGTGCACAAGAAAAATAGGACGACAAAGAGGACGGAGAAGCCTGCACTTGGCAGGGCTGACAGAGTCTTTATAAATGGATTTATTTGTTTTTGGATGCAGTCCCTGGAGTGCTTCTCCTTGAGCAACATTTAGGAGGATATTTTGGTTAGCAATTCAAGGGAGGAAACTGTCAGGGTTGTTTTCTTTCAGTCCTCTAATAACATGTTTAGTATGAAATGAGGTTGCAGATTGTAGCTTGAGAATATGAGGTCTTGTGCATGTCTTGAACCTCAAGTTTTGGTGCTAAAAATGCGGAGGGAGCTCTTGGATTTTTTTTTTTTTAACTTTTCGCTTCTTCAACTAAGTCAGCATACTTGAGAAATCGTCAGTTAGAAATTAAAGGAAGAAGGCCCGTGACTGGTATCATAAGTTTCTCGTTTTATTGAATTATAAACGGACCAAGTGTGGTGCATCAAAGACAACGAGCTCCTTGCCTCTCAAAAGTGATTTCAAGATATAATCTAAAACAATACAACTGATTAAAAAAATGATATGATGAATAACTTAAGGGTTTACACGTATTAAATAGGTTTAGTATTTTTTAATGTATTTCTTTACTTTTCAAAAATATCCTTAACTCTATATTTTTGGTCTTATAACACTTAGTCTCATGCCGTGTAAATACAGATATCAACATCACATCTTGCTCCATACAACGTTGTTTGCAACCCACATAACATCCGATGAAGCACTTTTTAATGATATAAACGAAAGGGGAAGCATTGCCATCGTGGTGGAGTGATAGCAATAGACGCACAAATTTGAAGCAGCGAGGCAAGAATAGATGCAACCATCTCCTCTTACTGGTAAATTTGATGCTAGGATTTTTTTGAGAGTTACGGCCTGATTGAGGATTTTGATTTAATGCCATTCACTAAATTTTTGAGAAATTAAAAGATTTTATTAATAGAAGTTTTGAGATTGCTTGCGGCCATAGTGTTTTAGAATATTTGCTCTATTGGAAAAGGCTTACCTACCTTTTGATTCCATGTATTGTTGGATTCCATGTATTGTTGGATTCGTATTGCTCCTTCAATTTCTCGAATAGTTAAGGAAACCTTTGACAACATAAACGCAAAAGTAGATTCTATCTATAAGCACTTCTTCATTTCAATTTGGTTTACAAAATCACTCCAGTTGAAGAAGACTAATTTGAGGGTGTTAATTGACTTTTGAATTTAATTCATATTGTATTTTATTGTCGTGGTGGAACTTTTGTTGATTGAATATGAAGTATCTTTTCTTTCATCTTTTTATTTAGATAGTTCAATGAATAGTTGATTATTTAATGTGCAATTGATAAATTAAATAATATGTATATCTAATGCTTAGACAAAGAGGCAACAAACATCTTTTTTTTTTTGCAATAATGATGGATATATGAATGAGTGAATGTGCTATATTTCCTTCAAATAATTGATTGTAGGGATAATGTATGTCTAGGTTTTAAAAGTTTTAAGAGTTTTTTAATCGTACAACTAGGTATACTTAGGTTTAATTATGTGCTAATTTTAGGTTTTAAGATTATCTAGTAATATAGTAATCTAGTTAGTATACCTAATTATTTCTAGAAATAGTGCAATTACATAGTTTTGATCACTTAGTATAGTTTTGATCACTTAGTAATCCCAATCAATCTTATCTTTCTCTTTGGTCTAGTTTAGTTGATTATGAATTGACAAAACTTAGAATATAAAGATGTAATAGGCATGCACTCAATTGAGAACTTACTTACATAGGGTTTGAATCTTACTTTACTATATTGATTTGGGCCTGTATTGCTTTGCTATATAGGATCTGAATCTTTTTTTTTTTGTAGGTTTGTTTAAGTGATAGTTGGTACTTTAGTTATGTGGTAGATGAGATTACATTGGCCAATTTCTTGTTTAATACTAAGAGGTTAGAGTATAGAGAAACATAAGATTTTACTTATAGATTCTCACATGAGTTATCTAAAGATGGTTTGAAGCTACTATAGAATGATAATGTTGTGAGGAACTTAATAGGTGTAATTGAAGAAAGGAATATGAAGATAGTAGAGGTCCGAATGGATAGGAAGAAGTATCACAAATTATGCACACGTAATGAACTTGCAGTAAATATTTCGATTAAGGTAATTGACAATGATAATGGGAAGGTAGGTTTTGAAGAAGCTAATGCGACAACCTCTGAGGCACCCAATGATGCACCAATAGATGATCCCATTCTAGCAGCCATTGAATTGACCCTAAAATGTCAAATGATTTAGATTACTTATCAAATAATGAAAGCCAATCAACATATTTAAATGATGTAGGCTATTTAATTCTAATCTTCTAAACTTCCTTCTGGCCTATCAATTTGTTCATCATCAACTTTAATATCACTAATGATATTAATGATATTAAAGTTGATGATGAACAAATTGATAGGCCAGAAGGAACTTCAGAAGATCAGAAGAAGAAGTCTAAATATCATCTCTTTAGCACTTCTAGTATCAATAATGGGATAGTTGTTTTAAAGCAAGGAATAATTTTTGATTATGTGAACATGTTTAAAAAGAATTTAAAGAACACGAGTATCCAAATGGGATTTAACTATATATATAATGAAAATTCAAGAGTTAATACAAAGTGTAAAAAGAAATATGGTTGGAGAATAAACACAAGCCTTACACAAGATGGGCATGTATTTCATGTCAAGACATTCTAGAACTCTTATTCTTACAGGAGAACATTTGATAGTATGAAAGTTGATTACTAGTGAATTGCTAACAAGTATTTGGTACACTTTAGGTATAGTCCAAGCTGACATATTTTAGGATTAAAGGGGGTTATTACGAGATTATCAACAAGAGATTTTAGACATTAAAGCATGAAGCTAAAAAACATGCCTTACATTTTCTATTTGGAGATGAAGAGACATAATATTAGAAGTTAAAAGGATACATGAATTATTTGAGAATGAGTACAAATATTTTAAACATCATTATTCCTTTAGGCATTTGTGGGGTAATTTATAAAATAAATATAAACTAACAACCATTTATAATGATCAGAAGTAGATTATAGATTCAAATTGCACTAGATAAGGTACAAAAGAAAAATGAGTAAGATAGAGAGCATGAATAAGGATGCACATAATTAGTTGGCAAATATTCCCAAAAAGAGATGGTGTAGACATCCCTATGATAGAAGATATGAAGTGATTTGTTGTCCAAAAACACATTAGAGTGTCTTAATCCAAACTTAAGAACATAAGGGATAAACCAATCTTAACTTGTTTACAAGCGATGAGACAAGCTATTATTAAGAGATTCCATCAGAAGAAGTAATGAATGACTACATATAACATCAAAATACGTCCTAATATCATGTCAAAGCTGGAGAAAAATCAAAAAGGAGGCTACTAATTATTTGTCTTATTCCATAGGTATGACATTATTTAAATTTGATACCTATTTACTAAAATGATACTAATAACTTCACTCATTTTTATAGATGACAAAAAATTTGAAATTAATATATGAATGACAATAATGTAGTGAACTTTAGAAAAAAAATTGATGATCTTTTTATGCAATCCTGTACGCAATTTTGCTGATATTTTGAATTTGTTAACTAATTTTATGATAGACCATATGCAGTATTGGATTGAACGCTTTTTAGACAATCTTATAAGCATTAAATAAAGGATTGTTATTTGTATATAGATATGTGCATTAAATAAAGATACAACTTATTAATTTAATGCATAATACCAAAAATTTATTAAGTAATTTAATAATATTGTTATAAATGGAACATATAATGTCATAAAGGTATAATTTGTCTCATCCACATTGCTCGTACATACAAATATTAATGATAACACTAGACATAATCTAAGATGATATCATCAAATCCCATATTTAAATAAGGTTACTATCATCTCCCTTTTTTTCATTACAAGTGATTAACATATTCTTCTATCTTAACTAATATATGACATCTACACTTCTTAAAGTAAATTTGTTGTCAAACTACTCAAAAACTTATAACATTCGTCAATATCTCGATATTAAGGTGTAAGCATCATCTATTAGGCAAATGCAAATGCACATTTAAATTACCTTGCAAGTATAAGGTTAAGGTTGGGGCTAGTATATTAAAACTCCAATTGTCTTTTTGCTAGTCTTGGTTGAAGCTTTGGTTCTCTAGAGAGGAGCAACCTTGGTGAAGAGTGATTTGCCTGAAGTGTGTAAAAGATGCGTATCTTCAGTGGAGTCTTCCAAATGTTCACCTAATAGCTTGGTCAATGTAGTTGTTTTTTTAATATGTCTTTAGTGGAGTCTAGGGGTCTTAATTTCTTGATCCCATACTAATCTTGTGTCACATTAACTTCCTTTCCCCCTATTGGTCTAAATTTTTAATGATCATGGTCAAATGGTGATTAATCTATATGTATATCTATAATTCGGCAATGGAAAATTTAATTTTTCACAAAAATAACTAAGATAAATAGTCATCATTTGGTACAATCCTTCTTCAGATTAATTAAACTATTCATAGAAATTATGCTATATTTTGGTTTTTTTGCCATCCAAGAAGTCTGCAAAGGTGTTTAGAGTTTAAATTTGCAATTTGCATGGAAACATTATTGCACACTTGCTATTATTGATGTTGATGATGTAATATCTCAGATCACCCACTTACAGATATTGTTCACTGTAGGCCTTGGCCTAGCGAAGCCCTCACGGTTTTTTTCCCGACGCCTTCCCAGGAGATCACCCATCCTAGAACTACTATCACCCAAGCACGTTTAACCTCAAAGTTCCGATGGGATCCGGTGTATTAGGCCATGAAAACGCGTATCTCAGGGTTGGTTTGACACCTAATATCACCACCCACTCATCCAGATATTGTCCTTTTTTGGCCTAGCCATTAAGGTTTTGTTCCTCTTGCCCACTCGCTCGGAAGAACGCGTCTGTAAGGAAAAGGTATCGTACCCTTATAAGGCTTACTTCTCTCCCCTCTTTAACCGATGTGGGATCTCACACACTTCACATCCCTTAGGATCCTGCGCTCTTTGGACCACTTATAACATCCCAGATCACCTGTTTATAAATATTGTCCGCTTTGGACCTTGCCATCAAGGTTTTGTTCCTCCTGCACACTCGCTCAGGAGAACGCGAAAATACCTTCCCCTAATACCATATGCCTAAAGAATCCAATCTCCCTAAGCCAAAATTCACATTTTAAAAACTTCGCATACAACTGTCTTTCGTGAAGTATTTGTAGCACAATCCATAGATGTCTAGTATGCTCTTCTTCATTCTTAGAGTAAATCAGAAGATCATCAATGAAGACTATGATAGACTAATCTAAATAAGGATGGAACACCATGTTCATGAAATCTATAAATACTGCAGGTGCATTTATCAATCCGAATGGCATTACCAAAAATTCATAGTGTCTATACCTCGTATGGAAGGCAATCTTAAATAATGTCAGCCGAACTTCAAACCATGTTAGCTATGTTCCATCATCCTCTGCCACTGGGAGTCCAACCCCAAGGCTTCGCACACTCATCAAATGTGTTATGTAAAGATCTTGTCTATCAGTTACTGCTGAGCAGGGCTCACAACTCAATGCATCGGCTACCACATTTGCTTTTCCTGGATGATAGTCGATTATCATACGACACCAAAAAAATTGAAATAGTTGAAGATTCAATTACAAGAATTGTTGGGTAAGGGCTTCATCAGACCAAATCATTCATCATAGGAAGCACTAGTATTGTTTGCCCAAAAAAAAGATAGGACCCTCCGCTTATATGTTGATTATCGGCAGTTGAATAGGGTTACCATCAAGAATAAATATCCAATTCCTAAGGTCGATGATTTATTTGATTAGTTAAGAGGAGCTACAGTATCATCAAAAATAGATATGAGGTTTGGGTACCGTCAATTGTATCCGTGCCCTTATAAGGCATACTTCGTTCCCCTCTCCAACCGATGTGGGATCTCATAGATGATTTCGTATATCACAATCCATCAAACATTATCAAGCATTCACCTACCTTATAACCAACAATAAAATCTTTTTATAGCTATTAAAATTAATCCATTTCATTGTATTATATATTAATTGTCAAGAAAGTACCAAAAATTTCCTTCATCATTAACGTCTCTTATAGGCATTATATGGATGCTAAGGTTGAATATGAATTTTCATGTAAATTGATAGGTTATAGCAATTTTCTTCATATTATGGAAATCAATCCTAATAACCATTTTATGGTACACTTAAGGTTTTGATATAGCATATGTAATAAGATAAATACAGTCAGTGGCAAATTTAATAAGTTAGCAATTAGATTTTTAACTTCATTTTCAATAAAACATAACTTAATAAAATTATTTGGATATACTAAGCAAGATAAGATATTTGGATGTAGTAAGCAAGATAAGAGTATGCATCTTCCATTTGAGGAAAATAAATCAGCCATATTGTGATGGAGTCTTTATAGGATCTTGTCAGAGCAATTAGTCTTATTTTGGTCATGTACCCTTGCAAGTTGTATTTCAAGACATCTTTAGCATCCTTAAACAATTTGGCATTCCTCATTCTTCGTATATAGTGAAACAGCATAACAAAAATAGCTTTGAATAACTTGTGGTCTCCTTTCATGTTGCATTTCACCTTAGTTGCCTATCTAATATGTCTATCCATATCTAGTTGTTCTCCTTCAAGATAAAAATTAAATGAAATTGTCTCCAAAATTGGTTAATTTGATCATATTTAAATAACAGGCGGTCTTGTGTCTCTAATGTATCTCCACATAGTGCATATTTCAAGTTAGGCACCTAAAATTTCAACTTGTATCTTGTTATTAGCCTCTGTAGTTGTTAAGTCAATTAAAATGCATATATGTTGGACTTAATTTTGATTGAATTGTGAAATTGGTATCCAGAAATTGATGGAATTGCTCTATAATTGTTTACAGATGGTTTTCAACACTCTAAGGATGAAAAAGGACCAAAAAGGCGCAAAAGAAGGAAAGAAATCCGAAATCTCCAATCTGGACGAAATTCAAAGATTAGGCGTGGGCATGCCTAAGGTCAGAATCTTAAATCTGCATATTTTCTAGAATTCGTTTTCAATTAAAACACAATCGTCCAAGATCTTTTTGCCTTCCTTTCAAGATATCTTCTATCGAAATTGAAACACCACCTAATTTATACGAAATCAAATCAAGATAATGGAGAGATTCAATTCAATGAGGGTGCTTATGGTGTTGCCGCATAAGATATATATGGATGTTAGGGTTAGAAAGGTTTAATCGTAGCTTAGGTTAGATTTAGGTTAGGATATTCTTCTGGACTGCCGCACTTTACTTCTTCTTGCTTTTTTGATTTATTTCTGCTGCACTTCTCATGTAATAGTATTGTAGGTTGAGGATTCTGGGGCTGCCGTATCTTGTTTTCTTCTTGATGTTAACGTTTACATCGTAGTTTCAATTAGGGATTTTCGATTTTATCATCAAAGACCTGTTTTGGAGACTATTTCTTTTATTATTTCTTTTGATTTCAATTCAAGTATGAGTAGCTAAATTTTCTTATCTTGGTTAAGGGATCCATGTTACATGTTATTATGGTGAGATTTTCTGGATATTTTTCATGTTGTTAATGAACATTGGATATCTTCGGATTTATTCTTTCTAATTGGATTTGTTGGTTTCTAGGAGCGCTACTAGAGATTAATTAATTCAACCGCTAGGTTAACGAAATATGACGTTTAGTTTCAGTAATCATAAGTAGCAATTATGATTAACTTCACTACGTTAGAGTCGGAAAATTCTAAGAAGATATTCACTTGATTGATTGCATGTCGTACATGTTTATCGCTTTTCATTGATTCTTGATTCTTAAAGTTATTATTCAATTTTACCTATGATCGTATCTAGTTTATTGTTTAATAAGATTGCTAGAATACATGTTTCTAGTCATTACACTTAGAGAAACTTCCCCCAATGAATGTTTATTAATGATTGCAATTTTATGTTGAGGATCCATAATAGCATGATAACATCGGTGACCCGAAACCAAGGTATTTTTCCTATTAAATTTTCAGATTTAATTATTGCTTTCGATTTGTGATTTTTCTATTAGTTTTCTGATATTGTCATTACAAAACCCCCCTTTTATTGTCGTTATTTGTTTTGTTTAAACTAGCTAACATTTACCGTTAAAGATTCCTCGTAGGAACGATATCTGCTTATCGCTACTACATTAATTTGTTTTAACGGAAGTAATTTCTTTTATATTTAGTTGCAAGCGACAACATTACCAAATTTTGGCGCTATTGTCGGGAAATTTCTTAACGATTTTTGTTAGTGATGTTTTTGTTTTTGATTTTGATTTTGGTTTCATTGCTATTGGTTACCTTGTCTTCTGTTTGTTTCAGTTTCACAGCTCTTTTTTATTTTTCGATCTTTTAGCGGCATAGC
>JANVCL010000006.1:13797749-13814689 GCA_026546855.1 Erythroxylum incrassatum
CTACTTAATTTAACTAAACCATACTTTAAAATCCAACCAACATTAACACCATAATTAACTCCAAATAAAATAAATAATCTTGCAAAACCTCAAAATTATTCAAATCATGCTTAACTCCTTCCAAAAATCAAGGCCTTTTTCTAATCATGAAATTAAAGGAATTTGGTAGCACTTCCTTCTAGAAAAAAGTTCCTCATTGTCTCAATTTTCTAATGACACCAAAATCATTCAATTTGGTTTAGAAATCAGAAATTTATACACCAAACATGTCAGACTGTTCTTATACTGAAACAATATTCTGTGATCAACTTCCATCCAAAAATTAACACTCTTAGAGACCAAATTAAAGCTCAATTTCATCAAACAATTTGTAGCCTTATCTCTCTAATTTAACCCAAATCAAGAATCATCTCGTTTGGATAACTAGAGCAAAAGTTATGACTAAAACACCAAAGCATACTCAATGAACATATACATTTTCCAGCTTTTAACTTCCAACATTTCACAAATAACCCATCTTGTATCTAATCCATCTTTGTCATTTTATTTCAAATTCAAAAATTCTCCTTTTCTCTACACATGAATAATCACCAACAATTTCTCAATTAATCGAAAAGTTCGGGGTCCAACATGTGCAATATGAAATCCCAATTTATCTAAGTAACAATCTGAATGAGTAATTTCGGGTTTAAACCCTTTTAAGTTTCTTCAATTTGCTTATTTTTAATTAATTTATTTAATTAACTCTTACTTGTATAATTTTATACAGCTGTAATAAATCGTGTTTAAGGTTTCTGTCTTATGTGACTAGTCATGCCAGCAATGGTAACAGAGATACCAACGTCGAAGTAGATTTTACAAAAATTTGAGTATATAATTATTACTTTTTAAAGTTTATAATTACAAAATTGAGTAAAGTTTGAGATTTTTTATGGTTAACTCAAAATTTTATTGCTTATATTAGAGTAATTGGATAAAAATTCAATAAATAAAGTGAACACTATAAGAAACATTTTAAAAATATAATTTTAATTTAAAAATGTACATTGTGATATAAGTAAAATCAAGTAGGCTACATCTTTGATCATTAAAAATTTGAAATTGGATAACAATTATTGAACTCTGCGAAAAACGTTTGTATTATAAAAAGGGTCAAAATTGCAATAAAATTCAACTTGAATCCTAACGTTTTAAAGATTCAAATTGAACAATAAATTTTAAAAAACGTTGGATCTTACTATCACGTGACAATGGGTACACAATTATACATTTCATATAGTAGGCCTCACTTGCTACTTTCAAAAGTAACCCATTGGTATACATTTGATATGGTAGGTCTCATTTGTCATGTAATAGTAAAGTCCACTTTTTATTTAAAAAATAATCCTACGTCATGAAGGAAGTTATCATTATCAAATTTTTTATTCATTTTAGGTTTGTTTTGAATATTTTGAAAATGTTGAGGTTTAATTTAAATACTTCTTAACATTAAGCTCTGTTATGTACTACGTTATAAAAGTTGAGGTATAAAATATCATTTCTAGCCTTATAAAAAAGGTACCCCCATTCGAGGAAAGTGTTTCAGGAAGCAAGCTTAAAATTGGCACAGATGGAAGAGGCGGAGAGTGAAGCTTTGTGTCAGCATCTCCACAAGCTATCGGGAGTGAAGGAAGAGGAGGCTCTGGACCATTTGCTTACTACTCTCTGGAAAACCAGGCGTACTGGTCTTCGTTCCCCCGACAAATCCCACTTTCAGTCTATTCTCAATGTCCCCGAACTCGACCCTGTAAGTACCCTTCATCCTCCGCACACTTGTACACTCGCTACACGCATATGTCTTAGTTCATGCTTATTGCAATGGATGGATGATGTGTGACAATCTAATTGTAGGTTTTGGCTTGCCTTCGTTTGCTTATAAGAAAATGTGTGCACGAGAATTCCACTGCTGATGATCTCTGGAAGTTGTTCCCACCTGATCTGTCACTTGATCTGCAAAGGATGCTTGTACTGTTGCTCCAGAAATATCAGAATCAATGGAAGGAGGAAGTAATACGGGAAAAGGTCCTCTCTTGAATTTGATGAATACAAGTAATCATGCTTATATGTAATCGTTTCAGATGGTTGAATGATTGATAGGCTTGGTACGGGACATGATAAAGCAGACAAAGAAAACAAGTTGAGGGTATCCTCAAGTACAGGATTAAAGACTAAAATATACAACTTTCTAGTGTCTTTTTCTGTTATCTGCTTGGTTTTTTCTCAAGGCATGATTAATGATGACCGTCTTGTTTACCAGCCATTTCCAAGGACCAGTGTCTCTTACCAGTTGAGAAGCAGTGTGCCCCCATCTTTCACATCGGCGCCATCTTCCAGCGCCATAACCTCGCTTTGGTCTCGTCAAGATGAACCACATCACCGGTTTCAAAATAGTGGCATTACCATTTCTGCTGATACTTCTGCCTCAAAATTTGTTCCTCTTTTTATTCAACATGAAGTTGAGCCTCCCGATAGCTTGGTGAGGACGATAATCTTTTCTAACTGTAAAGCATGTGCAATTTTTTGTGAGATATTTCTTACTGACAAGCTGAAAGTCAATAAGAATAACAGTCCTTGGCAGAAATTGATATAGTTTAGGTCTTCTGATCGACAATTCTAAACATTAAGGAGAGGGGTGGCATCAAAAGATCTTCAGGCTGCTCTAAATTAACAGTTCTTTACACTAGGTGTTTTTTTTCTCGAATGCCACTATCTGCACTTAAATTAACAGTTCTTTACAGCTCAAATTATTTGTTTTTTCTTGCATAATTCTATATCTATACTAGATGCAGATTAAATACCAACCAAAATGCAAACTTTCTAAGTGTTCGACAAGACAGATTTACGGCTTATGAGCTTTTGGATCTCAGCTGGGATGACATTTTCTAATCCAAACTATGAAAAGAGCTAGCAGTTATGTCTCTGATGGAAGATGATGTAGTAGGTCACTCTGACTCAACATAATGTTAAGGCGTACACCAGTGCTTTATACTTGGTGTTTTACCTTTTGAGCCTTCTGTGACTCAAACCAAGCACTTTAAATGATATTTATACCCTTTTACTAGCTGTGTTGCATACAGCTTCTGGCAAGCAAAAGAATGTGTTGAACTTTATTTTAAATGTCATCTTTTAATGTCTAATGAAGAGGTGTTATAGCTTTGATGAAGAATACAACTTTTTGGTTAGTGAGTTTTGTCGCAGATATTATGATTCATTGTAATGGTTGTTTTATAGCTTTTGCTAAATTAATAGAATTATCTTTTATCTTTCGAAAAAAAAAGTAAAATATATTGCAGTATACAATCGATGTCCAAATTGTTTTTGCACTTCAACTAGCTTTATATCATGCAGCTTTCCATACCCCGGCTCAAATCAATGACCTGGACTATTGAAAATCCCAAGTATGCATCAGCTAATAAAGTGGCCATCATCAATTTGAAGGTATGAAAATGATGTTGTGTAATCTAGATTTACTACATGTCCAAGTTAAAATAATTGATCAAAGAATTCATAAACCCTCTTTACTGTTCCCTGTTTCTGAAAAAATTCAGTGGCCTCATTTTTAATAACAAGTTGTTGCACACATACCACTAATATGCAGCTTCAAGATTACTTCAAATCTCCTTCAGGAGAAATAGAAGTGAAATTTCAGCTGAACAGAGACACACTTGAAGCTATGTTGAGATCAATGACTTACATAAATGAGCAACTGTCAAGCATGGTATAACATACTTTCCTTCTATGACCATTGGGGCAAACCCTGATTTATGCTTGAGAATTTCTTGCATATCATTCTTCCACTCCTCTTACATGCTACCGTTTGTGATGTTGAGAGAAGCTCAAGCCTGACTAACTTGTGGCCTTTTGGTTGAAAACTATTAGAAAAGTTATATTTATTTGAAGTACTATCATGATTTTTCATGTAGTGTGTGTGTTTTTACAAAACGAGATCCATGTGGCTCTAACTGAGGACATTAATTCACCAAGTTGTGATGGAAAATATATGCTGAATTCTAGAGAAGATCGTAGTGGATATTTGTTAGGTTGAGGGTCCGGACTCGTTATTATGTGAATTTGCTTTGAAGTCAATTATTTGAAACTTATAGAATGGAGTAATTTATTCCCAGAGTAGTTACTTCTCTGGCAAGGATTTAGAGAGTAAAGGGTATGGAAGTTAATGAAGGAAATAAAGAAAGAAACGTGATTTGAACCACACAATTGTTATCCCAGCAATAACAAGTTAAAGACTGGGTGAAAAAGAATGTGGGAAAGATAAAGAAAACATATAATTAAAAAGTACATTCTTCTGCATGCATGATTAAGATTTGATATGGGAGACCTGTGTAACAGGTGTGTAAGGTGGTGGTATATCATATATGCGCCCAATCCCCCAATCCTGACACTCATCTATCAAAATTTTTTTTAAATGAACGAGGAAACAACGTTAAATGTTGTTTGCTGAATTAGTTTACTTTCGTAGTTCATAATCTGTCCATCTCTGGCTTAATTGTTTTGGCAGGTTGGAAATGGTTCGGACCCAGCACCAAAGAGGCAGAGGCAGTAGAGCTGTTTTATCTAATTCCCGTCCCTGTAACTCATGTGGCATGCCCTGTGGTCTTAGTCTTAAGCTCGTATACTTGTACGAAAATAACTCATTCGCGACTTCTTTTTTTTTTTGGAAATTAAATTTGTATATATTAACGTGTGTAATGAGTTTAAGGTGAGCACCAAAACGACCCAGGTTTACATAATCTGCTCAAAACGAAAACTGTGGGGAGTGACCAAAACGTCATCTAGGTCAGCAGTTAAAACGACAACAATCCACAATTAGACAAACTTCTCTCTGTTAAGGAATAATATCTGTAAAAGTCATTTTCCATGTAACCATTTCTGTTAGTCTGTAACAACTTACCGTTATTACATACCAACCTCTTGTTATGTAAATCGATAGCCTCTAGTTGATGTACATAATTCTATTGTATATACATAGTAAGGGGAATAAAATATGCACACAGAATTCTTTATCATTTCACTGTCTCAATCATTCTCTTTATGGCATCAGAGCCTCTTGAAGCCTAAGGTCAAAATTTTCAACACCCTATTTTTGTGTCTCTTTCCTTGCCTTTTTCTACTCTTCATCATGGCCACTCCCCGAAGAAACTTCTGGCACTACCAGTCCTGCCACCATAATTCCTTTCAACAACTCCTCACTCATTGTTTTGAATACTGCCTCCATTAAACTTAATGGAGCAAACTACCCGGCTTGGAGAGTGTAGATGACTGCCCTCCTTATTGGCTACGGGCTTCATGGTTACATGAATGGATCTTTCCTATGTCCTCCAATCACAGATCTTGGATATATTCATTGGGCTCGATAGGATCAACTCCTTATAGCTGTCATTTTGTCCTCTGTTGCGGACACCATTTTCACGTTATTGGGATCGGTTATCATGGGACGTCCTTGCCACCACCTATGCGAGTAGCTCTTGCTCTCGTGTTTTTTCTCTCAAGGAAAAACTCACGTGCATAGAAAAGGGTGATCAACCTTTAGCTGTTTTCTTACGCCAGATTAAAAGCCTTGCTGATGAGTTAGCCATTATTGGCAGTCCTCTTGATGACACCGATCTCTTTATTCATGTGCTCAGTAGTCTTGGCTCCGACTTCAAGGAGATTGTTGCGGTCATTAGAGCCTGTGATACTCCCATTTCATTTCAGGAACTTCACGAGAAGCTTCTAGATCATGAAGCTTATCTAACAAGGACGACTCGGTCAGACTCTACACCTGCTACGATGTTGCTTGGCTATCAAACCCATAGGCACTCCCACTACCTGCGACACACAGCGTAGGGACAGATGCCCACTCAGTCCTTTCACCAACGACGCCAACCTCGCCCTTCTGCCATAGCGTCTAGCCCTTCTGACATGTTTTCTGGTTTTGCAGTCTCATCATCTACCGTACAGACTCCAGATACCGGCGACACTTATTTCTTTGTTATTTGTCAGTACTGTGAGAAACTGAGACACAATGCCCGACACTGCTTCAAGCTTCATGATCGTCCTCGCAATCGCAATCCTTCTACCCATTACACACACAAGAGGTTTGAGCTTCCTTCTGACAAATGGATTGTCGATTCTGGTGCCTCCCACCACATCACCAATGATCTTCATATTCTTTCCCTTACATCACCGTATGATGGGTCTGATCACTTGGTAGTAAGTAATGGTACTGAATTACCTATTACCCATACTGGTACCGCCATTATCCCTACCTTTACTAAATCATTATCTTTACCTGGTGTATTACATGTTCCCACTCTTATCGATAATTTACTTTCAGTCTCTAAGCTATGCTCTGCTAATTGAGTCTCCATTCATATTACCTGACTTTTCCGCTGAAGCGTCCTATTGTCAATGTTGCTACTCCTATCTACACTCGAGACTTGCATCATATTTTGGGTCATCCGGTTACACCTATTCTTACTCACCTTAATAACCGTTTTCTTCTCCATATTCGACCTACTACTTTGAGTCCTTGTATGTCTTGTGCCTGTGCCAAAAGTCACAAGTTGTCATTTTCTCATTCTCACCTTACCAGTAGTCATCCTCTTCAACTGTTGTTTACTGATGTTTAGGGACCAGCCCTTCTTCCATCTGTTGATGGGTTTTGTTATTAGGTTCTGTTTATTGATCACTTTTCTAAATACATGTGCTTATATCCTCTTCGTAAGAAATCTAAAGTGTTATCCATTTTTATACGCTTTAAGTCGCTTGTTGAAAACTTCTTTAACACCAAAATTATGTCTTTATATAGTGATAATGGTGGAGAATTTGTTGCCCCGAAAACCTTTTCTGGGCTAACTTGGGATTACCCATTTCACCACCCCTCCTCATATGCCTGAGTTAAATGGCAGGACTGAACAACACCATTGCCATATTATTGAAACCAGTCGCGCTCTCCTTGATCACTCAACCCTTCAGTCCGAATTTTGGTCTTATGCCTTTCAAATTGTCGTCTATCTTATAAATAGGTTGCCCACACCAATCCTCACCATGCACTCTCCTTATGAGGCCCTGCACAAATCTTCCCCTAATTATCATCATCTTCACTCCTTTGGTTGTCTGTGCTTTCCTTGGCTTAGGCCTTACTCAAGTCACAAATTACAAAACCGATCTACCCCATGCATTTTTCTTGGATATTCCAACTCCTATTATGCGTATCTTTGTTATGACCCTCTAACCCATAAAATATACATATCTCGCCATGTTACCTTCCATGATAACATATTTCCTTATGCTTCTCTTTGCTATGCTCACTCTCCAGATTCTTCCCCAGCTGGTTTCTCTTCATCCCAAGTGGCTCCGTTCTTTGATGTCAATCACTCTGTGCCCATTTCTTCCCCATGTCGGGACCATCACCTTGTGTCCTCTACCTCACCTCCACCACCTCATGATCCTCTCCCTCCTGTCATTCCGGAAAGGGCTAGTAATATAAGTCATTTTCTACCAGATACTGATGTCTTAGCACAGTCTTTGCCCACGAAATCCTTACCTGCCCCATCAGACTCGCCACAGACTTTACCTCCCCCCACGTTGAGTTCATCTGATCACCCAGCCATCATAAATGCCCATCCGAAGCAAACTCGTGTCAAGAATAATATTTATAAACCCAAAAGGATGTTTTAGGTCAGTAAATATCCATTACCTGTTACACTTGAACCCTTGTGTATTTCTTAGGCTATGAAGGATCCGTTATGACGAGCTTCTATAAATGAAGAATTTGATGCTCTCATTAACAACCACACTTGGGATCTTGTTCCGACACCTCACGGTTGCAATATTGTTTTTACCAAATGGTTGTTTAGGATCAAACATCATCCGAATGGTTCTGTCGCAAGGTACAAATCTAGGTTAGTTGCTAAAGGATTTACGCAAACTCCAGGTTTGGACTTTCATGAAACTTTTGCCCCTGTCCTTAAACCCCAAACACTCAAAGTTATTTTTACAATTGCGCGAGCTCAAAATTGGTCCATTCATCAAATGGACGTTAACAATGTCTTTTTACAAGGAGCCTTAACAAAAGATGTTTATATGAAGCAGCATTTGGGATTTGTACATCCAAATCACCCACACTATGTCTGTAAATTATGCAAGGCCATCTATGGTCTTCGTCAGGCACCCAGAGCCCGGTGTGAATCATTAAAACGTTTCCTTCTTTCCTATGGCTTTCGCAATAGCCTCAGTGATCTTTCTCTGTTCACTTATAGCAATAATAAGGTTGTTGCCTATTTTCTGGTTTGTATTGATGATCTTCTATTGACTGGAAGCTCGTCGGTATTCTTGTCCCAGTTCATTACTACTTTATCGACCACCTTTTTCACTCAAGCAATTGGGGTTTCCATCCTATTTTTTAGGCACTGAGATTATTACAACATCTGATGGTTTATTCATCTCTCAACACAAGTATGTTCGTGATATTTTGGATCGTTTTAATTTAACTGATGTTAGACCAGTAACCACACCATTATGCTTATCAACCCTGTTGTCTTTGGATGATGGTACGACCCGGACTGATGTTTCTGTTTATAAGCAGATGGTTAGTTGTCTTCAGTATTTACTCATACTCACCCGAATGTGGTATTTGCGGTTAATAAACTGGCTCAATTTATGCATGCTCCCACTGTTACCCATTTACAACAAGTAAAAAGGATTTATCGTTATCTAAAGGGGAACATTCATTTGGGGTTACAGCTGCGTAAGTTGAAACAGTTGGCTCTCCAGCTCTTCAGTGTTTTGCCATCGCTGCTCCAAGCATACAGTGATGCCAATTGGGTTGGTAATGGTGACGAAAAAACATCTACCTCTGCTTACCTTGTCTACTTTTGCAGCAATCCGATTTCATGGAACTCCAAACATCAACGCACAGTTGCACGATCATCCACTGAAGCTGAATATCGTTCTCTTGTCTCAATGGTGGTTAAACTTCAGTGGTTAAGGAACTTATTGTTTGAACTCCATCTGCCTTTCAAAGGATCACCTGTCTTATTTTTGTGAAAATCTCGACACTACCTACTTATGTAAGAATCCTATCTTCCATACCTGCATGAAACATATTGCTCTAGATTATCATTATGTGCTTCAACTTGTTCAAGCTGGTGTCTTAACAGTTGCCCATATCTCCACTCATGATCAGATCGCGGATGCACTCACCAAACCTTTACCCTCTCGTCGTCATGCTGAGCTACGACACAAGATGCATGTTCTCGATGGAGACATGCTCTTACGGGGGCATGTTAAGGAATAATATCTGTAAACGTCATTTTCCATGTAACCATTTTTGTTAGTCTATAACAACTTACCGTTACTACATACCAACCTCCTGTTATGTAAATCGATAGCCTCTAGCTGATGTACATAATTCTACTGTATATATATACTCAGTAAGGAGAATAAAATACACACACAGAATTCTTTATAATTTCACTGTCTCAATCATTCTCTTTACTCTCGTCTTCTTCTATACGCTGCATTTGGTGGGGATGCGATGTGTGATCGCAGGGGGAAGATGACGAGTTAACGATTGGGGCACCAGAAGATGGATGAGCTAAAATCAACATTCTAGCATTTATTTGTTATTCTTGCCAACAATCATTTCTTCTTCTTCTGTTCTTTTTGCTAGACGTTGATTTTGTTGTGTTTATTTACATGATGATATTGCATGTGGTCCTATGATGGAGCCACTATAGTTGTTGCTTTTATGACAATTTGATGACGTTTGGTTTTTCTGTAATTCTTCCATCATTCTCTACATTGATTACTTAGCATAGTCTGACTATGATTAGCTAGAAGAATCTCTTGAATATAATAGGCTTGTTTTTTTTGCTAGAATGTATTTCTAGGTTTCATTGGATTCCTAGTTTATGTTGGACACTAGACCCAGTAGTGAAGGAATAAGAGCATAGACCAGATAGTAAAGGAATAAGAGCATTTGAAGAATATATGGGGGGTAGTTTCTGGAAGAATTTTACAGAGGACACATAAAAGGTTCTAAATAAAACGGAACATATCCTTAGTCCAAAGTCTTCTTAGTATGCTACCCAGCATATTGCAATAACTTTTGGCATAAATGAGTTCTTCCATACTAGGTCAAACCAGTTCACCTTAGGGTAGTGAGTTCTAGCCTTGTCTAGGAGGGGAGCACCGGTGAATTTGGCAAATTTATGATTTTTCCAAATAGGAAAGTAGGGATGGTCATCGACTTGATCGACATTGCCAAACAGGAAAGTAGGGATGGCCGACTTGATCTACATTTTTTAATTTTTCTAAATTAAAATTGAAAAATAATGTTCCTTTGTATTTCTTTATACCTTTTGAGCTTCAGATCAAGTTGGTTAGGCTTTGGCCAAATTGCCAAGATTATAGGGAAGTATAAATTCAAGGGATTGGGAAGATAGTTTGGTGAAGTTATTAGTTGTAGGGGACATGCCTTTATGAGGGAGGTGCCACTTAGATCCTTGAATAATTTACAAGTGGTAGTATTCTTAGGCAATATGTTTCTAAAGCAATTAATGTCATTTCTAATGTAGAGAAAGCTGATATTGGACTAGTTATCCATCTATAACCAAGTATCAAGCCCATTTCTAACCTGACTCTTAATATAGGGATAAATTAGTTCTGTAATCCTTAGTATCTTCAGTAGGGGTCAAGAATGCTCCCTTGGCTCTTTGAAGCACTAGAAATTAATGTTGGCTAAATAGAAGGTATGAATCATTTGACCTATATGTCCTCCTTATTGTTCAATAATCTCCAAATTTATTTTAGCAATCAGTACTTGATTCTTAATTCTTAGGGAAGCAAGTTCTAATCCTCCATGAATGGGAGAGCAAACTCTCTTCCAACTTAATGTGCCTCCATAGGAGTTGTTCATGTCTCTTAACTAGAGGAATCTCCTTAAGAACTTCTCCAATTCCTTTGTTAATCTTTTAGGAAGCACCATGTGTGAGCCTTTGTGAGTATGAGGTTAGCAAGAATATTCTTTGTTAGTTGTATGTGTCCAGTTAGAGATAACAATTTGTTTTGCCAAACTCCTACCTTTCCTTTTGTATAGTCAATTAGTTTATGGCAGTCAGAGAACTTTGTCTTTTTGGGGAAGATTTGAAAGCTAAGATATGTAAAAGGGAGTTCGAGTGTCTGCATGCTAGATACTTGTTGCAACAAAAACACATTAGGAGTACCAACAAAAATAATTAGTTTACTTTTCTTAATGTTGATACTCAAACCTAATATGGAGGAAAACAACTTCAAACAATTAATGATAACTTCCAAAGATTATGGATAACTTCCTCATAAGAATAGTAAGTCATTTGCATAATCTAAGGAAAATAACTTCAAACTATCATATTTATGATGACATTTGAACTCACTTACCTTTTGAATATGCTTTTAGGTAATTCTTATTAGAATTTCCATAGTAATGATCAAGAGGTATGAGGACAGAGGTTCTCCTTACTTAATACCTCTAGCTTCTTTCAATATTAGCGTAAGTTTTCATGTATTAGGGAACAAAATGAGGTACTAATGATGCAGGCTTTCATTTAGGATATGTATCTGTCTAGGAAGTTGAGGGCTTTTAGGTAGTTAAAGATGAAGCTCTCCTTTAAAGAGTTAAAAGCATTATAGATGTCAATTTTCAAGAAGCAAATTATGATACTAGGATTGGTTTTATGATCCTTTAAAAGTTCTTGAGCTAATACAAGATCATCACCAATGCTTCTTCCATCAATGAAAGTACCTTGGCTGGGCTTATGACAAGGTTTAGGACCTTCTTGCATCTGTTTGCTAGAATTTTTGCAATAACTTTATATGCCATGTTTCAACATGAGATAGATCGATAATATTGGGGAGAAGAAGGGTTGTCAATCTTTAGGATTAGACATAGGTAAGTATTGTTAAGTTCTTTCAACATTTTTTGGTTTTTCAAAAAAATTTCATCACATGCTCTACTACAAAACTACCTACCATATCCTAAGTTTTTTTGAAAAAAGTAGGCATTAAAGTCATCTGGGTGTGGTGCCTTATTTGGCTTAAAGCTGAAAACTACCTTCCTTGTATCATCCTGGCACCCTAGGTGGTAAGATTGTGAGTGCTTTCTTTTTCTTCTGTCTTCACTAGTATATCTCTTTTCTATGTCTGAATGCTCCATTCCCCCATCTGAAGGAATATGAGTCAATATATATGTCGGCACTCTCCAACTTATCCGAAAATTGATTTTTTCTCAAAACTGGTCGCTTGTTTGGGTATACACAGTATGAGAATTTTCCAGTTTTAGTCCGATGCCTGACTGTTTGCCGCGACGACATACAAGATGTACTGCGACGTACGCTTTCTGGATCCTTCGCCGTGGTGAAATAATTAATTTATGCCACGACTAGTTTTTCCTTCATGGTCTGCCACGGCGGGATAATTAACTTTCATTGCGGCGAATCACTACGCCGCGGCGAAACAAGTCATATCATGGCTTCTATTTCTTTGTTCCACTTTGGTTATACTCTTCTTGAGTTGGCTTTGCTCCCCTTCAAACCTGCAATGAAAAGTAATAATTTGTAATATCAATTTTCCTACAATTTAAGGGAGTGCAATTGTTAATTAATTATGACAATTTAACCCTCAAATCACATTAACTCAAAACAAGTACTCTTGGATCAAATTAAGCACAATATATAAAAAAGAGCCGAAAAGTATAACAAAAACTATGAAAATGTCAATAAATAATATAGCAAACTTGATTTCAATCAACTACTCGGGTTGATGTGGCTGCCCCTCTTCCATTTGTGATTCTAGGTAATCGATCCTAGCTACCATTTCACCCATTTGGCTTATCAATTTCTGGTTTGTAAACGTTATATGCCTCATTTCCTATTGGAACTATTGGTTATTCTGTTGAAGTTATTGCATACTCTCTTGAAGCTGCTGCATACCCTTTTGAAATTGAAGATTATTAGTAATCATATCATTCATCAATTCTTCCAAATATGTACCTGAGTTTTGACAAGAAGCTTCTGGTCCACACTGGAATTATTGTCTATCTTACAAGCTATCATAGATATAATTCTGATGGTTATCCCATCCATAACCAAAGTTAGGCTGATCAATCCAAACTTGGTTATAGGAATAACAATAAGAGTTAAAGAAAAAATTACTTCCATCCATGAAATTTTTTTAATAAATCACAAACATAAACATAATAAAGAAAGGATCACGAAATAATGAAAAAAAACAATTATGAAAAAATATATTCAAAACACCAATTAAAATCACGAACAAAAACTAAAACATCACATTCCCTGGAAACAACGCGTCATAATGCTTGTGATTGAACCCAAGTTTTCTATATCAATTGGTGACAATTTCATGGTTTTGAATATACTTCTTGGCTCTTATTTTCAGATTTTATGCTTAATTTAACTCTTGAGTGTTTGTCTTGAAATAATGTAGTTTGAAGGTAAAATTGTCACAAATAATTAGAAACACTAAATTGATTTTCCTAGAACAATTGATACTGCAAACTACTATTTTTCATTGTAGGAGATTCAAGAAGTAAAGCTAAGGAGTGAAGAATAAGAGCACAAGTCAAAAGTCAACGGGGTGAAACAGGCAAGTTCGTCGTTACGACGTTGATGTTTCACCGCAACGAAACTTGTATATCTACTGAAGAACCTTTGGGAAAAGTTCACTGCGGTGAAGATATTGTTTACACCGCGGCGAAATTTGAAGTTAACTGAATAAATCTTTTGGGTTCGTCGCGGTGAAACCTTAAAACTAGCACTGACCCAGACCATTTTTGGCAAATTTACCTACTATGCAACCCGATCCATCAACCCATTGAATGGAAAAGACCTATTTTAGGCTAACTTACAGAAGCATAGGGGGTTGATACATTTATCATTCACTCCACTATCGGATACACTTCATCATCACGCACACCATCATCTTCTCTCATCCATACCATTTTCTTCCATTTTCCACCGTCGACTGCTATTATGGGTATCTCCAGTGAGTTCTCTGATGTGAAGTCTCTTGGAGCTGTGCGTGTCTAGGCACCTCTCTCTTTTTGAAGATGTAGTAATGGCTTGAGTTTAATGGGCTTAAAAGGGGACTAACTTAATCTATGTTTAGCTATGATTTATGAACTCCTAGGTTTAGGATTTATAATTTGTAGTTAAACATTCTTGATTAGAGCTTAATCACGTGTTGGATATTTAATGTGTGGTTGGGATTTGTTGATCTAGAACTTTGAGCTTAAATATATGAAGTCTCATATATGTTGAATCTCTTTTATCTTGCACAGTTGTGTTTGAAATTGATCCCAAAGTGACTTATTGCATTAACTTACCCATTACACACACTAAGGGCATTTAACAAGGTCCTAAGAAATGGAGTTCATTGATTAAGACCTTGGACTTAAAAGATTTCTTTAACATTTACCATTTGAAACTTAGTGATTTCCACTCCTATTAAAAATTGATTTCAAACTACAATAGCCAAAGCTCATTTTTCAAGATGATACTATCACCATTTGATCATTGTCTTCATTTTACTGTTTTCCTATTCCCAAAAATCCAAAAAAACTTTTACACATTTTTATTACAATTCAATTTAATTCTGTTAAGGATTCCAAAGATCAAAACCCCCCCTCCTTACTAATTTAGCTTACATTTCATGACATATAGGTTAGCTTAGGTCCATTCGTTTAGGTTTTGATTAAGTGAGGCGACCCGAGGTTGCATCCTATATTGCAATCCTCATATTTTATTTTTGATTTGACCTCCATGGGAAAGAACTAAGGTTCGAATCAACTTGTCAGAATAAAATAACTAGACTACTAAATAGCAATGATGAGTTTATATTGATCCCACAGAGAGTGTGTGTAATGTTTCTAAAATGGAAGTAACTGGTGTTTAGGTTTAACAGTGGGTTTTGGCTTTTTCAAACAAGAACATAAAATGAAACTAGACTAATAAAAATAACTTAAAGAAAACATGTACAAAAATTGATAAAAGTGGGAAATTCAATAGGGGCCTGGTCCTTTGGTTCAATCTCGACCTACATCCTGATTAAACATATTTCATTGATTTGTTATTCTTAAACCTCTCCTAGCAACTATTAATCGTGAGTTAATAATTATCCCAAGTTTTCTCTTAGCTTTTTTTTAATCAAGATATGATCATTAATTAAACCTAACCACCGAATAACCTAGGGTATGATCTCTAGATTTAATTAGGTAGTAGCATTACGAATTAGGAAAATCAATTAATCAAGGCAACAACCACATATGATGCATCATTTAACCTAGGTTATGTTATCTCTAATGATTACGAATCATTATTTGCTACACATGAATTTCAACTTAACAATTACAAATTATATCGCAATTCCAACAGTGGATTTGCAAATAAACGATTCAATAAACATATTAAAATCATCTTTTCACAATACCCAATTCAATCCACATAAGATAACATAATCAATTCCTAATGAGAGAAAAAAACAACAAAAATAGTGAAATACATTTAACCCGGGTCGTCGGCATCGATGTCACCTCCGAATTGGCATCGAGACGTCTAGCCCTCTATAGGTCTCTCCCGAAAAAATGCTTCAGCCCCCATTATTAACCCCTACCGAAGACCCCCTATCTGCTCTTCCTTATTGTGCCTCCTCTCTATGCTACTATTCTCTCCATTGTTCTCTAATATGGTGAACTAATACATGGTCCACCGTCACTGTTCACATTTAATTTAAAACCCTCCTCTTTATTCTCATACTGTGTGTTTTAAGCCAAAAACACTCCTTACATCTGTGTTACATAGACGTCGTTTGCTTTTATGCACAAAATCTGTATGAAACACAAACATAGTTTGTGTTTATACACAACGTCTACGATGTCTGAGTGTTATGTTTTTTGCATTGTGTGTCTTGTCATGTTTCCTTGCTTCTTGTTGTGAGTCTTCATCATGCTTCACTATCGTTTTGCTTCTCTTCCGACTATTGGCTTATGCACTGCCGTATTGGTCATTATTAAATTAACATGCATGGGATTGTCCCATCTCATGCCTTAATCTTCTTCATATTTTCAACATATATCCCCTTTCTTGGCATTTTCTTGTCTTCTTCTTGCTCCATGAAGACAAATGAGTATTAGCCTTCAGAAAATGGTCCAATTATAGTGCTTTCGACCCACTTTAGCTTCTTTGCTTTCGAATTGTGCCTAAAATCAAATACGAGTCAAAGTGAGTATCGTAAGTAATTTATTGTCGTTAATTGCTAAGTGTTATGAAATAATTAAATAATCTATTAAGCGCCTATCAATTACCGCCCCCCCCCCTCCACATTTAGTGTTTGGCCTTCCTCAAGCAAAACATTAAAAATTAAGTTCAAAGACCCAAAAACATTGGCTCATTTCCGATATGCTCCAAGAAT
This sequence comes from Erythroxylum incrassatum, assembly GCA_026546855.1. NCBI lineage: Eukaryota > Viridiplantae > Streptophyta > Magnoliopsida > Malpighiales > Erythroxylaceae > Erythroxylum > Erythroxylum incrassatum. Next base: position 13,814,259 of record JANVCL010000006.1, read on the forward strand.
ACACAATCATAAAAAAATATGAATGTTTTTAAAAAATCATAGCAAGAAGTTAATCAAAGACCCAAAAACATTGACTAATTTCCCATATGTTCCAAGAATACATAATCATAAATAAAGATGAATGACTTTCAAAAAATCATCGAAAGAAGTTAACTTTCAAAGCTTTTATTCATGATAAACCAACATTCATCATTTTCAAAAACTGAGCAATCTAATGGTTAACATGGAAAATGTGTTTAAATTAAAATATATCTACGGGTACACTCAACACCATTCATGATCATGACAATCCACAACTTTTGTAACACCCCGCTCCCACCTGACCCGAACTTGACATCGTGAGTGATGTCCGAGCTCGTGCCAGTGGAAGTGACGTGCTAGAGCGGTCGATCAGTCCCGGTCAGTACAAATTTAGATTTAAAAATTTGAAA
>JANVCL010000006.1:13820542-13833764 GCA_026546855.1 Erythroxylum incrassatum
ATTCAACTTAATCCTAATCTAACCAAACTCCCAAAATCTAATTATTGGTCCAAATCTCAAATAAATAAATAAATAAATAATTGAACCATAAACAAAGACAATTAATCAAATAAGCAATTTAGGAAATTCAAAATCCAACAACTCTCCTCCCCTAAAAGAATTTCGTCCCCGAAATTCTTACCTGAGCCATCGAAGAGATGTGGATACTTTTCCTTCATTGCTTCCAAAGGCTCCCACGTTGCCTCCTCGGTCGAATGGTTTCTCCATAAGACCTTCACTAATCTCACAATCTTGTTTCTCAACACTTTCTCTTTAGAATCCAAAATTTGTACTGGCTGCTCTTCATAGGTCAAATCCTCTCTCAACTGAATATCCGAAGGCTGAACGATGTGCGAAGGGTCTGATCGATACCTCCTCAACATCGACACGTGGAAGACATTGTGTATCTTAGACAACTCCATCGACAAAGCTAACTTGTACGCTAAAGGCCCGATCCTCTCAATGATCTCATAAGGGCCTATATACCTCGGACTTAGCTTGCCCCTCTTACCAAACCTCAAAACTCCTTTCCATGGAGAAGCTCTAAGAAACACTCTGTCTCCAACTTCAAATTCCGCTTCTTTTCTGTACACATCCGTGTAGCTCTTCATCCTGTCTTGAGCTGCTTTCAATCGCTGTTTCACTAACTTAATCTTGTCAACGGTGATCTGGACCAAATCGGGTCCTACAAGCTTCCTCTCATCTTCCTCATCCCAATAAATAGGAGTTCTGCATCTCCTACCATACAAAGCTTCATACGGAGCCATCTGAATTCCCGAATGATAGAAATTATTATAGGCAAACTCAATTAAAGGCAAATGATCGTCCCATGAGCCTTTAAAATCCATCGCACATGCTCTAAGCATCGCCTCCAAAGTCTGAATAGTCCTCTCCGATTGTCTATCAGTCTGAGGATAGAAAGCGGTACTAAAATGCAACTTAGTCCCTAAAGCTTCCTGCAAGCTTTCCCAAAACTTGGAGGTGAACCTCGGATCTCTATCAGACACTATAGAGCTCGGAATCCCATGCAACCTTTATTACCTCATCCTGGTATTTCTTAGCCAAAACATTCAACGAATCCGTCTGTCTAAATGGCAAGAAATGATAAATCAATACCTTAACTTCACATAAGCGTGCAAAGGGTTAATTTCCAAGAATCATTTTTCCTAACCAAAGTCATGAAACTACGACCACACCAAATAAACCGCTTAGCTTTTCGGCTTCTCATGCTGGAAACATTGTGAGTGAGATTGAAAGTAACACATTAGCATGCCATATTTTACTGGAGATACATTTGAATGCTAAATACCGATACTTTATTGTAATGAGTGGTTATACGTACAAGATCACGAGACTTCTCGTTGCAAGGATTGCATTCAAACGAACTCTAGTCAATCCCATGGAAATTACTTGAAGTAGCTTCATGCCGCATGCCTAAAATTCAGGAAGAAAAAGTCATGTTGCACGCCTGATCCATTTTTACCAAGGAATATCAACGTGGTTTAAATAAAAGATGATGTTATTTTATCTTATTTCATGTCTAGTTACCAATTATATAAGAAAATTCCGTGGACTTTCGTTCGAAGATTCATCGGTGTTCGTTCTCAAACTATAAACAAATCGGGCAAGTCATTTTCTAAGGAATCTATCTTTTTAAAGACTTCAAGTATTTGAACATCAAAGTCTTGATAGGAACACATGGATATCGATCTTCGGGTGTTCCAAGGTACATGCATATACTACAATTATATTCAGCTTATATATTCACAAAGTTATAACAAGGGTCGCTTAAAGAAGCTCTAATTCTAAGAGAGATAAGAAAAGGGGATATATGGACACAGCAGTAGAGATTTCAGGATCGTCGTCAGCTCAATTTGGTGCAAGTTTCAGGGATGGGTCATCTGCGAGGTACTCCAATACTGCAGAAACAGAAGACGAGCTTGAGTTACAGTGGGCAGCCGTTGAGAGGCTTCCCACATTTGAGAGGCTCAGGACATCGTTGTTTGATAGTGAAGGTGATCCAAACGGTGGTCAAGGAAAGAACTTGATAGATGTGACTGAGCTTGGTGCAATGGAGAGGAGGTTCATTGTTGACAAGCTGATAAGCCATATCGAGGAAGACAACCGGCGACTGTTGCTGAAGATGAGAAAGCGTATGGACAAGTAAGACTTCGTTACATATTCCTTTATAAGTTCAATTATCTGTATTTCACCAGTTGTTAAGTAATATAATTTTGAGCTGCTCCCTACCCTATATCTACCTCCTCCGTTCTTTGCCAAACTGCAAGAACACTCACAGAGTCTGTTAAAGTCGCACAGTTATCTGACTACATTATAAGTTTCTAAAGATTTAAATAGTTTCCAGATTTGTACATTTTCGCAACACTGCAACTAAGATTTCCCGTAAATATAGTCAACTGTATACTCGGACACAAAGCAATTAACAAAAGTTTATCAAAATGTGGACAAAAGTGTGATTGAATGTGCCAAAAGGTGCGAATCTCCGTAAATATAGCCAACTGTATACATATATAATTGTTGAAAACAATCATCTAAATAAATATGTCAGGTGCCCCTTTATATTAGAGTTCAGATCTTCTATCCAATATTATAGTGTCTTATTGTATTCAATAAATCTCAGCCGTTTATTTATGTGGGTCCTACATAAAACTCACGTGGGACCCACAAAATAAATAGTTGAGATTTCTTGAAACAGAATAAGACAGAGTAAAACTGAAAAGAAGATCTGGTCTCTTTATATTATATTCTCTCTTCATCACTTAACAGAATTTTAGTAGGTATAAAATATCTTTTATTGACTTTTATGTCTTATCCAATTTTGTTAAATATTGATTTTTGTCTTCATAATGATTTTAATATGTAATAAAATCATATAAGAGTTGATCATTACTCGTATTAAAATTAAATTAGATTATTTTGTGATTCAAAACAATATTTTAGAAAGCATTCACACAGGAAACAAACTAATGAAAAAAATAGAATATTATTGTTTTTGTGCCTAAATTATTTAGGAAAAGACTTTAGATAATGTAAAATCAAGTAAACGTATAAATGCACATAGAATGCGGTAGTATCATAGACAGTGACGAAGCTACGTTGAGACTTGGGGGCCCAGTTTTTTTAAAAAATTATTTTTAATATATATATATATATATAAAGATAGAGTTATTTAAGGGTCAACGGTGTACTGGGCCCCCAAAATTTTAAAAAATTAATTTTTGGACCCCTATTTTAAATTTCTGACTCCGTCACTGATCATAGAGCTTGCCTCTTCAAATCGCAAGCTGAAGAAGTTGTGTAGATATATATGCCAGATATGTTAATCAGTTTTTAGTAATTTTTGCTAGTGGTTGGTTGAGTCTAATGCCACTGGTATGTGAGTGTAAAAGTTCTCCAAGTGTTTACGTGTAAAATTATTGGCAGTTCCATAGTACAGGAATCATGGCCGCTACTGCTCTCCCACCATTTGAACTAAACATGAGATGGAATTACCCATTTGTGATTCCTGTTGTAGGGTTGGTGTGAAATTACCCACTGTGGAAGTCAAATTCAACAACCTGAGTATAGAAGCAGATTGTGAAGTAGTTCATGGCAAGCCTCTTCCTACTTTGTGGAATTCCTTTAAAAGTCTGTTATCTGTGAGTGAACTGCCTTTTCCCCCTATGTCAACTTGCTTGACTGGAGAATATAATGTTGACAATTTCTCGTTGCTTGGTACGCCTATGAGCAGGTTTTTACAAAACTATCTCATTGCAAATCTCAGAAAGCAAGACTTCGCATCGTTAAAGGTGTGAGTGGCATAATTAAACCTTCCAGGTAATGATATAGAACATATATGCGTGAAACTTGTACTGCATGTATCTTCCTACTTTCACCCATAGAAATGGGATACAGATTAAGTTTACTCATAAATGTAACCGGTGGTTCAGGATGACCTTGCTGCTAGGCCCTCCAGGGTCAGGGAAAACCACTTTGCTGAAGGCCCTTGCTGGGAAACTAGATAGTTCTCTCAAGGTTATTAACTGCCTTACATATAATTCTGCAGTTTCTTGCCATGACGGTTCGGTGACATAAACAATCATGCATTAAAAAAATCGGACATGAAAGAGTGTTGCATCCCAAATGTGCTTATATCATGTATGCTTGCAGATTACAAGCGATTCACATTAATACGTTAGGTCCATCGAAAATGAGTATAAACCCAGAAACTCGGACAAGTTTCTTAGACGAACAACGTGGAGCAGTCATTTACCGTAAACAAATGACGTTTAACTTCCTAATGATCAGTAATAACTTTGGAAATTGTTACAGGTCAAAGGAGAGATATACTACAATGGGAGAAAAATTGAAAATCTTATGCCTCAAGATACATCAGCTTATATTAGCCAGTATGACTTGCACACTCCTGAGATGACTGTGAGGGAAACGATTGATTTTTCAGCCCGCTGCCAAGGTGTTGAAAGCAAGACAGGTAGTTGATCTTGATATAGTCAGTTCTAGTGTAGCTCCCATTACATAAGTGATGTAACAAAATCCCTTCCATTTTCGAAGAGATCATGATGGAAGTCATTCGAAGGGAGAAGCAGGGAGGAATCGTCCCAGAATCAGATATTGATACATTTATGAAGGTAAAAGTGACATTTTATCAGATTCTAAAATGTTGACTTAAACTAACTTGTGAATGCTTACAGGCAACGTCGATTAGCGGACTAGAAAGAACCCTCCAAACAGATTATACATTAAAGGTAATCTTTAGGGTAAACTGTAGACAAAATCGCAAAGTTCTTGTTTGATGGAAAAAGCTGTCTGTCACATTCTTCTACTTGGTTTATTTTCCTCAGATATTAGGACTGGATATCTGTGCTGACACAATTGTTGGGGATGCCATGAGAAGAGGAATATCAGGTGGCCAGAAAAGAAGGCTTGCTACAGGTGAGTGAAATCGTTTGGATGAATAGTCTTGGTTCCACGGTACTTCCCTATTTAACCAAGAATTTAATTTGATAGTAACTAGATGGAAACAAAAGAAACAGAGACATCAATATAAGTGAAGTACCACAATTTGATAAGGAAGAAGGATAAGGAACATAATGCTGTCAGCATAAAGACCTATATGCACAATGTTCCAGGAAAAAAAAAGTTTTATGAATGTCTTCTTTGGCATGGCCTTCGAACTCACAGAATATCTGAGTTTTGGGTTAGTCCCTAACACACATTTAAAATTCAAATATAGAATGGTAAATACCGAAAGTACCATTTAAATAATTCTTATGAATTATGATGATTGCATAGTTCTAGTATCATGTTCAGTAATCTATCGTCATTTCAACTATACTATGATTGCATAGTTCTAGTATTATGTTCAGTAATCTATCGTCATTTCAACTATACTAACTTTCAAAATTTTATTCTTCCCCGTAGCGGAGATGATTGTCGGTCCAAAGAGAGCACTTTTCATGGATGAAATCTCCAATGGACTTGACACTTCCACCACGTTTCAGATCATTACATGTCTTCAGCAACTGGTTCATATAACAGATGCCACCGCATTGATTTCACTTCTTCAGCCAGCCCCTGAAACATTTGATCTTTTTGATGACATCATGCTATATGCAGAAGGGAAAATTGTATACCACGGCCCTAAAAGCGACATTCTGAAGTTCTTTGAAGATTGTGGTTTCAGGTGCCCGACAAGAAAAGGTGTTGCTGACTTCCTTCAAGAGGTACAACTTTACAAGGTCCTAGCTATATTATTTCGTATTGAAGTACAGAGAATTGTCTTTTCTCTCACCAGAAAGAAGTGCAGGTTATCTCTGAAAAAGACCAAATCCAGTACTGGCACAATACCGAATCACCATACAAGTACATATCAGTCGAAGAGTTCTCTCAGATGTTCAAAGCATACTGGATAGGAAGACAACTCAATGAGGAGTTCCACAGGGCAAACAACGATCGGTCCAAGCAAAACTATACATCTTACAGCAACAGCAGTAAATACTCCACAACAAAATGGGAGTTACTCAAAGCTTGCATGGACAGAGAAGTTTTACTTATGAAACGGAATTCATCTGTTTACACATTTAAATTTATACAGGTGACTCATTTTCGACAAGTGATTCATTTCAAAGTCAGCTCACCTGAAACGCCCCCAAAGGAAAATTAACTACTTTCCTGCTTGCAGCTTTTTGTGATTGCACTGATAACAATGACAGTATTTCTTCGTACAAGGATGGAAGTGGACTTGGAGCATGCCAATTACTTTCTGGGATCTTTATTTTATGGTATAATGAGAATCATGCTCAATGGGATTGCAGAATTGACTATGACTGTTTCCAGACTTTCTGTTTTCTACAAGCAGAGAGACTTTAACTTTTACCCGGCATGGATATTCTCAATACCTTTCGCTGTCCTTAAGATTCCAGTATCTCTGGTGGAGTCTTTCGCTTGGACAGCTCTCACATATTATGTCATAGGATATGCCCCTGAGGTAGAAAGGTGAATACAGTCATTACAACATCATCTCTCATTTCCCTGCCCCCTAATTCCTTAAGCTAAAGATGGAACTGCATATCTAACTTGTGCGCGCTATCAGACACTTTGTGAATATTTTACAACGCATTAAGTTTATCTGCTCAAATCATTCTTCCAGTTTGTAAGTTGTTAACTGTTGCAGGTTTCTCCGCCAAGTCCTCCTGTTTTTTGCTCTGCATCAAGCATCCTTGTCTTCGTTTCGCTTCATTGCTGCAATTTGTCAAAGAGAAGTGGCTGCAATTTTTCTTGGGAGCGTATTGATACTTATACTGCTGTTGTTCGGTGGTTTTGTCATCCCAGAAGGTAAGAACCACGGAAACTTGGGATAAATATTTACAAGTGAAGCATTACAAAGTTCATGGAAATTAATTTTCTTTGACAGCCTCACTGCCCGCATGGTTGAGATGGGGATTTTGGGTTTCCATGGTATCTTATGCTGAAATTGGAGTATCAGTCAATGAATTCCTAGCTCCACGGTGGAAGAAGGTCAGCCAGGACACATTACAAATTCCAGTTCATACCATCGAAAACCCAAGAAACTATTCTTAGTTTTGTGTTGCTATTGTTAGTACAGGTCATATCAGGCAGCTCAACAGTTTCTGAAGCAGCATTATCAAGCCATGGCTTAAATTTTGATGACTACTATTACTGGCTTTCTCTCGGTGTGCTATTTGGATCCGCAGTATTGCTCAACATAGGGTTTGTCCTAGCTTTGACTTTCATGAAGTGTGAGTTTCTTTTCCTCGTTTCATGTTTAATCTAACATATCAACTAATTGGACTTGTAATTTACAAATTTTCCCTTTAAATGATATTTACTTTAGCTCCAGGAACACATAAGCTCATTATTTCTTATGAAAAGCTCCATCAGCTACAAAATGATGAAGGGATCAGTGGTGGCAGGGATATTGATAAGAAGCCTCAACCTACTACACCATCATTGACAAGGGAAACTGCAACAGAAACCGGTTAGACGTTGTTAATATTGTACTTTGCACACGAGAAATAGCAAGTCTCACAATGTGCATTTCAAAAAGTAGAAACTAACCAATGATTACTGATAAAAATTTATGTGAATGCTATGCCAGATACACCAGCAAGGATGGCCCTACCCTTTGATCCTTTGATTCTAACATTTCAAAATGTTCAATATTCTGTTGAAACCCCACTGGTAATTGAATTATTCGTAAATGATGTCAATTCTGAACTACACATGTTTATCTATGCCTCTCCAATGCCAGGAAATGAGAAAACAAGGGTTTACAGATAAAAGACTCCATCTTCTTCATGATATAACCGGAGCATTTAGACCGGGTGTTCTTACAGTTCTAATGGGAGTAAGTGGAGCTGGAAAAACCACTCTTATGGATGTACTTGCCGGCAGAAAAGTGAGCGGATATATTGAAGGTGATATTAGGGTTGGAGGCTATCCAAAAATTCAAGAAGCATTTGCTAGAATATCAGGTTACTGTGAGCAGTCTGACATACATTCTCCACAAATAACTGTTGAAGAATCATTGATCTTTTCAGCTTGGTTGCGCCTACCATCAGAAATTGAGCGAACTACGAAAGCAGTAAGATAACTGACTTGTGTAGTAAACAGTTCAAACTTCTCTACTAAAAGACAATTCGATTAAGTATGAAATCATCTCTCAATTCTAGATAAGAAGGCTAATGATGAGGTCTACTAAACTAGTATAAGTTCTTAGCAATGTTCTTAAGTGATACGACAGTATACGTATCATTCCTAACCTGATGAACTTGATCAGAGGCTATATCTGGTAAGATCTGAAATAAAAGAAAATAAGAAAAAGCCAGACAGTTTACCAAGAACTATGTCGGTTATTTAATTTTTCTTTTATACTAGTTACTTCAAACTATGCTTCATTAGCCATTTTCACATATATCCTCCATAGTAAGCATGCGAATTAGACATAGTAAGCAGAGACTTGTTAGTATCAAAAAATGAATTTTGATGCTACGACAGACTTGTTAAAGTTTCAATCTTGTAAAAAGACAGTAAACTGCCTGTGCAGAGTTGATAGTCAATAAACAATGATCATGTTTATGCAATGCAGGAATTTGTGAAAGATGTAATTGAAAGAATTGAACTCGAGGGAATCAAAGACACACTAGTTGGACTTCCTGGAATAAGTGGACTATCAAATGAGCAGCGCAAGAGACTGACTATAGCGGTCGAACTGGTCTCCAATCCTTCTATTATATTCATGGATGAGCCAACAAGTGGTTTAGATGCCAGAGCAGCAGCAATAGTCATGCGTGCAGTGAAGAATGTTGCTAACACAGGGAGAACAGTAGTTTGCACCATCCACCAACCAAGTATAGATATATTTGAAGCATTTGATGAGGTATTTAAACTGCAGTGCAATTAGTTTTCTTAATGGTTCAAGATGTTTATCTGTTTTTTTTTGGTAAATATTCAAAATGTTTATCTGGTGTTGTGTAAGTCACTTTCTGTTTTTAAAAACATATCTAACACTGAAATGTTCAGGTCACAAACCGAATTTTCTGCAGGCATATTCTTTTTCATTTCTTGTATCAAAACTGTGGTAATTTTAACATAATGTCTACTTGGTGCTGCGGGTATGTGATCCAAGATATCGATATGTAAATTGAGATTGAGTGACACTTAAGAGCTGGCATTGGAAGCTAATAATGATTAGTCTGAGATAAGTGTTCAAGACGTTTGTTCCAGATATTCAAATGATTAGTCTGAGATAAGTATTCAAGACTTGTGTTCCAGATAGTCAACTCTGGGAGCAGGCTACTTCAATTTCAGCAATCACTAGGGATATACAGTATCTTTAGACATGTCTGAATCGAACAACTCAGATTTAGATTTTCCCGTCCAACATAGACCATAAATTTTGTATTCATTGAGATGTGGACAATAAAAAAGGTCCCCAGATACTTTTAATATCAAGTTCAAGGTAAGATGCCATTACTTAATTTTCATTAGATTTGCATATATGACCTCAAGTTTACTTGTGCAGTTGATTCTGATGAAAAAGGGTGGGCAGATAATTTACTCAGGACCTTTGGGTACGCACTCAATTGAACTTATTAATTATTTCGAGGTAAGTTTGCAAATTTAGAATGGGAAACGGGAATCAAAATATGAAGGATGCTAATGGGTTAATGCATTATCTGGGTACTTAATTTCTCTTGCACCGTCTCTAATTTCAATTCACAGCAAATCCCTGGAGTACCAAGGATCAAAGGAAACTATAATCCAGCAACATGGATGTTGGAAGTAACCTCAGCAGCTTTAGAAGCACAGCTTGGTCTAGATTTCAGTCGAGTTTACAAGGAGTCTCCTCTATGCATGTAAGTAGTTAAGCAGAAACCTAAATATTCATGAACCATTAGATGTATGATAATTTATTTTTTGGGAGTTTGTAATGAAGGGAAAATTTAGAAGCAGTTCAACGACTAAGTGAGGCTCCAGCATGGTCATCAGAACTCCATTTCCCAACTCGTTATCCATGTAATTCATGGGAACAGTTTGAAGCGTGCATCTGGAAGCAAAACCTATCCTATTGGAGAAGTCCAGCATATAACTTCACCCGACTCATGTTGACAATCATATCATCCATATTGCTGGCAGTACTCATGTGGCAGAAAGGGCAGAAAATGTAAGTCAATTGTCCACATCACAAGTCAGATTGGCAAAACCAACCAACTATTAACAGATATATATATTTTTTTGTCTTTGCAGATATAGCGAACAGGATTTGATCAACATAATATCCTCAGTCTACGTGTTGTTACAAAATTTAGCAGTGTACAATAGTTCAGTAGCTATACCAGTTGTTGCAACCGAACGCACAGTTCTCTACCGTGAGCGGTTTGCTGGAATGTACTCTTCATGGGCATACTCAATTGCAAAGGTCAAACTGAAATATGATACTGATAGTTTAATTTTGTGTCGTGCATACCGCATCATAACGTTACAAGTCTAGTTTTTTGCAGGTGACAATAGAACTTCCTTACGTGTTTTTGGAAGCACTCTTCTTTGTGGTAATGACATATCCTGCAATTGGGTTTTACGGCTCTGCAACCAAGGTGCTGTGGTTCTTTTATGCAACATTCTGTATGTTGCTGTACTACACGTACCTAGGGATGCTCATGGTGTCAATAAGTCCCAACGCAAAACTGGCAACCATCTTGGCTGCAGCTTCCTTCACCATTCTCAACTTATTTTCAGGCTTCCTCATCCCCGGACCGGTAGGGCATAGAAAAGCTGTTTGGGATTTACTTACCAGCAGTTTAATCTAGACAAAATATTTCTTTAGTCATAAATTGAACTCTGAAAAAACTCAAAAACATTTTTCGCAGGCTATCCCAAAATGGTGGAGATGGTGCTACTGGATATCACCAACTTCATGGACACTAAATGCTCTCGTCACCCCACAATATGGAGATATTGGAGAACATATAACAGTTTTCGGAGAAACAAAGCCAATGAATTCGTTCCTTGAAAACTACTACGGTTACGATCATGCCAAATTACCCCTCATAGCCTTTCTGCAAGCGGCTTTTCCGGTTTTGTTCGCTTCTCTTTTTGCAATCGCCATTGCCAAACTTAATTTTCAAAGAAGGTGAAAGCCTAAGTACGGTTGGAATAAGTGATCTAAACTTAATATGGTGGAATACTTAAAGAGTTTGAGAGAGAATTTAAAAGGTCAAAATATCGGTCATTTTGGGTGTGTAACCTATGGATTTAAAGATGTTTAAGTCTAATTTCAGTTTAGTGAAAGTTTAAAGTCATTTGGACTCTTCTTTAAAAAAGTTATGCTACAAGAAAAGAATCCCTTCTGCAGAAGGTGGAAAAACGTCGCAAAGACATTATAAAAATGTTACAAAAAAACATCATAAAAGGGAAAATAGGCAAAAGATTTTCACAACGTTTTTTATAAAAGGTCACAAAAATTTCTACTATTCAACAACATTTTAGAAAACGTCACAGAATGTTAAAATTTTATTGACATTTTTTAAAAATGTCTCGAAAACAACCTAATCTGCAACGTTTTTTAGGTACAATCCACTACGTTTGTTTTCTAAACATCGCGGATTGTAAGAAATTTATTTTAATAATAATATTTAAATAATTTTTCAAATTTTATAATTAATTTTTCTTTTATCAGAAAGTAATTAATATTTTCTTTGTTTTCATTTATTTGAAAATAATAATAATTGAATAATTATGAAAATTTAATTATTATAATAATTTTTATAATCTGAAAATAAATTTAATTTAACAATTTTCAATTGTAATTTTTTTCTTTTATTTCGTTTCAATTTTTGAAAATAATTTTAATTTAATTATTTTCTAATTTAATAATTAACAATTTTTAAATATAAAAAAATCTTATTTATGTAATAACTATTCAATATTATTTATGAAATTTATTTATTAAATAATTCTTCAATTTTATGAGTATATCATTAATTGCAATAATTATTAATGTATAACAAGAATTTCATACGTGCGGACAATTTATTATGTAATTGCAATTCGCAAACATGTCATAATACGACAATTAATATAAACAATACGTCATAAGTGTTTAATATTTCAATATGAGTACATATCTAATCTAAACGAACATTATGTGTAGCATATAAAAGTTTCAAGACCTTTTTTTGTTGTTCGACTTCGATAGTTAGTTGATCCTACATTTCTTGAAATTGTTTAGTCAATTCATCGACTTGAGACTGTAACCCCTAATTAGCCCTCTTTGACTCCTCTAATTTATCTCGAAGTCTCTTTCTGACCGAAGTCTTCCTTTGTGCTCGAGGCCTAATTTCCATGCCAACAATATAATCTGATCTAGTGCCCAAGACTTTATTGCACATTTCATCCACTGTCATCAGATGACCTTGTTTCGTTGAATATGTTAATTCATGACACATTAATTCCTAAAAAATAAAAATTAATTACATACACACTCTCATTTAAGAAATATTTGTAAATGAACTATGTACTCACGCATTTTTCTTTGCATTCGGAAGTTGTCAATTGACATTTACTTTCATCATAATGAGCATGATACCATAGCTTCATCCGGTCACACTCTTCTCCATCTCTGTCACTCTGTTATATGGAAATATATTACTAGTAATATTTATTATAAATTTTGAAATGACAATCGAAGTAAAATATAATTAAAAAGATAATAACTCACAATCTCATGTCGTATCGCTACAAAGACCTTGGAGCCGAAGTTTGGTTGACATTTGGCCTGACTTCTAGCCACTTTGGCTTTTTGACATTTTTCCTAATCGTACACACAACAAAAACTATCATAACATCTATAAATAACAATTCATAATTACTAAAATATAATTAGTTGTCGAAAAGTTGTGAAATTAAGTTTTTTTTATCAAATAAACTAACGTTTGTAGCTGATTTGTTCCCAATATTCGCATAAATCCATCCACTCTGCCACTGTGACATTATGCGGCTTAACATCCTTTCCGTGCTTGGTAAAATGCTTTTTTAAACTATATCTTTGATCTTTGGACCTTAAAGCAAGAAACTTCTTCACAGTAGCATGTACTTCGTTGTCAGTCCTCATTCCCTTGATTTCCAACTTTTGCTGCACAAA
>JANVCL010000006.1:13866818-13895259 GCA_026546855.1 Erythroxylum incrassatum
ATTATTATTATTATTATTATTATTATTATTATTATTATTATTATTATTATTATTATTATTATCACCACCACCACCACCACCACCACCACCACCATTATACTATTACCATCATTATACTATTATTACTCTTATTAGTATCTTTATTATTACCATTAATATTGGTATTATTATAATGAGTATTAATATTTATTGATATTTCTATTATTCTTAGCATTATCTTTATTTTTATTTTTACTATTATTTCTATATATTAGTTACTTTTATTATATTTTATATTTTTATTCTATTATTATTATTATTTTCCCTATTATTATTATTATTATGTGTATTTATTCATTTATTTTGTAATTTTAAAAATCCTTTTACTTACTTATTTATTTAATTCCTTTTATTTATTTATTTATTTATTTTTATTTTCATTCATTTATATGGATCATTTAAAAACAACATCTCTATTAATTAGAGATAAGGCTATGTACTACTCTATCTCTCTAAACCTCGCATCCCCACATCTTAGCAAGATTTTTATTAAATATTGTTGTCGTTGTTATTCAAAATTACCTAACATCATCGTTACAAGTGTAAATATATCATAGATGGTCTTTGACACTGAATTTATATTATATGCCGATCCAAATTCTAAATGCATATTTACAATTATTTATTACATTGACAAATAACAAAATCTAAAAATCTATGGCAACAAAGAAAATATTACTTAAAGAGCACGATATCCATTACACAGGCAAATGTCAGCCAGCCACCTCCTTTCCTGACACACCAAGATCAAAACCATCATACTTTGTCTCCCCAACTTAATAATAATCATAGAAATAATAATACACTTGCATAAAGCCTAACAATTGTAAAAGAACAAATTCATAGTAATAATCTGCACATAGTACACACCCTCTCCTAATAAGCTAATTAGAGCAAGAAGCCCTTTTCTTTTTCTTTTTCTTTTTCTTTTTGGTGCTTCTTGTTCATATTGGTTCTTTACGATCACAGATGCACATGTCGTTTGCCGGCAAGATACCAAATCATATAATCTCAAGTGGTCCCAAGTTGATGGAAACATTTCACGTGAACGCACAGATTAGCAGCAGAAAGCACCAAGAGTTTTTAGCAACTCCTTTCCATAGAATTTTTCCAGATACTCCAAGGACAAATCCTTTTGTTTGTTTTGGAAACAAAATGCTAGTAAAGCTGATGACTTCAGCCTTCTAAACTCATTTTAAGAACTGGGTAGGACTCAAAATTGTCTACCTTCCATGATAAAGAGAATTTATCATCATCTGGCACTTTCAATTACCATGCCTTGGATAAGCAAATGAGGCGAAATTTAAACTTGAAGAATCTGTTGAAGTTGTTTTTTCTCGGTCGGAGCTGTTGATGTGTTTGTGGTTAGCGGGGATGGTGATGCTCCGCTATTTTCCATCTTCTTTAGGCTCTGTTGATGGTACACTTGTCTTAGTCTCTCTATTTCCCTCTTCAGTGCTTCTTGATGAGCTGCATTGTATAATATTTTATTTATTTGGTTTTTGGTTTGCACATTCAATGGCTATTTATCCATTAGGCATGTCACTATTAATAATTTGAAAGGTTAGGTTCAACTTGATAAAAGTGGTGATGTAAATCAGAATAAAACTCCTAGGCAGGTATTGAATTATAAAGCAGTATAAACTTACTGACATGCTATTAAATTAAGAATGAAAAATGTTAATAACAATGATTAAGTGCTTACCATCTTTGAAGATCTTATCCTGAGCTAGAGCAGCAATTCTTTGTTTAAGGGCACTGTTATCAACATTCAGCAGCAAGCGCTGATGGTCTAGAAATGCAACCCTTGGCGACAACACTGAAACTTCTGCCTGAATTAAAATCATAACTACTTAAGATTAACCAAAATACGTTTAGACTTAATCTCATATGATTATTATACAATATCTGCTTCAACATACCTGCAATGAGGTTACACTACGTTCAAGTTCTGATATATACTGCAATTTCCTCACCCTTGATCTTTGAGCAGATTGTCTGTTCGCCAATATTCTAACCAAAGAGTATAAATTAAAACAAAAAAAACTAATATCATAGACCTATCAAAGTTTTCTTGTTTTACTAGTCACGCACACGACTAGTGTATGAATAGTCGAAATAATAAGGGCAATATGAATCACATTAGTTTCATGATTGTTAGCTCCCACTGAAATTTATTGTGGTATGCAAGCTTCTATATAATGTAGTTATCGTGCATAGTCTCATGTATGCTAATCAACCTAAAGATTCAAAGGCAAGGACAAATATCAATTACTATCTGAATTCTGAATACCAAGGATGTTTAGCCAATGGTTTAGCTAAATTCACAAAAGAAAAGAAAATTCTCTCTTTGAAATTGTAAATGAACGTGTCTGAATTATCACCAAGATGAATAGGTTCAATTCATGGCGATTACCTCTTGACCCTCTTGGGGTCAATTATCCGGTCATTATTAGAACCATTGTTGTTACTTGCGGGAGTTTGTAACTCCGAATGGCATTGACTTTGCACCTCATCAGATTCATTCTTGGTCTTCCGTTGCTTCTGATCGGAAGGAGCCGCTTCTTTGTCTTCGTTAATGCTGTTATGATCAGAAGGGCTTGAAGTGTTGGACGAGGATGGAACAGCCATCGCATTGGAGATATCGTCGTTGAACATGGACATGAACTGCTCGTCGTCAAACTTATCGAATTCGTTATGCGTGGTTCCCGCCGGAGCCGCGGCGGAGTCGTCCAGCATTGGCGCCTCAAGGAATGCAATGGAGTCGCTCACGGAGCGCCTGTGAGTCCCACGTCTGGAGGAGGAGAAGTCGAGGAACTCATCGACCCAGGAAGGGTTTTGGGTAGAGGTGGTTGTGGCATTATTAGGCGCCGTGGCTCCAGGGGCTGGCATTGAAGAAGGGATCTTTTGGTGAGAAAAGTCAGGCCAAGTTGGTAACATGGTCGGAATCTTTGGAGGTAATTGTGCCATTTAGAGATATACCCCCCAAAACCAGGAAAATGGAAGAATTGATGAAATGAATGTAAGAGAAAGAAGAGGTCGTTAGCTTAGGGGAAGAAGAAGAAGAAAGAAAGAAGAGGTTCTGGGTGATATTGGCATTTGAGTAGATATATACAAAATGTAATGGGCATTGGTAAGGCTGTGGACCTGCAGTGGGGTCACATGGGAAGAGAGGAGATTGAGACAGCCAATGTACAGCTGTTGGGGAGGGCTTTGGTTATAAAACTCAACGGTATTACTGGAAAGTCGCCAGTAGTTTAAGAAGAGCTAGAGGGAATCAGCCACCACGTGCCCATGTGACGGCCCCTTTATAATAATTCTCACTTTCTCTCTCATTATTTATTTTTAAGCTCTCAATTTCTACTTACAATCATATTTCCCAGTTTGTTTTCATCTGATCCAATTTGTTTTTGTAACATGTGACAACAAAGATTGATTTTAGTTTGGGGTAATGTAATGGTGAAGACTATTCCCAACAACCTCGGGTTCTTTAGTAACTCCAACTCTCACATTACCGTTGGCGATACGTCCGAAACAACTAACGAGAGCCTTTTTTTTGTGACTCGAACTCAAAGATCTCCTATAAAAGACAGTCTTAAGTGAAGAGTTGAAAATTCCCCAGTATTGTTTTCATCTGATACAATTTGTTTTTGTAATATGTAATATTAAAAGGGTAAAATGTGATAACAAAGATTGATTTTAGTTTGGGGGTAATGTAATGTAATGTAATGGTGAAGACTGTATGAAGAGTGGAGGGAGGGATTTGGTGTATGATCTGTGAGCTGTTGAAGATAAAAAGGAAAGAGAGTTTAATCTTGAGGCCATGTGAACTGCTACACAGGGTCTTGAGCTTTCCTTTTGCTTTGTCCCCAAACCATAACCACATGTAGGGTACTCTGTGCTGCTCCTTTTTCTTTTAATTTAAAATACTCTTAATGAGCAACAACAAGCACACCAGCTACTTCTTCCCACCTTCCCATTACTATCAAGAAAATTGGAATTTTTGTTACTAGACGTGGGATTAGATTATTATGGATACCTTAGTAGCCTTAGCCTAGCCTTGTCCCCAAGAGAATCCGTGCCAGACAATAAAGCATCTTCGACTTCATGCAGCGTATAAATGCCATGTGACACAGTCAGTCCCTCTCACAACTCAGGAACAACTAATTATTAATACATGTCATTACCAAATCTCATTTGCTTGCTTATTAAGTAGATTGCCTACCTTGGGATATAGTTCATGCATACAGTGCTTTAGTTTGTGCTTTACCCTCACCTCACATGCAGGGACGTTTTTGTTAAGAATTTACAAGCAGTTGATTTACATTAACATGATATATCAAACCTTGTGAAGGGAAGGGACGCATTGAAATGGAGATGCCACATTATTTCTTTTATTATCAGAAACTCGTGACGCAATACAGGAAGTACAGGAAACAAACTTCCGCATTAGAATAAAGACGAAACTGAGCGATGGTTGTTCAAAGTAGAGAGGCATTGCTTTACAAGTTTGAGAAAGAGTCAAGAATGTACACGCAAACAAACAAACATTCATGATGCATGTAAGCAATTTTAGGATGACAAGCAAGTCTCCACCTGTACGAACAAAATTCCTTCCGCTATCCTCAACACCTACTAGGCAACTGTTGTATCTTATTAGCAGAGAGAGTTAAAATTATCCACTGCTTCATCACGTGGCAGGGTTCAATATCTATAACAGGCTTAATCAATCCTTTTACCATTTAAACATGGACATGGTTAAGCCAGCTTACAATTATTAAGCATAGAATAAGAGCACAACCGTTTTTAACACAGATATGAAAATCAAATATCAGCATCAATTTTTCGGAGATTGAAGAACTGGAAATATGTCCAAACCTGCGAGGAATAGTTGAGGCCACTTCATAGTATTTCCAAATCATCTACCCTTGGCAAGTTGACAAGCCACAGACTGTCCATGTTATGCATGTGCTTAAAGAGTGAGAACTCAAACTTTTGAAGACTTGTTTCATAAAAACTGGAAAATGCAAAATATGTGATCAAAAGAAAATTGCAACTGAACGGCCTTAATATATATTGAACCATAAACTGTATTACCTAGCCAACTTGAATTTATATCTTTTCTGCATGAAGATCTTCACTTATAAGTCCTCCCTATATGCATCCTAAAAACTAAAAAGCCATAGATGTGATCATGACAACAAGGAATTTTGGTTTCATTTTGGTAATCGTGTGCACTCTGCTGATACCTTTAACAGCATGGCCAGAAGAACAGAAGTCCCCAAAGTATGACAACAGAGAAATGGAAGAAAGGTACAAGCAGTGGATGACACAACATGGCCGGAAATATAAGTCTAGAGACGAATATTTGTTGCGATTTGGTATATATCAATCCAACATTCAGATCATAGATGAAATCAATTCTCAGAACTTGTCATTCAGGCTCACCGACAACAAATTTGCAGACCTTACAAATGAGGAGTTTATGTCTATTTACCTAGGTTTTCAACCTCAGGGACAAAAACAGAAGAAGATATGCCAAAGCAATAGCACCTCTTTACCAGCTACCGTGGACTGGAGAAAGAAAGGTGCTGTTACTCCAATAAAGGATCAAGGCCAATGTGGTAGGACATTCCTTTGCCCTTTTCTTTATCTCATTCTAATTCGCCCAACAAATTTCAAATCTGGTACCACTTGATAGGAACTAGTAATGTTTGATAATTGCCACGTTCTCCGATATTCCTAAATCACATGTTAAGTTGATAGCTGTGATACAACTTCTTTTCTGTACATATGACAGCAAGTTATAACACAACTTTACATATGCTATAAGCAACTACAATGCTTGGATGTTTGAGAATACTGTCCAATTGTCTGAAGAAGAAATCTTTTGATCCTAGATGACATATACCCTTATTCTATATGGTACGACCAAAATATAAATTGACACTTAGGGAACATTTATTGTCAACTATGAAAATTTAAGTTAATTCTAAGTTAGGAAACCATCGATGCCATAATCACCCAACTTCGTGGCAATGAACATAAGTTAATTTAATCGCAAAGCATGATTCATTGAATCACTGGAATCAAGCTAACTTGCAACTTTTTCCTGACAAGTTCTAGCTTGATCCACTTTCTGTAAAAAGCTAAACAAGAGATAATGAACTAAAATGCCATTATGAGATTGGTTTGATCTACATTATTCTAGTCAAAGGACTTTGAATTTCATGTAATTATCTAGATTTTAGTTAAATTATTTGGAATGAGAATATTCTACTGTTATTATTGCTCCAAATGCAGGGAGTTGCTGGGCATTCTCTGCAGTGGCAGCAGTAGAAGGTATCAATCAAATAAAAAAAGGAAAGTTGGTAGCTCTGTCGGAGCAAGAGCTTGTGGACTGTGATATTAGTGATGGTAACGAAGGCTGTAATGGTGGGCTCATGGAGAAAGCATTTCAGTATATAGTAAAGATCGGTGGACTCACAACCGAAGATGATTATCCGTACAGAGGAAGTGATGGGACATGCAACAAAGACAAACTTAAAAATCATGCAGGAATAATAAGCAGTTACGAGACAGTACCTGCCAATAATGAGAAGTGCCTACAAGCTACAGTTGTCCAGCAGCCTGTCTCTGTTGCAATTGATGCAGGTAGTTATGAATTTCAACTATACTCGGAAGGCATCTTTAGCGGTTTCTGTGATTATAAACTCAACCATGGGGTACTAGTAGTTGGCTATGGAGATGATGCTGGAGACAAGTACTGGACCGTGAAAAATTCATGGGGTGAAGACTGGGGCGAGTCAGGCTATGTAAGAGTTCAACGCAATTTTAAGGACAAGAGAGGTATTTGTGGGATTGCCATGGAGGCCAGCTACCCTGTCAAGTATGATAAGTAGTCATTGGGTGCACCAGCCTGACTATGTTTCTAGAGTGATTAACTCCTATCCCAGCAAGATGACTTTTCAGAGAACAATTAAATTCAAGTAAAAGATGTCACTGAAATTTTAACTTAATAATAAGCTCAATATTAGGAAGTAGGCAGTGAAAAAGCACAGCAAATACACAAGTGGGTATGAGAAATACCTTGTAAAACAGAGATTAGCATGACCAACAGGACACCTCTTCTGGTAATGCACTATTATAATTTCCCTTCATATATTCTACCTTTAACCATTTGGCAAAACCAAAGATCATTTTAATAAACAAACGGTGATAAAGAACCTTCATATCAAAAAGATCTAGGAATAGGTATAATAGATGGAAATCCTACAGTATACGTTTAAATATTTAGCAACTAGCACCAAACTCAACATCTGAACGCTATCACCGTAAGGTAATCATGCTGATATCCAATCAATAGAATTACGCACATTAGAATTACAATGTTGGTGCAGAAGAATGCAAGGGTTCTACTTACATATGCACAAGAAGATTGTGATAAGCTTTGAAATTCATACAGTAGTCTAAGTCATGCCCTCTCATCTCTTTATAAGTTCAGCCAGTGCAACGGGCAAAATTTTAACTATAAGAGGCATAAAGGGAAGAGGAAAGGTCACTTTCAAACTTAAGCAATTGAACAACAGAAGCATGTGCAACAAGCAATTGCTTCAAACTTCAAAGAGAGTCTTGATCATCACGAAAAGGAACCAGAAAAACCAAAGGAATATAACATGTTGACCTCAATGGCATTTGTATACCAAGATAAAATAACAAAATATAAATATGTTAAAAAATAGGATGCAAAGAAGCAGAAGTTTGGGTCTACTAGAGTATGGGATCAATGCAAAATTAGTCAATGGAACAAGCATATGACATGTACTCCAGGTAAAGTTTCCAATCCTATAAGGAATATTATAAAGTGGCCTAATAGCAACACCAAAATATTTTAAAATATTTAAGGTAAAACCTATAGCTATTTTCTTGAAAGAAATATAGCAAATGTGAAAAACTAAATGGATTTTGCATTTTACTTCCAAGATAACATAGAGTATACCATAGACATGCTATTATTGGAATGACTTACGGTAACATTAACAGCGTAGTAGAATCACATTCCTACAAAATCACATTCTAAAAGTGGGCAGGCAAATGTATGAACTCCAGTCTCCACCAAGCTACCATTGGTCTATGGGATGGGCGTACAATTGGCTACTGTGAAGAAAACAGAAGATTCATAAAAAAGACACCAAGTATGCAAGTCAAGCATTGATCAGAAAAGATAGTCATAAAAACTAAAAAGTACCAGAAGTCCTGTATATTAACAATTTGATTCTACAGTACAAGTTAAAAAACAATTACTTCATGAAATGCAAAAGTAGAGCAATATAATGACAATCTGACACAAGGTTCAGCATGGGACAAACAAATAAGTGCTCACGACAGCAAATGCTTCGCCACATTAGCTACCAAAACCGTCACATATCAAATTCTCAAGGAAAAGTCTCTTAGGACATACACAAATATTCGGAAGATCACAGTACTAGTCATCCTTTTCCACTAATCTAACCGTCTCAGCATTTTATTTAATCAAAATAGCATTAAGAACTCAATGCCGTAAATCTTTTCCTTACGACACAAGCAAGTTCCCATTCACCAATGCCGGCTAACCCCTCAACAACCTTTTGCCTAAATTTGATATATGGTATAAAACCATTCTCTGTCATCCCCATAACCACCTTAGCAGCTAACACATACTCCTTACATTCAATGCATCCTTCAAAAACAGCCTCATAGCTCTCAAAACCAACAGGCCAACCCTCCCTCTCCAAAAACTCAATCATCCTAACTGCTTCCCATATCTCTCTATTAGCCCGCAATGCAGCTGCTAATTTAGTTACAATGCCTTGCCCTGGCATCAACCCAACTTTCATCACCATTTCCTTCATAAGCTCAATCGCTTCAGCAGTTTTTCTAGCTCTACATAATCTATTAATAACAATGCCATAGCTCTCCATATCAGGAATACACCCTGCCCCACTCATGCCCTTCAAGACTTTAATCGCCTCCACCTGCTGATCAACCTCACATAGAGATGATAAAATGTAATTACACGTGCCACAGTCAGGTTGATATCCAATTGACTGCATCTCCAAGAGGAGCTTACGAACAGACTGAGATTGGGACCGGTGTTGGAGCCAAGCAGAAGACAGAAAAAGCTGGGTTTGGGGAACAGGCGAACACCCAGATCGAAGAGAACGCTGGAGAATAGCTAGAGAAATGGGAAGAGGGCTAGGATTCTGGAGGGTAAATGAAAGTAGGCAGTCATACACGATCTGAGTCAGACAGCGAGGTCTTAGAGGAATTAAAGACTGCAAAATTTCATCAATGATTTGGTTTCTGGGATTGTATGATAAAGCAGAGAGAAAGGAGAAAGGATTGGGGTTAAAGCAAGAGGTTTTATAGGGGAGGAGAAGTTCGGGAATTTGTTGATAAGCTTTGGTTTCCACAGTAGCTTTCAGAGCTTCCTCGAGCGTTTGCGATGAAGAGATAGTGTGAAGTGAAGGAAATTGGAACTGAGGCGGGCGAAGGCGAGGAGCAAGTAGTGGTCTGAAAACTCCAACTACCATTCTTGGTATCAAAACCCGACCTGATTTTACGCCATCAAACTCCCTGTCCAGAAGCTACATAGAAGAAATATGCTAAATTTACGGAAGTCTGTGGGAGCTCAGGTAGTCAATAAAACATGGCTAAATGGGCTGAAAGTAAATAAGCTACTAGGTTGAATTCTAGGATATGGAAGTTAAGGAGATAGCGGAAGGTGGTTAGCTAAGGAAAGTGGGCAGTTCCAGTAAAAATCTGCTTAAGGATGAGACAATTATAAATTCATCAGCACTTGTACAATGAAGAAGACAAGACACCATACTTAAAAACACAATCTTTAAGGGGGAAAAAAACCTCCAAAAACACTTTGTTGGTATTTTTTCCAGCCTCTTTACATTGCATACTCATTTTTATTCCAAATTCCCTTTGTAGCTTGCATTGTCCTTTTGCTTAAATCAAATAATCTCTCTTTTCCATACATTTTAGTATTTTGGTGGCTTAGAATTCCATCTTCAAAGTTTTTTTGGAAGCCTACTTATATAGTTTATAAGAAGTTAGGAACAAATTCTGGGGGTGTTCCTTCTTGACACGTCCAAATTCTAGATTAACACTAACAATTTGGCAAGCCTAGCGGGACCATGATGTCAGGAATATAAAATGAAAAAGAAAATCATTTTGCCTCCAACTTTGGAAGAAGAAATCCCTATAGTTGTAGGGAATGAAGGCTTTTTATCCTAGATGGTATAGAACCTTGAGAAGGCACCCTCGCCTTCAGATAACTTCACTACTATCGAGAATTCGAAATTGCTGCAACAAAATGACATTATTTGCACACAAAAAATTTCAGAGTTGAAGTATAAGATAGCCTCTATAGTTGAAGCAATCAAAATATTGACAGAGAAGGATTGACAAATTGTCTACCACTCTGATACTATTTGCTGGGCATAATTTGCCTTCTTTAACAAAGCAAATATCTGAAGGATTTGAGGGGCATTCTACTCCTAATACAATGGACGTTAGAGAATATAGTAGATTTCCATCTACTTCCATCAATCCACTTCTCCTATATATATGCTGCCAAATGTCCCTTAGTTACTTAGTCCATTTGTCACTTTATCATTACTGCCATTTGTCATTTAATTATTCATGCCAAATGTCACTCAATTTATAGGCTTAGTCATCCTAATGTTCCATGTGTCAATTGTCTTGTCACTTGACAATTTTTCTTAGTCCAAATGTACATTTTAGTACATCAATTTTCCAATTTTAACAAATAATTCCAAGTTACTAATTATAATTATAATCCAATACACAATCAAATCATAATCATTAACTCCTATGATATATACTTTCATGGACATGTAACATTCCTACTAGGGTGTAATTTTGGGCCTTGCAATAAATTCATAACTACCAAACTATGCAATAAATGACTAGTTAGGGTGGAACCACAGAGAGCTTGGATGTAAATGCTATTTCAAATGTTGCAAACAAAAGAAAATAAAACATCCTGAAATGATGAAAATGAGACAACCAAGATGCAATGAACGTAAACAAAAAGACAAACACAAGCAAATTTAGAAAAGACTAATAATAAAGGTAAAGAAGTGGGTTGGAGATATCTTCGGGATTTGAGATATTCATTGATCCTTGAATCTAAATAAAAGGTACTCTCATCATGATGTTAGCCTATGGACTCAATTAAGCTCTTGAACCCTTAATTTCTTTAAAATAGGGAAAAACTAATATGCTTTAGAAATGTCCCGATCTCCACTTTAACCTAGAATAGGCTCTCTAAGTTCAATAGCGAAGACGCATTAGGTACTAAAAAACATCTAACTTAGACCACCTACTCATAAGCTCAGAAAGTGGAATTAGTTGATTAAGTATGCTAACAAATTTGACTGACCTATGGCTACTTCCGGGAATCACTATGGGCTATTACATATCACACGCTAAACCCTAGCCTTCGGATTAGAAAGTTACCTAAAGGGTGATCAAGCCTTTAAGCAACTCCTAATTCATGACATTTATCCTAAATCCCAAACCAACCTAGACATACAAGCACCAATTCAAGACAAGTTTAATTCCATTCTCACAATTCCATCCGTTCATCCTTATAATATCTCCAAACCCCTAAGTAGTCTAGCCACAAATGTTCATATTAAGCAAAATAGACATTAAATAAATAAAACTCATACTTAATTAAATAAAACCAAGGCTAGAAATTATAAACAAAGTAATAAAAACCAAAATTCAACACTAACTTAATAGAAATCAAAACTCTTTATGCTAACAAATAACTAATCATAACCCATATTACAAAATTTAAGCTAATTGCATCAAAATAAAAATTCTAGCACACATAACTTGCACAAAAACCCAAATTAATTGAACCTAAGAACATGCATAAATCCTAACTATTAAGCACAAATTAATCAAAAGCATCACAAATAAGCAAAAACCCATAACATAAACCATTAAACATTCAAATATCCAATAAATTCAGACATGAAAAAGCACATACATAAGCTTAAACGACCAAGATTAAATTTGGAAAATTGAAGGAATAAACATCCATTGATATAACATAAAGGTTCCTTACAAAATTCATAGATTTCAACTATAAAATTCATCAAACATTCATTCTAAATATTCTAGAACATGTAAAAATATGATTAGCACTAAGAAAGCTTTAAACTAATGGAATGAATATTAATAGATTCAGACATATGAAAATAAAACATTGAAACTGAAATAGAATAGCTAAGCTTATGAAAAATTATGAATGAACAAAAGACTATAGCTAAAAAGTAAAGAAAATGTTGAAGCTGCCACAATAATTTCTCTGCTTCCCCTTCTCTCTTCTTGGAGTTTTTCCAAAAGTGGTAGATTGGAGAGCTTTTTCTAGGGTTACCTCATAATGCTTTTATAGTCTTTTCCAATAATGTTCCAGGGTCCCAAATTTCTAAAATATCCCTAAAAAACTTAAATCTGGAAGCGACCCTGCGTCTGTCTGCGCGCAGGCCATGATCGTGGCTAGTTTGTCTTCTCTTTGTCACGATCATTGCTGACTCCCCACAATCATGGTTGACTCCCCATGATCGTGGTCCTGTGCTCGAGCTTCTGTCATCTGTGTTTTGGTTCAGACCTCCTCTGAAACTCCTTCGAATGGCCTGAAACATTAACAAACTCATCACTTCATCTCCTATTGACAAACTTTGTCAGACTTCTACCTTTCAATATATATTTGTGATCAATCCTTTAATCTATATATAAACACAAAATGAACAGAAATTGAGTTCTTAAACATAAAAATAGGATTAAAAGACATTGAAATATATAAGAAAATATAAGATAATTCCATCCTAACAAATACCCCCCACACTTGAACTATTGCTTGTCCTCAAGCAATTTAAAAATAACCAAGATATTCTATCAATTAGTTTTTAAAGAAAATCGAGTATATGAAATCCTTCAAGCTTCGACAAACTCAAGTATCGAGCTACTACATATATCATAATCTTTTCATCAATGCACATAAACAAAGTCAAAGGTAGATACCATTGATCAAGGGTAAAATAAAACTAAGATGGATTTTTCTCACGATGTTCACTCATTTCACTCAAGTGTTTAAGGTCGGTGTTTCACTCAATACTCCCTCTAAGAGACTGCACTACCATAGGCTTACAAATTCACCACTTCTTTACCACATAGATTACATGCTATCATGGGCCAAAAAGGGCTTTTACTTAGGGTTGTAATGGAGTTTGGGTTAAGGCGAGGCAAAAAGGTCAAAGGGTAACTCACAAGTATTAACAAAGTACTAAGTAAGAAGGGACAAACAAACACAAATTTTGAGGTATGCATATAAATATCACGAACTACAACTACACAACACTAACTAATGCTACTATGTTTCCTTCACCAGTAGAAACAAAGACGCTTTTAATCAATAATTCCATAAAAAAGATATATATATATATATATATATATTACTTAAATAAAACTAAAACAATAAAGAAACGATAACAGCACAAATCAATAAAACATGAATAGAAGTGTCTCTCTAAAAATATCAGAATACAAAACAAAAGTCCCTAAATCATATACATCAAATGCTCACTCATTACTTCATTAAACTTGTGACAAGGTAAGGATAATGGGTTTTCAATTTTCAATGTAAGGTGATTAATTCAGAAACAAATAAGGTTAAAGGCTTAAAGGCGTTGGCAAGGGGAAAATAAGTTGGTGGATCATTTAAGTTAAGTTCAAAACAAAGAAGGCCTTAATCATTTCCATAAAGCATGCATCTTCTAGTTTCAAACAGGTTCAATGTAAGTTCTAAAGGTAATCTTCCTAAGGGAGTATCACACACAATAAAGAAACGAAATGACTATGAAATCTAGTCATATAGGCTCAAAATCTCGCATGTGCTTATATAAAAATCCATTAAAATTTCATACATTACCTAATCACTCAAGTATCAAAATATTGAATGAGTTTATGCAACTAATTACTTCAATCAATCCATATGATTCACCTTCCGCTCAAGATGTAATCCAAATTCAAGCACACAACTCAATTCTTAGTCCAACTATTATGACAAAATGGCATGGTTCAACGTTCATCACAGTTTAAATGCAAAAAATGCAAAAATTTTAAACTGGCCCCACCCCTACACTTAAATGGGACATTGTCCCTAATGTTCTATAATCAATAAATACACATGTAAGGGGATGAGAATAGAAGGACTCCCTTGGATCAAAGAGGGATTTGAAAGCATAATTCATAACTCCGATCTTACATTCCTAAAAACAAAACAGACAAAAAGCAAATAAGGTACTTAAATGAAAGTAATAAAAAATTGAAACAACAAAGAACTAAAATGAAAAGATAATGTTGGGATGCCTCCCAACAAGCGTTTGTTTAGGATCACAAGCTTAACCCTTGTCAACCGATATCAACCATTGTATGTTAGAGAATCAAGCTCCATTACCTCCGCATTGTGCATCTGAAATTCCTCAAAGTATGGCTTGAGACGGTGTCCATTGACTTTAAACTCTTTCCTTGTCTTGGCACTTCTAATCTCCACTACTCCATGGGGATATACTTGCGTAACCTTAAAAGGACCTATCCATCAGGAGCGTAACTTACCTAGAAAGAGTTTAAGGCATGAATGATATAAAAGTACTTTCTGTCCTACAACAAATGTCTTCCTAGAGATGTTGCGATCATGGAATGCCTTAGTCTTCTCCTTATAACTCTGGGCATTCTCGAATGCTTCATGTCGCAACTCTTTGAGCTCTTGCAGCTGTAATCGTCTGTGGGCACCAACAGCTTCTAACTCCATGTTACATTTTTTGATTGCCCAATAAGCCTTGTGTTGTAGCTCCACTGGAAGGTGGCATGGTTTCCCAAAAACAAGCCTGAACGATGACATCCCTATTGAAGTCTTGTATACAGTCCTGTATGCCTATAATGGATCGTTGAGGTGCAAAGTCCAATGCTTCCTGTTGGGATTCACTGCCTCCTCTAAGATGGACTTGATCTTTGACCACTCGTCTGAGGGTGATAAGTGGTTGAGACTCGACGCATCACTTGATATTTCTTTAAAAGGGCCTCGATTGTCCCGTTGCAAAAGTGAGTTCCATTGTCGCTGATGATGGCTCACGAGATCCAAACTTGGAGAAATGTTAGATTTCAAGAAATCTGCAACCACTAGAGAATCGTTAGTTCATGTGACTTTTGCTTCCACCCATTTTGACACATAATGAACTGCAAGCAAAATTGAAATCTAAACGTGGAAGGAAAGGGACTTATGAAGTCCATGCCCCAAACAAAAAAATCTCACAAATTAATATGGGGGTTTGAGGCATTTCCCCACGGGAACCTAACGTACACGTGCGTTAGCAATTTTCACAAGTCCTACAGAAATCATATGCATCTAGAGATGGCCAGTAAAACCCACACTCTAGAACCTTGCAAGCTTTCCGCTTTGGGCCAAAATGACCTCCACATGCATAAGAGTGACAAAATGTCAAAATATAAAGAAATTCATTGTCAGGTATGCACCGTCTAATGACTTGATCCATACAAAAATCACCATAAGTAAGGACCATCCCATACATAAAACTTTTCTTGGCTCTTCATCCTATCCTTTTGTGCCTTGGTGAAATCTATAAGAAATTGATGAGAAACCAAGAAATTCACTATATCAGCATATCAGGGAGCTATCAATTGTACTGTATGTAGCTGCTCATCTGGAAAATCATCATTAATAGGGCCCGTGTCAATACCGTGCTCCACTAAGCGGCTCAAATGATTTGTTACTCTGTTCTCCAAGCCTCTCTTAACCTTTATCTCCATATCGAACTCCTAAAGTAGGAGTATCCAACGGATGAGCCTCAGCTTTACCTCCCTCTTTGCCAGTAGGTACTTCAAAGCTGCATGATTAGAATAAACAGTAATCTTTTTCTGTGCCTAATAAATAAGACCTAAACTTATCCAAAGCAAAAACTACAATAAAAAGCTCTTTTTCTGTGATGTTGTAATTTTATTGGGTGCCATTCAAGGTCTTCGAGGCATAATAAATAGCATAAGGGATCCCTGTTGGGCTCGGGTTCCGTTGCTAATCCCGAGGTGACCACTCGACGTGGTTGGGTAAGGATTGTGGGAAAAGAAAGTCAAAAACTTCAATTTGTAAGAAATTCAGCGGCAGCAATTGGCGGGCTCACCGCGGCGAAACTAAGACATCACTTCCAAAGACCTTTCGGGAGAAGTTCACCGCGGTCACGTCAAACTTCTCCGCGACGAAGTCTCAAGGTCACGTCGCGGCGAAGTCCTGAGATCAAATCCGAGAACCTCTCGGGACAAATACGCCGTAGCGAAGTTACAAAAATCATATATAAATACCCTTAGGAAAGGTTCACCATGGCCAAGGTCTGGCTTCGCCGCGGCGAAACCTTCACATCCGAAACCCAAAAACCCAACTTTCACACTTAATTCTACAGATATACACATTACCAATCTAATTCAATCATACACTTCTATTTCTAACCACAACACTTAACAACTTAACCACAAGATACATATGCACATACACAAAAGAAACTTCTCCAATTCTCATTCTCATTACTAAACAAAAGAGAGTTTGAACAAGCTTTAGTTACATATCAACATTACATCATTGGCTTAATACAAAATACACGTGAATGCTCATGTTCGGTATGCTGCTAAAGCTACTCAAAATTAGTCAAACTAACTTAATTACTAAGTGTAGCTAACTCGGAGTTTGTCCAAATGCCTTGCACGGATCGCTAACTATCTCGTTCTGCACCAGAGTGAAAAATAATGGGTTAAGCTACAAAGTTCAGTGGCTAATATATTTATAGCCATCAGTAACGAGCCATACAAATCAAGAATAGATATATATGTATGCTTCAATATACATTCATCTGTTTCTCATTTTATTGTAGCAATTCAATCATTAACCATTCTAGCTCAAAAACTCATAGTTAAACATGTTATCACATAAAGCAATCTCATGCGTATTCAACTATCCAAGCATAACACTTAAGTTCATATCATGCTCAACAAACCATAACAATATGCAATGCACAACATATTGGCATGAGAGTTCCATGGAATGAAATGGAGCAACCGAAGTTTACACCATGAATAAAATGAGTCCATTTTCGAGGAGCTCATATGCCACAAGCAGGTAGCCGGGAGAAGGCTTTAGGTTAACGTGCACGTGACTAACGAAATGGTTTCTCTCTTGCCCAAACACAATCAATTTCAATGCTAAACACATTTCACACACATTCATACTTTTCATGCTTCTCGTGATTTTTCCTCTTTTCATTTATACAAAATGCCATGACATTTTTCAAGGCATAACATGATCATAATCACAATGCATTTTCAACAATCACAATAATGCAAATCAAGCAATTTAACACACAATACACAAGTAAACAAACTTGCCCATCTTTCCTCTTGCTCTTAGATAGGGTTTTCTTGGCTTCCTAAACACAAACAAACATTCAAATGAAAATCCATAAACTTTAACAATCAAAAATGCTAAAATTGAACTTAAACCTAACCTACCCATAGTTCGTCTAAGCTAGAAAAACCAAAACCCTAGCTTAGAAATCCATGAAAATCAAGAATGGTTTCTCTTCTTTCTTCCAACACAAACCCATTTTTCTACTTCTTTTTCTACCTAAGCAAAAAGGAAAGACAAACTTACCTTAACTTATCCCAAACCTTCTTCCTTCTTCTTCCTTCCTAACTTCCCATGACTTTCTTCTTTTTCTTTCTTTCTTTTTCATGTATTTCTCTTCTCTCTTTCTCTCTTTCGCAATTCTCTTCTTTTCTCTTCTTATTCAAGATCAATTTTTGTCTTGTTCTTCCTATTTTGCCCCTCTTCTTTGTTTTCCCTTCCAAAAATACCCTCATTTTAATGTAATGTCCATTTAAATCTAGTACCCTAACTATGCTCTAATTTAATTCTAACACTCCATTCTAAAATTCTAATTTCTAATTTATGCTCACTAAAATTAATAAACTCAATTCTAAGAATGAATAAAATAAAATAAATCAAGAAATAAATCATAAATAACTAAAAATTTTGAGGCCCAACAATCCGCCCCACCCTTTGACCTAAAACTGCTTCAATGGCATGGTTGGAGGCATCACACATGAGCTCAAATGGCAGACTCCAATATGGAGGTTGTATGATGGGTGTAGTACCAACTTCTCCTTTAGAGCATCAAACGCCTTCTTGCACTGCTCTTCAAAAACAAACTGTTTGTCCTTTTGAAGCAACCTACACAATGGTTGTGCAACCTTGGAAATATCCTAAATGAACCTGTGATAAAACCCTGCATGGCTAAGAATAGATCAAATTTTTGGCACAAAAATGGGGTAAGGAAAAGAAGAAACAAGGTCTATCTTAGCTCTATCAACGTCAATACCCTTAATAGAAACCACATGTCCAAAAACTATCCCTTGTTGAACCATAAAATGACACTTTTTAGAATTAAGAACAAGGTTAGTTTCAAGACATCGTTTAAGTACTAAAATGAGGTGATCCAGACATTGTTCAAATGAATCCCCATGCAGGGTAAAGTCATCTATGAAAACTTCAATGATTTTCTCAAAATACTCAGAAAAGATACTTACCATGCACCTTTGAAAGGTAGTGGGGCCATTACACAATGCAAAAGGCATCCTTCTGTAGGTAAAGGTGTCATACAGGCATGTAAAAGTCGTCTTCTCCTGGTCCTCCGGAGCAATAGCAACCTGAATATAACCTAATAACCATCAAGAAAACAATAGTAAGCATGACCAACAAGGCATTCTAACAGCTAATCAATAAAAGGTAGGGGAAAGTGGTCCTTTCTACTCATCGAGTTGAGCTTATGATAATCCACACAAACTTTCCATTTGTTCTGCTCCCGAGTCGGAACCATCTCTCCTCTCTCATTCTCCACAACTGTAATATCCGGCTTCTGATAAACATGTCCAAATGTACATTTCTTAGGACATATTAAACATTCTTACATGCATTTCCAGAAACTCAAGCAAATATACATTACTTATCATTAGATGTTATTTTATAAACAAAACATAATATACATCATCCATAATGAACTTATCAAAATATAGGTCATAGATATTAAATCCATCCTGTAGTAAGGTTATTACAAATGATTTATAGGAAATTACAAACCTTATCCACAAATATACAAAATGTCTCATTACATTCAATACAACTCAAAATCAAACTCAAATATACATCTTGTCTAAACAAAACACATCCTCTTTTGGCCACTATGATTGTCTTTGTCCCAGTCTCAAACCTTCTTATCAGAACCTAAATGGAGGCAAAATGACCGTGTTAAGCATATAGCTTAGTGGGAATAACTAAACAAGATACATAATGGCGACTGTTTCTAACAATCGTCTAACACTCACATGCACTGCATTAGATCATACTATAAGCAATCTGTAATTGTGTAACCTAAAGAATAATCCATACATTACTTACTTCATAACATAATATAATTCATCATAACAGAATTTCATTATTTCATTACAAAATATACAAACATTAGAACAAAGCATAATTCTTTCAAATCAAAATATGATTTGTATCAAATCAGATTATGTTTTGTATCACATCAGAGCTTATCTTGCATCAAAATAGAACTTGTTTTGTATCAAATCAGAGCTTATCTTGTATCAGATCAGAACTTGTTTATTTCAAAATTGAACTTGTATCAGAATACAAAACATGTTAGCCTACTAATCCTTTTTTTTTATAGAAATGGGTAACGAGACCAGAACAGAAGATACCATGATTGGTATCTAAAACAAAAAAGACTTAAGTCTCTGAAATAGAAGACACATAAGTGTCTAAAATCAGAAGACACCGAAGAGTCTGGCACGGAAGACACCTTAGTGTTTGGTTATAGAAGATACCTTAGTTTCTGGTTATAGAAGAAGCTGCAGTCCCTTCTAAGCATGCCTATTTACCCACGACTAGGACTCAGTAATTTTAAAATAAACCATTTCAGATTTCAAAATCTCATACAAAAGATGTAGTGCATAATATATGTCTTTATTCCATTTTTCTCAACTTGAACATATTCATTCACATTTAATCAAATTCATCATTCCTTATAATTATACACATTTGCAATGACGCACTAATGGATTCACTAAGTAAATACACTTTACATGTACTCACCTAAGTTCCCAATTCACAAACATTCACAACTAACACATCACTTATATCATTTAAATCACATTTGTGTTCATGAGTATACTTCATTTCTTTGATAACTTATAAGTTACAAAATTAGATACTTTCTTATCTAATAACACCTTCTTTAAGTTATTACTTCAATTAAAAATCAAAATCTTATTCAACCTTTAATTAACTCATTCCACATCAAACTAGGTTCATTTTACACCTTAATTAAGTCTAATTAATCCAATATTAAGTACCTTAACCTTATATAGTCCAACGATTGGCCAAAACCAACCTTTTATTCTTCCTAAGTACTTCACCTGACTGTGGGAATGAGCTTTATAATTCCCACAATCGTACAATAGCCTCCAATTTGTTTCCAAAACTTGACTTCTTCACTTCCATTCAATACACCTTCACCAAAGTCCATCAATTTCACTTCAATTGTAGTGCCCCACTCCCATCAAATATTTGTGCCCATACGTCCTTCAGACATTCAAGCACATGCCTGGTGGAAGCAGTGCCCTAGAGTAGTCACATTTTCCCATGGCATCATCATTAAAACATATATATCACAATCTTAAAAAAAAACCAATTCCTTGTTTTCATTTCATAAAATCGAATATACATTGTAGCATTACTTACTTCATCCTTATATACAATATCAAAGAGCTATCAGAGTTTACAGCTCTATTGCAAAAATATGTTACATGCTACATGAATGAGGAACTATACAAAATTCTATCTAAATCCTTCAATCTCAATTGACTGACCTTTTGAATCATTTCTTCTATCCAAAAGCAATACTAGATCTCTTCTAAGTTATCTTAGAAGCTAAGTCCACTCCACCTAAAAATTCAATGTTGCAATTTTGATAAGTTTTGCGATCTCAGTGAGCTACCCCTCATCGATGACTCACTCATAACACATAACACATATAGTTCATGTTTCAAGTTCACAACAATTCATGTCATCATAAAATGCACTTCTTTCACCAATTATCAAAAAGTACCATATAACACTTTGTTCACTTATTCACTTTCTACATACATAACGGTTCATACAATTCAATTCAATCATTCATATAATGCAAATTAAAATTATATGTGTAATGTTTATGAGACTCACTTTCATTTATTACTTTGTTATGACCGAGTTCCTGTTTCACTGTTCCGTATCCATTGTGAATACTGGGCTCATTAATAATTGTCCCTTATTCGTTGGAAATATAGGACTCATTATACATAGTGAGTCAGATGCTATTACAACATCCTGAGCTTTAAACTCTTTCTTATTAGCAACTCTGGTCACTGCTACCTTTATGTTATCTTGCATTCATGTAGTGAAATGCATCATATGTATTCAATCATTCACTTGTGCTCAATTTTCTTTCGCATTCACATTCATCATCGGACTTTGGTCTGGCATTCAACAATTAAGTTGAGTATCACATATTCTGTCAAATTCACATACAATAAATGCTTTCTATATATTATTCATGCATCAAATGCCTCGGACTTTCAATGTCCAGAATCAACACATTCACATCACATAATAATTTAATTCAGAATTTAAACAAAACAATAAATCAATCTGGGACCATTTATGCTACTCATAGTATGCTCCAGTTAGCTATTGCCTCGACAACCCAGCAATGTCTAGATGTCGTTACTCTAATGGTTCTTCTATATCATGTAATACATCCATATTTACACAATATTAATTTGCACATTTTCATGAACACTCAATCATATACATATGTATATGTGATATGTATAATGTATTGTCAATTACAATCCCAGGTATATTTCCTTAATCTACATCTTATGATCATCCATATATCATATCTTGTGAAACTTGATTATCCTCAGTTTATCAATCATCTATTCATCAATCATATATTTACCAATCCTTTCTTAGCATTATACATCCACATAATTTCCCAATTCTCATTCATCCATACTTAATTCATATTATTCATAAAAATAACTCAATCCATTCTTCAATTTTAATGTCAATCGACATCTTAAACTCATCAATCACTTAACCACTTACTTAAGCAACCATATAGGTTCATTTCAAACCTCAATTAATTCCAAAACACTAAGATAAGTAAGAAGAAAGTAGTGCACGATTGTGCAACTCCCTGATAATTCCTTTTTGTCTCGATTGTGCTTGTGCACAATTGTGCATTTGACAAGAAAAATGAGGTATTTAGGCAACACATTCTTCTGAAAAAATGTTCCTTTATGTATTAAGTTTCTAATGACATAAATTTCATGCAGTTTGGTTTAGTATTCTGCAATTTATACCTAAAATACTACAGACTGTTTTCACACCATGACAGTACATTGTACTCAACTTCAAGCCAAGTTTAGAAACCCTTAAAGACAGAATTAGAATTCGATTCCTTCATGAAAAATATATCCATCTGTCTCTAGTTTAATATAAAATTAAAATCACCCCATTTGGATAAGTACAGATCAAGATATAGCTAAAATACAGATGTATGTTCTGTTAAAACACTCCATCTAACATATTCTAGCACACTTCATCATCATTTTCATCCTAGTTCATCTCTTTTGCTTAGTTTGTCATTTCTAGCTTATGTCCTCATTATCTCCTCTTCATTCCTACTTCCATATCAACTCAATTTTTAATCACAAACAAATCATATTCTATGTTTGATCATAACACAAAAACAGATCCTTTACATTTATATACATTCATCACCAATTTTCTGCACATGCTCAACTCTAATCTCATGTTCATTTCACCTCTAACTATCACCTTAATTATTCCCATTTGAAGACATCACATTACTTCCTTTCTTTAGCTCTAGACTCATTTTAATTTATCTCCAAAACATCAAAAAAGATCCACGTTAATAAACATCGAAAATAGAACATGAAACATCCATTTATCGATCAAAATTTTCTGCACTTTTTCCCTACACCATTTTTAATGATCTTTCTATTTCAAACTCATCTCTACAATAACTTACGAAATTTGATCATCATAAACACACAAAAAAGACATCAATGTGTTCATTTCTTTACCCACATTCCAACATATATAAAACACCATTTTATAATCATTTAACTTCTAGCTATCATCATATATGTTTCATTTAACAAATCATAAAGAACAATATGGTACTTACTTGATTAAACTCCAAGCTTCTTCCAAATCACATAAACCCTAGCTTTCCTAGCTTTACACGATCATCAACTCTTCAAGGAGGAATAGGTTAGTTTTTTAGTAACAAGATGAAGAGATGCTAAGGATCTTGAAGAAACAAAGTGATGAATAACAAGAACTCAACGAGATGAGGTTGAGAGTGAGATGGTCGTGAGTGAAGAAAATGAGAAAGATGAAGAAGAGAGTATATGGCAAATGTGAGAGACAAAACAAAGATGTCTTGTAAGAAGAAAATGTCGTGGGTAGGTTAAAAGCAAGGTAAAAATTGCTTGGTGGGTGTTAGACATGTGTCATGACACTTACCACTAAAAGAATCAACTAACCGTTTTTAATAATGGTACTCAATACCATTTAATCTCTAGTCCATTTGTGACCCAATTTTCAATGTCACATTCTCAACAAATCCTAATACCATTTACCAATTATTTCATCTGCCATTTGGCACTTATTTCTACTACCATAAATCAATTGTCTTACCCCTTGACATTTTTCCTAGTCCCAAAAAAACTCAAAATTTCATAAATTTTTTCAAAATTTCACCAAAAATTCTAAATCAATAATTATACTCACCAAATCAATTTTTAAGACAAAATATTCACTATTCACATTATAATCATTTATATCCTAGGATTAGTCAAATGAGTGCATGAATAGTCATTGTAATGTATGCAATTATCAAATTCACGTGTATGTATGCTAACTGATGCACGAGCATGAAATGCATGTCCTAGTTTCTCAATATTATCTCTCATATTTAGTATTTTAGGGTTCTAACCCTTAATATGGGGAAGCAGGATGTTACATCAATTCTACCTTATTCATGCTTCAATACCTCATCAAATTCATGTCCAAACTAATTAAAAAATCATTCATAAAGCAGCTCACAATCCATGATCTTTCATGCATAAAAATCCAAAGTAAAAGCTATCAAAAACTATCATGTTCTAGATCTTAAGTCATCATTAATTCAGTACATATTCTATCCATTTCAAACATCATATAATTCATAACACAACATGTTATCAGGTTTAGAATTCCCTTACATGATTAACTTCAAGTAACCAGGACACTTCCAAAATCAAGGTAGATGTAACATGATCTGAACACTAAGATGATAACAATATAGAAGGTAGTTTAAAGTATCTTTCTTGATGCAGTAACTTAAAAAGATTCCAAGTGAAGATGATCTAAAATCAAGCAAAATTCCAGAAGTTGAGAGCGAGTAAGAGTTTTGGTAATGAATAAGCAAGGAGAAGGAAGAGTTACAGCAGAAACTAATGCATAAGGTCATGCCATGTGTAAAATGACTCATCTTGCTCTAAGGACACTTGTTACATAAGGACACAAGCCACACGTCCTCTCCCTAGCTAGCACACATGTTCTTCTATGAGGCCGCCAAATGTCATAATTTAATTAGGGTACTTGTCTCTCAACCAGTGTTGGCAAATGTCAACACATCAACTATGCAAAATGTCACTAACTTATATGCTTAATCATTTCAATTTTCATGTACCAACTTATCTTGTCACTTGACAATTTTCCTAGTCCAAATGTACGATTTAATACCTCAATTTTCTAATGGTATCAATTAATTCCAAATCACTAAGTATGATCCATTAAACCAAAATTCAAGTCATTTTCAATCATCTCACAAATTTTTAACACCTATCATGCATGTACTTTCATAAACATGTAATCTTCCATCTAGGGTACAATTTGGGGCCTTAAATGGATAGCTTATGGCATCAAAGATATTAAAACGAATGACCTCACCATCGAACTCCATAGTGAACACCCCGTTATGTACATTAATTTTTGTTTGAGATGTCTTGAAAAATGGCCTGCCTAACAAAATTGTCGGAGGGCTCAAAGAGCCTTCATCCTACATATCTAACACATACAAATTTGCAAGGGAAAAAAACTCGTTAACCTGTACCAAAACATCCTCAATAACCCCCTTAAGGTACGTGTTAGATCTATTAGCAAATTGAATGATAACATGAGTATCCTTTAATGAACTAAGATTAAGAGCTTTAAAAATAGATAAAGGCATAACATTGATTGAAACTCCTAAAATCTAACATACATCTTTCATACCTCATGTTACCAATCTTACAAGGAATGGTAAAAATACTTGGATCCTTGCACTTTGGGGGTAGCTTCCTCTGTAAGACTATTGGCACAAATCCCCCTACACTGATCTTCTTATCTCCCCTCAACTTCTGCTTGTTGGTGCATAACTCCTTTAAAATTCTAGCATACTGCGAAACTTGTTTAATTGCTTCCAAATAAGGGATATTAACTTCCACCTTGCAAAAGACCTCCAATATTTCCTTTTCCTTCTCCTATTGCTTATTCTCTGCTAACCTCCTTGGAAATGAAACAGGAGGTGAATCATTGACAATAGGGTGTGAAGAACTTACCTGAGGATGGTGATCCTCCTTTTTCTTTGTTAGCTCAGTTTCCTCCTCTTCTTCTTTCTTCATCCCCTTCCTTGGCCCTTTTACCTCCCTGCCACTTCTCAAGGTAATGGCACAAGCATCTTCTCTTAGGTTCCTTTCAGGTTGACTAGGCAACCTTGTGGAACTTTGGGCCTATAGATTCCCCATGGCATCAGCTAGCTGACTAACCTGATTTTCCAAATTCTTCAAACCACTCCTTGCTTCCTACCGAAATTGAAGAGTGTCAGTCGCTAAGCTCTTAACAATTTCCTTTAAGGACATACCTCCAGTTTGTTGTTGTTGTGGTGGTTGTGGAGGCGGTGGCCTTTGTTTAAAATGTGGTTGATTCTGATGGAAACTTGGTGATGTATGGAATTCTTGTTGTTGTTGCTGATAGTTGGGTTAGCATGCATTAAAACTGCTTCATTGCTATGAGTTTCCATACCTGAAGTTGGGATGATCCTTCCACCCTCGATTGTAAGTGGGGGAAAAAGGGTTTTACCTCCACTGTTGCCTCTAACTGCATTGACGTGATGTTCATCCTGCAAGGAAGGGCAAGCATATGCAGGATGGTCAGCTAATGCACAAATACCACACACCTTGGTAGGCCCCTTTCCTATCACTGTTTGATGTACTAATGAAGTCAAATTTGCGACTTACTTCTCCAACTTGGAAATAAAGACCTCCTTCACCTACTTTGTCGAGGAGGAAGCATTACTACGATTGCCCCAATACTAGGAGTTAGCTGCCACTGTTGCTATCAAGTTCCTAGCATCCTCCAGTTTCCTGTCCACCAAGGCTCCACCACTCCCAACGTCTATCATATTCCTGTCCAAAGGAAGCAAACCTTCATAGAAATATTGAATTAATAGCTGGTCACTTATTTGATGCTCCCAATACTCATGCAAAGATTCCCCTGTGTCTTATCGAATGTCACAGATCTCCTTCCTAATGTTGGTGGCTCTTGAGGTAGGGAAGTACTTCTCTAGAAATGCCTACTACATTTGCTCCCATATGTTAATTGAGCTGGCAGGCAAGTCATACAACCACTTCTTAGCTCTATCTGCTAAGGCAAAGGGAAATGCCTTTAGCTTAAGTTGCTCCATCGAGAATCTCACTAGCTTCATACCTGAGCATGTGATGTGAAACTCCTTAAGGAACTTATTGGGATTTGTGATGTAGCCTGTTCTTATTGAGCTGGTGTCACGAAAACCTGTAAAAGTAGGTAGTGCACATATCAGTCCAGGTTTAATTTCAATTTTTAGCTCATTGTCCGGATAATTGATACAAAGCATATTAGGATTGAAAGAAAAAGTTGGAAGCTCCATTAAAATGCGTTGATAATGTTCCATAATCTCTTTTGTTTCTTCTAAACTCCCGTTGACTTCTTTTTCAAAGGATACGGAGCGAATGCTCTCAGGAAGATGTGTATGGATTCCTCACTCTCTCTGACAAAATCTGGTGCTACCTGTAATAGGAGAAAAAGAGAAAGGGCTAAGTGGAGAAAGTAATGAACCTATGTTTTCCTTAGCAAATTTACACAAACGAATGTGTTTTAAGGAACTGTAGGACATGCAAATCGATGAAGGAATAAAAGAGATCAACAAAAAAAAAACAATACAAGAAACAATAATTAACACACTCCAACTCTCTGGTAACAACATAAAAATTTTGACAGTTTGTCGCTAACTACCAAAAAATGCAGTAAATGGCGAGCTAAGGTCGAACCATAGAGAGCTGGGATGTAAATGTTATTTCAAATTTTGCAAACAAAAGAAAACAGAACATCCTCAAATGATAAAAACGAGATAGCTAAGATGCAATGAATGTAAACAAAAAAAACAAACACAAAGCAAAATTTAGAAAAGACTAATATCAAAGATAAAGAAGTGGGTTACAGATATCTTTGAGATTTTAGGATGTTCATTGATCCTTAAATCTAAATGAAAGGTACTCTCATCATGGCATTAGCTTATGGACTCGATTAAGCTCTCAAACCCTTAATTTCTTTAAAATAGGCAAAACTAATAAGCCATAGAAATGCCCCGATCTCCACTATAACCTAGAATGCTCTCTAAGTTCAATAACGAAGATGTATTATGTACTAAGAAACAACTAACTTAGGTCACCTACTCATAAGCTCAGAAAGTGTAACCTAAAGGTAGGGGATCCTAGATTAGTTGATTAAATGTCCTGACAAATTCAACTAATCTATGGCTACTTCTGGGAATCGCTATGGACTATTACATATCACATGTACAACCCTAGCCTTTGGATTACAAAGTTACCTAAGGGTGATAAAGCCTATAAGCAACTCCTAATTTATGAAATTTATCCTAAATCTTAAACCAACCTAGACCTACAATGTTGGACCTCGATCTTTAAGTGGTAATTTAGAGATATTAAATGAAATTCAATGAGTGTTTTTGTATATGTATTGTGTTATAGATGT
>JANVCL010000006.1:13964742-13975224 GCA_026546855.1 Erythroxylum incrassatum
CAACTAGGGCAACCCTAGGGTCTTTTCTAGGTCTGAAAGGTCCAAAAAATTTCTTGAAAACTCAAGTTAGGACTACTATTTATGTATCTATCGCGCAGGCCACGATTGTGGCTGAGATTTTTCTTTTTTGCTTTTGTCAAGATCCTAGCCTATAATGCCATGATCGTGGCTCCCTGCGCCAACTTCTATCACGATTGTGGCTCCTTGTTCTTACTTATGTCACAATCGTGGCATATTTGCCATGATTGTAGCCCTAGGTTATTTCCCAAGTCTTCTCTGAATTTTCCCAAATTGTCGTGAAACACTAACAAACGCATCAAGGTATCTCGTAAATATAAAATTGAAGTTCAACGTCATGTTCCAACCCATAAAAGCACTTAAAACACAAATAGTTACCAACTAACATAAAGCTAACCTAAACACGCACTAAACAATTAAATTAACAACTAAACATACACTAAATTACCCACAGAAACATGATGCAATCTACATCTATCAGGAATCAATTCCAATTTTGAAACAATGTTATGCATTGATTCAGTGAGAGGTTGTACGTCGTGAAACGTTGAAAAGACGGTCTAAAACCTTGAAGTTGTTGCTATAGTGGTTGGAAACAAATCAATGACAACTGTTGGTGGTGAAAAGTCTACATACAAATGTACTTATTGCAACCAAACTGGACATACTAAAGATCATTGCTATAAGCTTATAGGATAGCCAAATTGGTGGGACCATAAATGAGCATCCCGGAAGAAGAATTTCAAGAAAACTCCAACTATTTTTGTTGCTAAGACCAAAATTAATGATGATGTCATTAAGAAGACTTCTGCATTAATAGCAACTACAAATAATGATGGTAAGATTTCTAATGTTTCTGAACTTGTTTCTAACAGTACATGGATAATTAATTTTAGTGCTACAAAACATATGACCTTTGATTCTATACAGGTAATTGAAATCACAAAGACCTCACAAAAATTTGTTTCTATTGCCAATGGTGACAAAGCCCCAATTGTTGGGGAAGGGTTATTAACTCTCACTAATACTCTAAATTTGGATCTATTTTGATTAATCAAACTCTGTCATGCTCCATTGAATTTCAAACACCATTTCAAGTCCTCACTAATGTTGTAGCTACTCCACCAATACCAAATTTGCCTCCTCACATTTTTAGATGTGTAGCATTTGTGCATATCCATAAACATTAACACAAAAAGCTAGCTCCATAAGCTTTACAATGTGCTTTTCTTAGGTGTGAGACGAACCAAAAGGGATATCAGTGTTATCATCCTCCAACTAAACGTATGTTCATCACAATGGATGTGTCTTATATGAAGATACAATGTAATTCTCTAATTCTAAGCTTCGTGGGAAGTACCAAAAGGAAATTCAGACTCTTGTTTACAAACTTCAAGAGAAGTACGAAGATGACTACCATTTTTCATATGGTAATGATGTTGCTAATCAGTAATTGGACCATGAAGAGGAACAAGAAGAGGCTATTTAACCAGAGGATATTAGTTAAGAAGGTACTACGGAAGAGGAGGATGTTGGTTTTCAAGTTTAGAAGTTGAGACTCTCATTAATATACCACACTAATCGTTTACTAAGGATGTTCCTATTGCTGACCTGAACCACCCAGAAAATAACTACCAAAGCGTCTTACTAGAGGTATTCCTAAGCTTATCTATGAACCCAAAATTCCAAATATAGTTAAATATCCAATGAGCCATTATGTGTCAAATAATAATTTTTCGAAATCAAATAGGTCATTTGTAAATCAATTATCTATTGTATCTATTCCTAACAATGTTTAGGAAGCTCTAAACGTTCCAAGGTGGAGAGCTACAATTGATTTGGAAATGACCTCTTTATAAAAAAAACTTGGGAGATTGTTGAATGCCCACCAGGATAGAAACCAGTTGGATGTCGATGAGTTTACACTGTAAAGTACAATGCAAATGACACAGTTGAAAGGTTCAAAGCAAGATTGGTGGCAAAGATGTATACCTAAACCTATGGGATTGATTACATAGAGACATTTGCTCTTGTAGCTAAAATCAACACTGTTAGATCATTGTTGTCCCTAGCTGCAAACTTTTATTGGCCTTTGTAACAATTTGATATAAAGAATGCCTTTTTACATGGTAACTTGCCTGAAGAAATCTATATAGAGCTTTTGATAGGTTTTACGATAGCAAAAAGATAGAGTAAAGAGGTTTGTGGTTTGAAGAAATCATTATACGGGTTGAAGCAGTCTCTAAAAGCATGGTTTGGAAGGTTCA
Source organism: Erythroxylum incrassatum (assembly GCA_026546855.1). NCBI lineage: Eukaryota > Viridiplantae > Streptophyta > Magnoliopsida > Malpighiales > Erythroxylaceae > Erythroxylum > Erythroxylum incrassatum. The sequence goes on from JANVCL010000006.1 coordinate 13,967,028, forward strand.
CAAAGTCTATGATAGCTTTCAGATATTATCAAAGCAATTTTGACCACACTTTGCTCTTGAAAAAAAGGTAAGGTAAAGTCATTGCTCTTATTGCATATGTGGATGACATGGTGGTGACAGGAGATGATCTAGAAGAGAGGAAGGCACTACAAGAATACTTATCTACAAAATTTGAAATGAAAGATCTTGATTGGTTGAAATATTTTATTAGGATTAAAGTTTCTAGATAAAAAAAGGAATTTCTCTATCCCAAAGAAAATATGCATTAAATTTATTATAAGAAACTGGTATGTCAGTATGTCAACCAGTTGATATACCAGTTATGGAAGGCTCGAAGTTATGTGCAGAAGCAAACCAAATACTAGTTTATAAAGGAAGATACCAAAGGCTTGTTGAAAGGCTTTTGTATTTGGTTTATACAAGACCTGACTTTACTTATGCTTTGAGTATTATTAGTCAATTCATGCATAATCCTGGAGAACAAAATATGAGGGCAGTTATGAGAATTTTAAGGTAACTAAAATTTGTTCCAAGTAAAGAAACTTTGTTCACTAAAAATACAAATTGGCAAAGTATAGATGTATATGTAGATGCTAATTGTGTTGGGTCAATAGAAGATAAACAATCATCTTCTGGCTAATTCACATTTGTGGGTGGTAATCTGGTTACATGGAGAAGTAAAAATAAAATATAGTCACTTGCTCAAGTGTGAGAATTGAATTTGGAGATATAATACTTAGTCTTTGTGAAACTTTATGGCTTAGACTACTTTTATAGGATTTAAGCTATTCACATAAGCAACCAATTAGTCTATATTGTGACAACAAAGCTACTTGTGATATAATGCACAATCATATCCAACATGTTTTAACAAATCACGTTAAGGTTGGCAGGTTCTTCGTTAAGGAGTATTTGGATTTTTCTCTATAATTGTTGGAATAAGGCAGCTGTAAATATATTTATAGACTCTTAATTATAGTTAGAGGATTAATTTTTTAGATTTCTTCCTTTGTTTTATATTATAAGTAGTACATTTTTAGAAAGTACTAAAATGAACAAAATTCTCCGTGGTAAGATATGAATGAATCTGCCACCCTTTTGGGCCACATGATATTCCTCCTACTCTCTGGTGGGCTGTGATGAAAGACCCACAAACCTTTGCTTCGAAAATGGACATCTTTGGCATCGTAACGACTTAGCAAGTACTTTGCTTGGATTTTTTACAAAACAAAAAAGAGATGGTAATTTGCTTAGATGGTTTTGAGGATTTAAGCTGTAAATCTCGTCAGAAAAGTTGAAGATGGTGTCGTGACAAAATTTAGCAACATCTTTATAAATTGAACAAAAGCATTCATATTTGAAAATCTTCGAAACAAGCTTTTCTTATTTTCTATCTGTATATTTCATACAATTGGAACATACGATTCCTTCATTATTTCATTGGAAAAATAATTTTTAATAATATACATCAGACTTTCTAAAAAGTTAAGAATGGTTAAAACAAATTATGTACCGAAAGTGTGAAAACGTCGTATGATAAATTTAAATTCCTTGTACCGGGCTTGTTAGGAGGTCGTCAATGTCCACAATTTCTGCCCAATTGTACCCTTCTTCATATTTGTTTATTTCAAGGTATGTTTTACTATCCGCGTAAATCTTAAATGACTTTCGAAAGAAGACTTAGTAGGCATCGGTACAGAAATAATCTCCGGTTTACGAAGATTGTATTGAATTTGTATTCCTTTCAAAGCGATCATATGCAGGTTTTGTTCTGAAGAAAAGCACAGAACTTGAGACTAGGCCTACCAAGGAAATGCAACCCCAGATAAAGAAAGTCTTGAGGTAGCAATGCCTACCCATGCATACCATTTCTTCTCCCAGGATCGTCTGCAGTGTGCCTTCTGCATTGTCATCATACAGTGCAGCTGCTAGAAGGCCATAAAGAAGTGATCCAAGTGGAATGTTGGTAATGAGAAGGTTATGGTTGACCCCAGCACTATTGGGTCCAAATAGCTCAGACGTTATTGAAACAGCTGCCGAGAATATGAAACCAGAGCTTAGTCCGATGAGAGCTGTGCTAGAACGCAATGCTGCTTCACTGCCCGATGCAACAAGCAGAAATAAGGCAACTGGTGTGGGCACAAGAGCAATTGCTAGCCACCCGGTCCTGGCAAAGTGCACCTTGCTGCATCCATATTTTAGTTTATTAACAATATTTAGTTTATTATGAAGAAGATATTCTACGGAAAAAGGACATACTCGTGCAGGAAATCTGGTGCAGCTGAGAGCAGTCGACCAAAGAAGGAGCATGATGAGTAGAGTGTAACAAGTGAATCAACTTTTGAAATGAATCCAAGAGACTGTGTTATTTGTCCAAGATTATTACTGTAAGCTAGCCCCAATGTCCCTCCACACAAATATGCAATGTAGTAGAGCCAGAAATCAAACCTCCTCACCAGCCACTGCGCTGGGTGCTCTTCACCAAGCATCGTCAACCTATCGTTATCCATTACCTTCCCAAAGCAACGAAAGCAACTAAAGCAGCGTTCGTTCTCCAGCACACTGTATGAATTTCCATTAGAGCTGGTACCAGTAAACAGCTCAAGATTATCCGCATTAACCAGACTGAAGCTTACATGGTCAAATAGGGAACTAGAACGGATGTTTTGCCAAGTCCAGTCTCTTGCGGACACAATTCCAGGCAAACACAAGGGAAGGGCTAACAGAAAAATGGCACCTCCAAGAAGGAAACGCGCGGTTGATGCAACAGAAGATAGAGAATTCAATAGGAGGAGATAAAGGCCAGTGATAACAGCCAGTATGTTGAGGCAAAGGAAAATGAAGAAGTCGCGGCTGATCAGGTTGGTGGTGAGTTGCCAGGGAGGTGGTTGGGGGAGGATAAAGAGGAGTGCAATGGCAGAGATGAGTAGGGGGAGAAACGAATTGAGGAAGAGGTAGACAGTTTCATTCTGAGGATCTATTGCATTGGCAATGAGTGTATATAATGCAGCAGTAACCCCATTAAAACTGATGGTGAGGGATAATGCAAGAGCTCTATTCACTGGGAAGTTTTTGATGCATAGAACATAGCATACCGTGTTGAACCAGCATATACTGCACCCTGCCATCAAGCAAAAAGGAAAAACCTGCCCCAACATCACAATTGAGGCTCATAATTATTTTGCAAGAAAACTTACCTACAAACCTCCACCTGACAGACACCTACATGTTTCTTACTTGGGATGGATGAGAAAGTAAAAGTCTTAGCAACCTAATAAAAATAAGATTATGTATCCAAGATATGAAAGGTATCGGTGCTTCCGCGTCATTCAGATAAATAAGATTATGTTCTTCGGTGGCAAGTGGCAACAGCAACACCCCAAAAGGCAATAACCCAATGGGTACTAGGAATTTCAAAAACCTCCTTTTACTTTGGTATTGCTCCAATCCAAAGGATGCTGCTCGTGGAACGACCAAGTTACAGGAATACTAGCTTTGTAGCTTTACATTCAAGAAATCAACATAAAAATCAATGCCCATTTTGCTCATATCTCCTAAATGTAGTTTTCTTCAGATGACACATATACAAAGGCCCAAAAAGATTTATTATAAGATAAAAGAAAGCCCAAAAAGATTTATTATAGGATAAAAAGAAAGCCCAAAAGGACCTAAAAAGACAATTGAATCAAGAATCAAGAAAATGAACGCCTACTCCTTGATGCGGTGATTATTGTTCTACGTGTAAGTCAGAGGTCCACAAATTCTACGAAAGGTTGTATGTGATTGGGGAAAACGGAAACGACCGCAAACAACCTTACCAGGTCGGTGCTTATTCATCAAACCAACCAGTCTAAACTAACAACAACAACATCCACAATGAATTTAAGGAGATATTAGATTGAAAGAAGAATGAGGAACTAACCAGAAAATAAGGCAAGGAGATAATTTGCTTAATGACAAGCCACTGTAGACCATAGCCAATGACACCCATAAAAGCAGCTATGAGCATGACAACCCACAAAGGGAGATATAATAGAGAGACTCCAGAACACCAACCAAAAGCCTTGCCCATATCTGAAGCCACAGACAAGAAATTGAGTTGAACCTGTGTTATCCCTAGCACAGACTTTAACTTGGTGGAATATGAAGAAAAATCGAAGTTTGTCCCTGTAAATGCCTGTATCCATATTGTTGTCACCAATATCATCCATTTCCTTGACTGCCCTGCCATTTCTTGTATTGCCAACTAAACGTAGCTGTTGGTTTCTCTAGAGAGAGGAAGGGAGAGAAAACGCCATTGTTGTGACGTCTTCTTATACCCAATATAGTTGGGAGTGGGGAGAGGATTTAACTATAATTAACTGTTACAGATATTTTACACAAGGCTTTGAAAATATAGAAAAGAAACATTTTGTTCTGTCAGCGATAAAAAGTTGTCCACGTATTTCTAACACTTACGACCTACCATTCGTTACCAGAAACATTTCCCATCCTTTGCTCAGTCTAAAACTAGCATTTAGAGATTTCCTAGTAAATCTGGTTGAGCACTTATTACATCTTCCATTGTCAATCCACCACTGAACGTTTTAACTGCCATCAATCTAACAATTGGGAACTAGAAAGCCATGATTATGCTTAACGCTAAAGTTATTCCCTTATGTAGTGTTGGATACATCTATTGCTTTCTGACTTAAAGCCTCGTTGTCTTTCACCGTTTTACCTGCTTCATTACTTCAGGTATAATAAAGAGATTCTTTATTCGCTTACGCGGAAATGGACAAGAAAGAAAGGGTTAAACCATATATGGAAAAAGAAAATATTAAAAATAATACGTAAAACATTTTTATTCAGTATATGATTAAATAACTTTAAATTTTTAAATATAATGTTTTGTAGCAATCGTATACAAATATAATATAGGCAAAAGATAAAATAGTTAAAATAAAGTAAAAACAAAATAAAAATAACAATGCAACTTAACATGTTATTGAAATAACAGTTCTTAAAAATGAGAATAGAAAGGTTCAGAAGTTTTTGTATTTAGCAACTCTAACTATTTTCAATCACTTTTCTCTTGTAAGGGAATTGAGAGTAGCTTTAACTTTATTTGCCTATGGTTCTCAATTTTCTTAATAAGAAACTATCAAATTATTAATATTTTTATTAGATTAGAAAGTATATTATGTTAACAAATCATGGTAGAATCCAATTCCGTGTGTTGTGGAATAAATATCAAAATATTTTCATTCAATTTTTTAAAAGTCAAGATCACCTTAAATGAACATAAAAAATATTAATTATAGTTTCTACCTTATTGTGGAACTTGATTATTTTCTTGTTATTTCTTTCAAACTGTTTTTGAATTTGACTCATTTCAACCACCATAGTAGCATATGAGTTTGACCTCTAACGATATCTACAAAACATATTGAGCCAACTCTACAACTGCTGTAGAAAGGATTAAGTAAAAGGTACTACCTCTCTTAAAGCCAAAGTATATTTATAATAGGTTTTATATCTTTAGTGATTTAATTTAAATAAGATTATAATTTCAATTATAATTACAACTAACTGTAATTAAATACAAATTAGATTCAATATATCATATTGATCCTTATTTATTAAATATCTTATATATAATCATAAAGTTTATCAAACTTTATAATCAAGTCTAACTTAATTTAAATATATTTCTCTCTTTAATCCATTCACAGTGTGTGGTTCTTTAGGTTCCTAAATATGTTAGCAATTGATATGAATTATAACTCTAAATCATATTTAAGATTAGATACATTAAACTATTTTAATTAATATTTAATTATCTAATTAAACAATTTATATCCATAGAAACTCAAACTTCTCACACTTAAAGAAACCTACTTTCAACATGGGGTAGTAAGAGAAACTCTACTTTCTCTCTACTCCCTACCATTTTTTCACGTGAGCCATTCTTTTTTCCAGCTTAAATCACTTCTTAAATTGGACCTTTTTTCTTGTTTGATAACCTGCCCCATTTTATTTCTCCACCTAAGAAACTAAACTTGATAGTTTACCATTAATGGAAAAGTCAGGTTCACTATCCTAGCCTCTCCCTCGTGCCATTGCAACCACCTTAACCAAGACATGGCCCCTAAATCCAAAGCCCTGCTTAACAAATAATGATTTCGTGTTGTTGCTAGGAACTAAGGAGATGACTTTGAATGGTGTAAAGATTGTCATTGAGAAACAAGCATGGAACAAGGTAGTTAGAGACCTTAACTCCTTTGGTCTGCTTCACTATATTCGTCCATCTTCTAGTGATGACCTGGTGGATCCTTCGCCTGATTTTTTAAACAATGGAGCTAAAAAATGGAATGCAATATTGGTAAAAGGGCTTCCTTGATAGAAGAATATCCTTTCCAGTTATAAGCCAATGGGAAAATACAAAATAGAGAAGGCTAGGCCTAGAGAACTACTTGATCAAAAAAGAGGTCCTCTTTATTTTTAGATTCTTTAATAAAGAGATGGCAGTGAAAACACTGGAAATGGGACCATGGCATAATCATAACAGACCTTTGATTATAAGGAAATGACAGTTAGGGATCACATTGGACAGATCTGAGCTACAGGTTGTTCTACTCTGGGTAGATTTCCATAAAATCTAATATTGATCCTTGAAGGGGATGAACTACATGGCTAGTCTATTGGGATGACCCATTACAATGGATGACAACATAACTAACCTAAAGAGAATTGGTTTTGTTAGAATATGTGTGGAATTGCAGATGGATAGGGAACTCCTAAACGCAATACATATTATGAAACTTACTGTAGCAAAAGAGTTGAAAAATGATTCCATAAGGGTAATACCCTTGGAAGCCCCCAAAGACAGGAACGGTTAAAGTGTGGAAGCCAAAACCAACTGCTAAAAATACTGACGTCAAAGAAAGTGAACTTGGAGATAAAGATTAGATTCTAATAGGTGACCCATCACATGAAAAAAATGCCAAAGTGCTTACACCACAAGAGGAAGGAGATATCCTAAGATAGGCAAAAAGGATATGGACCCTTGTTAATTTTAAGAATGTCGCACCTACGAGGCAAATTCCTTCCATAGAAACCAATAATCAAGTTAATGGGAGCACTAAAACTTCAACACTAGCTACTCCAGTTGATAAAGGAAAATTTTTAGCAATCTAAGAATAATCAAGTAGATCATGTCCTAGAAATACTGAAGATGAATGCACCTAGTTGTAATTGAAAGGAAACTTTACCCATGTATCCTAGTTCTAGTAATCACAGAACTAGGTAGAAAATAGCTAAAAATAAAAAGTGTTAATGGAGTTCTTAATATGGAATGTTAGAGGACTAAATTTCTTGACAAACAGACGGCTCTTAAGGATGTTTTAATCCTTAAAGGCCTCTTTTTGTTGGCCTCAATAAGACTAAAATAAAGGAAGATTCATTCAAGAATGGCTTTAGGTTTGCACAAAAGGAATTGTTTTTAAGCATCCATTCTTCCTACCCAAATCGAAGAGTGCTTATTACATTTGATCCTGTCCAATTCAAGCTACTTATTTAGAGTCAATTTGATTAATTTATACATTGTCACACGATGTTGATGCAAATAGGCAAGAAGCTAGCTATAACAATAGTCTATGCAGGGAACTAGGAATTCCAAAGGACTAAATTATAGAATAAGTTATGTACATTAGCTCCTGTAATTCATACCCCCTAATTACTCAAAGGAGATTACAACTGCACAATGGTCCTACATGAAATAGATTATAACCTACCACAATACAAAGTTAGATATGGCCAAAATACAGATGCATGTTCAGTGAAAATATTCCATCTAACATATTCCAACATACATTTAACTTCATTTTCAACTTTACTTTATCTCAAAACTATCATCCTACTTCTTCTCATTTCAAGACAATACACTAGCCTTTTCTTTGGATCTAAACTCGTTCTAGTTCATCTTTATAACAGCTACCAATAATCCACGTGATCACGCCTCAAAACAGAACATGAACATATATCATCCCTTTATAAATTTTTGCATTCATTCTACAGCATTTAAAATGGTCATTCTAGCTAAAAATCATCTCTCTAACAATTTATAAATTATCACTCACAATATACAAAAAAACAAGATATATATAAACTCATTTTTCTCATCTATGCTTCAACATATTTTCATCACCATTTCACA
>JANVCL010000006.1:13977773-13990810 GCA_026546855.1 Erythroxylum incrassatum
CAACCACATTTGTTCACAACTATACCGGGAAATGTCATGAATGCATGTATAATTATTTACAAGTGCAAAATTCACTATCCACGTGTATGTGTATGCAAAACTATATAAAGACAATTCTAAGCACTCATAAACCATTCCAATTTACTATTTTACCCTTCCCGTCGGTGATGGGATGTTACAGAATATGAAATGTATTTTTCTAATCTCTCATTGCTATTTCTCATTTACAGAAATCTAGGGTTTTAACCCTTAATATGGAAACGGGATGTTACATTAATGGGAGTACTGAAAATCAAGTTGTGGATATTAATGAAATAAGGGTGGATGTTCCATTACCCATAAATGTTCTTAAACTCACAATTACCAAAAATGTTGTTCTTGCTTTGGAAGATCAAAATAATCAAGAACAACATTGAAATAATGAAGAAGCACCCCATGAAGAACCTAACTTACCACTAGCTCATGCAAATGAACCCGTTGGTATAGCTTTAAATAAACCTGTGAGGGTTAGAAGGTCAACTATTTATGATGATTATGTGGTTTATTTACAAGAGTCGGATTATGATTGTGGCATTGATAATGATCTCGTTTCATTCTCACAAGCCATAATTAGTGATAATTCTAAAAGATGGATTGATGCTATGAAAGAAGAGTTGAAATCAATGGCTCTAAACAATGTCTGGAATCTTGTAGAATTACCAAAAGGTTCTAAACGAGTTGGTTGTAAATGGGTCTTTAAGACCAAACGCGACTCGAATGACAATGTTGAAAGATATAAAGTTAGATTTGTTACCAAAAGTTGTACTCAGAAAGATGGCATTGATTATAAGGAGACTTTTTCACCTGTCTCAAAGAAAGAATCATTGAGAATACTTTTAGTATTAGTGACTCAATTTGATTTAGAGCTACATAAGATGAATTTGAAAACAACCTTTCTGAATGGTGATCTTGAGGAGGAAGTTTACATGGATCAACTTGAAGTTTTTTTCATTGACGTTAAAGAAAATATGGTGTGTAAATTGAAGATGTCAATATATAGACTTAAATAAGCTTCCAGGCAGTGGTATATTAAGCTCAATAATACCATTACTTCTTTTAGTTTTGAGGAAATCACTGTTGATCGGTGTATTTATCAGAAGATCAATGGGAGTAAATTTATATTTCTAGTTCTGTATGTTAATGACATTTTGCTTGCTGTTAATGACTTGGGTTTGTTGCATAAAACTAAAGAATTTCTTTCTAAGAATTTTGAAATGAAAGATATAGGAGAGGCATCCTATATGATTGAAATTTTAATATTCTATAAGAGATCATAAGGTTTATTAGGATTGTCTCAGAAAGCCTATATTGAGAAAAATTGTGAAAATTTTAACACAAGCAATTGCTCAGCAGGTGTAGTCCCTATTCAAAAGGGAGATAAATTTGGTCTTAAGCAATGTCCAAAGAATGATATGGAACGTAAAGAAATGAAAACAATTTTATATGCTTATGTTGTGGGCAGTTTGATGTACCCACAAACATGTACTAGACTTGACATCAGTTTTGCAGTAAGGATGCTGGGTAGATATCAAAGTAATCCTAGTATTGAGCATTGGAAGGCTGCAAAGAAACTACTGAGATGTCTTCAGGGAACAAAAGATTACATGCTCATTTATAAGAGATCTAATCATTTAGAAGTGACTAGATATTCATATTCAGATTTTTCGGGTGTGTTGATAGTAGAAAGTCGATGTTTGGCTATTTGTTCCTATTAGCTGAAGTAGCAATCTCATGGAAAAAGTACCAAACAATATGTCATTGCTTCATCATGGTAGCGAAATTTGTAGCTTGTTATGAGGCTACAATTCATGCATTATGATTGCAGAACTTTATTTTAGGATTTGGGGTTGTTGACACAATAAACAAGCTCCTGAAAATTTATTGTGATAAGCAGTTTTCTTCTCTAAAAGCAACAAATACTCCAAAGGCACAAATCATATGAAATTAAAGTATTTTGTTATTAAAGAAAAGATTCATAAACAAAGAGTGCATATAGAACATATTAGGACACATCTCATGGTAGCATATCCTCTAACTAAGGTTTTACAACCAAAGACATTCAAAGAACATATGCTTAGGATGGGTCTTGGTTGTATTGATGATTGATAATAATGTTTGATGATGATGTTTTAGCACTCTGGAGCTTAATAATTATATGTTTTTTAATTTTATATTTCTTATTCATCATGTTTATGTATACATAATTGTTTGAATAAGAAATTTGTATGTATTTTCATAACATGTAAACTATATGTTGTTTATATACAACTTAATTATGGACCTAAACAAAATAAGTTCTTAATGTAGTGGTATATGAAAGGGAGTATATGACTATACTGTGTATGATCGCCATAACCTACATTATATAATTTATTGTGTTGAGGTGCTTATGATGTTAACGGTTTATAAATTTAATTTTTCTAGCTTTATGTTATACTATTAAATATAATGATGAAACATCCATCCAAGTAGGAGAACGTAAGAAATATATGGCCTGATGTTGTGGCCCATATTTTCTGGAGGCCCATATGAAACTTGATTTAGGTTTTTTTTTTAATTTAATGGTATATTAAATCTTAACTGTTAATTTTATACTTGATGGACATACAAGATTTAATATTAACAAAGAAGTATATATAAACTAGTCCTCTTTCTATCCTAATTAAGTACAGAAAAAATACATACAAAATGTGAGTATTTGTGCATTAGGCTATTCGTCAAGCCATCCGTTACAAAAAAAGGGTTAAGAAAGTTAAACTAGTTTGTGATCGTTGAAATATTTCTCTCCACATCATGACGAATTCTTCTCAAGGTAACTGATTTATTCTCTTTATTTATGTAGTTATTATTATATTCAAGATATAAATGAGCACGAATGATTTACGTATAATTTATAATTCATGTATGATTTATGTCTTTAATGTTAGATTATTAAGAATCGAAAAACTTACAATTCTTGCACGTAAATTACTCGACATTGAAAGCTATAAGAAATAATCGAACAAGCATGGGAAAAAAAGATGCTCAAACATGGAGGCATGTCACGGTGACTTTAGTTGAGGAGATGGTGTAAAACATGGAGGCATGTCACGGTGACTTTAGTTGAGGAGATGGTGTATCCATTTCCCTACAACTGCGGGAGAACCATACCACGGCCTCAGTTCGTCATCAGAACCAACTGGAGAGTGATAAACTCCATCAAGGCTTATGTTTATAGCACCCTCCAGGTGGGCTGATATTTCTGGCACCACTCCATCTCCCCACACATCTGCCTGTCCACACACCTGTCAGATTTGGATTACTAACAGTTTCCGCAATTGCTAATTCATTTGGAACACTTTGATCAGAGTTACCTGTTTATATCCTTGCCCAACAAAACGAGCACGAAAACCTGGGTTTGAAGTTCTTGTCCCATTGACAAGAACAGCCTCTGCAGTTAGTTTGTCATTTTCTGTCGGAACCGCCGGGTTAGCTTCATCTGAATTGCCAAAGAAGCGAGCTCCTTGAATATACCTGCAGTTTCTATAACCACTTAGATTGCTTGTTTATTTTACTCATTTACAAGAAGATGCATATCCTAAACCTCAACAAGACCAATTTATGTCATGGTTCTCAAAGCTTAGATGATAGGGGAAACTGAAAAGAGAGCGTGATCAGATTCTGAGTTTCACCTCCCCGCAATACACACATACTTCAATTGTGCAGAGTAAACAGTCTCTGAGCAATACGTTTCAACATAATTAAGTAGACCTCTTGTTTGATCAATCACCCCAGGAACACCTTTTGGAGGAGGTCTGAAATAGAGCAGAACACAGGTTAATGGTTATCTTAAGAAAATTATATGTTAGAATGAGCTGACGTACAAGTTAAAAGCAAAATTTTCGAAGAATTGAATAGATAGAAGTGAGTCAAAAATAAGTGCATCCCAAGAGTTAGTGGAAAAAAGAGAAAAAAATGAACCGTACGACCTACATGTGTGGAGTACCAAGAGTCAACAACAAGGAAACATCAGTATGGCCGAATTCTGCTAAGTAGACACGAGCTAGCCATCCTCCAGCAGAGTGACCAATCAAAGATAAAGTCCCACCTAAATAATATGTTTAATCGGTAATTAAGCATACCAAATTTTACAGCAGATAAGTTGTCTTCAGTGCAGAGCAACAACAATGATGATATATAACAACTTCATCGTATAATGCCCCAAAGAGATTAAATTATTTCAGACAGCTTCCCCAAATAGGTCCCCCGTAAAGTCAGATTAAATAAGCTCTTAGAAGTTGAATTATTCATTCAAACTACCGAACTGGATACTTGGAGTACGAGGCTATATAGACAATTATTTATGTATAATTAGATAACTTTTCCAAGGGGTCCTTATGCTTTGAGATTCAGTAAAACTTGCAGGGAATCAAGGCTTTCTAACACCAATCTTGGAACAATTTTTGCAGTTCAGAAAGATAAAGCATGCACATATGGCATTGATTAAAAAATATATATATACATACTAAAGAGGGGGCAATGGCACCTTGTTCTAGTCCTTTTGCCTCTTGGATTGCGTCGTCAACCCTTTGTAAGTACCTACACATCGACCAACAAATTATATATTACAGAGGAGAGCAATCATAGTAATAAGATGCATTCAAATAGGCATTACTGTTTTATAACGCTTACCAATCAAGGACTGGACGTGGGTGGAGGGTGCCACGCCAGTAGTTGGGATCGACAAGACCAGCAGCATTCCTCAGCCAATCCAATCTTGAAACCTTAGCCACAACTGTAGGGACTCCGTACTCTTGGAGTGTCACTTCTAACTTCTCATAGTCCCCCGTGTTGTTCCCCAACCCCTGAAAATAGCCGATCTTAACGGAAGTAATTCAAAATCTGGTGTTGCATAGATGGGCATAATAAGTGACAAACCGGGAGAATAACTGCAGGCCGGAAAGTGCTGGCAGAGATTGTTTGGCTGACGGATGAGAGGGAGTAGGTCCTGAGATTGAACGGTGAAGATGCAAGGGCCATAATGACACCAATTCAATTGTTTTAGGTGTGTGCTTTGTACCTGGGTGGTGAAGCTTAAACGTCTGCTGGAGATGACGCGAATAGCGTCAACACCATCAATCCCACCATGTAGTATTTTTTGTGTCCCCAAGCAAATATGGAACAAGTGATACTATTTTATAGATAATGTACGATACACACTTGTAGCTCAACTAGAAGCAAACTTCACATTACTGCATGTAAATTCCATTACTTTCTCCCTTTCTTTATATATATATATATATTAAAAAAATGAATTGGATATATAAAACTTTAGAACTATTTTTTAAAAGACTTTCTTTTTGAGAAATTAAAGATTGAATTAATAATAAAGGCAAGGTTTAAAATACAAGCAAAAGCATTAAAGCAACCAATACAAACTTCTTGCAAAGACAAATACAAAAAATGATATTCAAACTATGCAAAAGAGTTCACTGGTTTTTGTCTCCTCACTCAACTTTCTCAACTTAGAGCAACAATGTTCATGGAGTCGTGATCCTCCTTATCAATCAAGTTAAAACAATGGTAAGTCTACTTTCCCATTAGGGTTGTTGATGAAAGCTTAAGAACTAATTGATAAGTTGTATTCTACATCACCAAAGAGAATGTTACTAAGTTACCTTCTTATCAAACTCACCAATTCTATTAACACCTATTACTGCTTATTTATCTTTCCTTGAAAAATCTTTGATTCATCTCATTTTATATAACATACACCACTCTTCCAAAGTATGCTAAGACACCTTAAGAGCTTTGTTTCTTAAAATTTTATTTTTGCATAAGTTATTTGAATAATGACATGAAGGATGTCTCAACTAGAGGATGATGTCCCTATTAATGGAGTTAGGATTGAATTTAGGAGCTATTTTAACAACTCATCCTTGGTTCTTTGACTAATATAAAATATATTCTCCCTTAGGACTTCTCTTATTGGTGCCACAACAAAATTATGTCCTTCAGAGCTAAAAAAAAGACTATTTGAAATTATAAGTTCTAATGTATTATTATTTTGCCAAAAAATAGTGTTGGTACCTTTTTTCAATCTATGCTTGAACTCCAGCCTCATTTGACCCCTAAGCTTTAGGATGTTAAGCATGGCTTGAGAAGATTTAGTTTTTGGAGAGAAAGACCAGAAGTTTTGATTGGTGAGATAGTGTTATTAAAACAAATCTAATACATTCCAAATATAACATGGCAATGAAAAAACCCGTTTAATAACAAACTTGAATTTTTAAAATTTTTTAAAGACTAAATTAAAAACTAAAGCAAAGTTGCTTACAAACCCACTTGAACTTAAAATGCACCTTATGACTTTGGAACGACTCAAAATTAGCCCGAGGGCCTATATTATTGCGAGATGCTGGGAAATAAATATAGTATGTTAGATATATTGAATGTCCATAATAAAACAATTTATTTTAAAGTACCTTTAGAAATAAAAACATAACCTCCCTGGTTTTATATCTTTCGTTTTTTTTTTCAAATTTAATTAAAAAACCTATTTTTTGAGTCTTTGATTTAGTTAAAAAAAAGGCTTCTTCTACTTTTGTAGTTTTTGTTTACTATCAACTAAATATATATTGTTTAATTATTTTACATATTAATTATTAATATGAATTATGAATAATTTTTCGTAATATTTTATATATTTATTAAATTAAATTAATTATTAATAAAAATTATGAATAATTCAAGTTTATGTAATATTTGCAATTAAATTAAATAAAATTAATATACTAATCATCAATTAAATTCAACATTTCTTTGGTGTATATAAATTTCAAATAAAAATTGATTTAATAAATGAAATAAATTTTAATTGTTTATTTTAATAAAATAAAATATTTTTTTGATAATTTATTAATAAATATATTCATAAGAAATTAAACTAAATTTAATTAATTTAAAAATGAAGGAACTCGCTGAGACGCGATGATTTTTAATTTTTATCTGATATATAATTATTATCGATAACAAAAATATAACTATATATGACATTAACAATTAAATATGTTTTTGTTTTTTAATGATTTTTAGCTTTAATTCTTTTAGTTTCCGTTTTTTAAATAAAAATATAAATTTTATTACTAAAGATAATTACATATTAAATAAAATTTTAAGATACATTATTTTTAATTAATTAAATTTATTTTAAGTTCTTGTATAATATTATTAATAAATTATTAGGAAAAATGATTTTATTTAATAATTTAAAAAATATATATTGAAGATATTTTGAATTTAATTATATTTATTAATAATTAATAAATTAATGTTATTTAAAAATTAAATAAATTAAAAATTAAATTAAATTATTTATAATTTTATTAATAATTAATATTAAAATTAGCAAATAATGTATATTTAGTGGTTTTCATTAATTTTTTGGAAAAATAAAAAATATGAATATAAACAAAAAATTCAAATTACGAAATTTGACAACTCTAAAAAAATAAATGTTTTGTCTATTTTTTAAAGAATAATAGACTAAAAGAAAGAAGGATAAAGTGTACGAAACGAATACAATTTTAATAAATGTATAAGTATTTAATTGATTTAATAATTAAATTATCAAATTAATATATTTATCCAGGCTCTCTCCTTCTCACCAGTCTGCCAAAAGCCCTAGTCTGCGCTTTCTACTCTCCACTCTTCTAAACCACTAACCCTAATCCTACTCACCATACCCCATGTACCTCTACAGCCTCACGCTGCAGCGACCAACTGGTATCGTCTACGCCATAAACGGCAACTTCTCCGGCGGCAAGAGCCAAGAAATCGTTGTAGCTCGCGGTAAAGTTCTTGATCTACTACGTCCCGACGAAAACGGTAAACTCCAAACCCTTCACTCCGTCGAAATCTTTGGCGCAATTCGTTCATTAACCCAATTCAGGCTTACTGGGGCACAAAAGGATTATATCGTAGTTGGGTCTGATTCAGGTAGGATTGTGATCTTGGAATATAATAAGGAGAAGAATGTTTTTGATAAAATACACCAAGAAACTTTTGGGAAATCTGGATGCCGCCGAATTGTTCCGGGTCAGTACCTGGCAATTGACCCCAAAGGAAGGGCTGTTATGATAGGTGCTTGTGAAAAGCAGAAATTGGTTTATGTTTTAAATAGGGACACTGCTGCTAGACTAACCATTTCATCTCCTTTAGAGGCTCATAAGTCGCATACTATAGTTTATTCAATCTGTGGAGTAGATTGTGGCTTTGATAATCCCATTTTTGCTGCTATTGAGTTGGATTACTCGGAGGCAGATCAGGATTCCACCGGACTGGCAGCGAGTGATGCACAAAAGCATTTGACTTTCTACGAACTTGATTTAGGGCTTAATCATGTTTCTAGGAAGTGGTCTGAGCATGTTGATAATGGGGCTAATTGGTTAGTAACAGTGCCTGGAGGAGCAGATGGGCCAAGTGGGGTTCTAGTTTGCACGGAGAACTTTGTCATTTATAAGAATCAGGGACACCCAGATGTTAGGGCAGTGATTCCTCGTCGTGCTGATTTGCCTGCTGAGAGAGGTGTTTTAATAGTTTCGACAGCAACGCACAGGCAGAAGTCAATGTTCTTCTTCTTATTGCAGACGGAGTACGGTGATATTTTCAAGGTTACATTGGATCATGAGAATGATAAGGTTAGGGAATTGAAGATCAAGTATTTCGATACAATACCTGTTACTGCTTCAATGTGTGTGTTGAAATCTGGGTTTTTGTTTGCCGCTTCAGAGTTTGGGAATCATGCTCTCTATCAGTTTCAAGCAATTGGTGATGAAGCTGATGTGGAGGCATCATCAGCCACCCTTATGGAAACTGAGGAGGGTTTCCAACCAGTATTTTTCCAGCCAAGAGGGTTGAAGAACCTCGTTAGAATTGATCAAGTTGAGAGCTTGATGCCCATTATGGATATGAAAGTTGCCAATCTTTTCGATGAAGAAACACCTCAGATATTTTCACTTTGTGGGCGTGGACCTCGTTCTTCTGTGAGAATTTTAAGGCCTGGTTTGGCAATTAGTGAGATGGCTGTCTCATTGCTTCCAGGTGTGCCAAGTGCAGTTTGGACTGTGAAGAAGAATCTTAATGATGAGTTTGATGCATATATTGTTGTGTCTTTTAACAATGCAACACTTGTGCTTTCTATTGGGGAAACAGTTGAGGAAGTTAATGATAGCGGCTTTCTTGATACTACTCCTTCCCTTGCTATTTCTTTGATTGGAGATGATTCTTTAATGCAAGTTCACCCAAATGGAATTAGGCATATAAGGGAAGATGGTCGTATTAATGAGTGGAGAACTCCTGGAAAGAGAACGATTGTGAAAGTTGGGTCAAATAGACTTCAAGTTGTCATTGCTTTAAGTGGAGGAGAACTTATATACTTTGAGGTGGATATGACTGGTCAGCTAATGGAGGTAGAGAAACATGAGATGTCTGGAGATGTGGCGTGTTTGGACATTGCTCCAGTTCCTGAAGGTAGACAAAGGTCCCGATTTCTTGCAGTTGGGTCATATGATAACACTGTCCGTATCTTATCTCTAGATCCTGATGACTGTATGCAGATCCTTAGTATGCAAAGTGTTTCATCACCTCCAGAATCTCTTCTCTTTCTTGAGGTTCAGGCATCAGTAGGTGGGGAGGATGGTGCTGATCACCCTGCTAATCTTTTTCTGAATGCTGGTCTGCAATCTGGGGTTCTGTTTAGGATTGTGGTGGATATGGTAACAGGGGAACTTTCTGATTCTAGATCTCGATTTTTGGGGTTGAGAGCACCAAAACTCTTCTCCATTATTGTGCGAGGCCGGCGTGCAATGCTGTGTTTATCTAGCCGACCTTGGCTTGGTTATATTCATCAAGGTCATTTTCTGTTAACACCCCTGTCATATGAGACCCTCGAACATGCAGCTTCGTTCTCATCCGATCAGTGTGCTGAAGGTGTGGTTGCTGTTGCTGGGGATGCATTGAGAATTTTCACTATTGAAAGATTGGGTGAAACATTCAACGAAACATCAATACCTCTGAGGTACACACCCAGAAAGTTTGTGCTTCAACCCAAGCGAAAACTTTTGGTTATTATCGAGAGTGATCAGGGCGCATATACAGCTGAGGAGCGTGAAGCTGCCAAAAAGGAATGTTTTGAGACTGCTGGGATGGGTGGAAATGGAAGTGCCACTGTTGAGCAGATGGAAAATGGTGATGATGAGGACAAAGATGATCCCTTATCCGATGAGCAATATGGTTATCCAAAGGCAGAGTCAGACAGGTGGGTTTCCTGCATCAGAGTTCTAGACCCAAGGACAGCAGCTACAACTTGTCTGCTGGAGCTCCAAGACAATGAAGCGGCATTTAGCGTGTGCACAGTAAATTTCCATGATAAGGAGCATGGAACGCTCTTAGCCGTTGGTACTGCAAAAGGACTGCATTTTTGGCCCAAAAGAAGTTTAGTTGCTGGCTTTATCCACATTTACAAGTTTGTGGATGAGGGGAAAGGCTTGGAACTTCTACATAAAACACAAGTAGAAGGTGTTCCACTTTCTCTTTGTCAATTTCAGGGAAGATTACTTGCCGGAATAGGATCTGTGCTCAGATTGTATGACTTGGGAAAAAGAAGATTGCTTAGAAAATGTGAAAATAAGCTGTTCCCTAATACCATTGTCTCAATTCATACTTATCGTGATCGTATCTATGTAGGGGATATACAAGAGGTATTTTTTTTAAACGTATTTGATTTTATTGTAAATACTTTATGTGCTTCTTGTCATAATTTTCAGTAATTGTTCTTTTTCACAAGTGTTTGCCTATTTTTGATGCAGCTTCTCCTTACCACAATGATTGCCCTGATTATATACTTTGTATCTTCTTGCAGTCATTCCATTTCTGCAAGTATAGACGGGATGAAAATCAACTTTACATATTTGCCGATGATTGTGTTCCAAGATGGGTTACTGCATCACACCACATTGACTTTGATACTGTGGCAGGTGCAGACAAGTTTGGGAATATTTATTTTGTGAGACTACCACAGGATGTTTCTGATGAAATAGAAGAAGATCCAACTGGTGGGAAGATAAAATGGGAACAAGGAAAGCTCAATGGTGCTCCAAACAAGGTAGAGGAGATTGTACAATTTCATGTTGGTGATGTGGTTACTAGCTTGCAGAAGGCATCTTTGATTCCAGGTGGTGGAGAATGCATTTTATATGGGACAGTAATGGGAAGCGTAGGGGCACTGCTTCCATTTACTTCTCGGGATGATGTTGATTTCTTTTCACACTTAGAGATGCACTTGAGACAGGATCATCCACCTTTGTGTGGAAGAGATCATATGGCTTTTCGATCTGCTTATTTTCCCGTTAAGGTATTCGTTTTATGTTTATTTAGTGGAAATCATGGAAGATTAGCAAGATGTATTGTTTATGTGTTTTGGACATTGGTCTGGTTGCTTGTGGTCCTGAACAAAACACTTCTATCCTGCCCTAATTATAAGAAAACTCTTCCATTTTTCACTCCTTTAATATTTTTGTTTGTTTAACTTGTGGATCTGTCTTATACTTTCAAAAAATCCTAAATGTTTGAGGATAATGTTACAGGATGTCATCGATGGAGATCTATGTGAGCAGTTCCCAACGCTGCCTTTGGATATTCAGAGAAAAATTGCTGATGAGTTGGATAGAACTCCCGGGGAGATACTAAAGAAACTTGAAGAAGTTCGAAATAAGATCATCTGATTAATATTTGCTTGAAGGTGCCTTTCACATCTATTTCTCTGTGATTTTACCTCACTATCGCTAAGATCAGTATGTTATATTTACTGAAGCTTAAATTTATGTCTTTAATTTGTGGTGTTTCATGTGGGACTTTCATCTTTGTGGATAATGAAAATCGTAGTTTGAAACAGCTACCGAATGTTCTGGTGCCCTGTGCTGAAGCATTTAAGATAAGAATTTCCTTGCGTTGTCGTCGGGTAATAGATCAAGAGTTTGGAATGTTGTTTGAGTGAAGATTTACTGTAATGGATGTTGTTATTGTATGAAAAAGGCCCCCTCTAATACTTCGGCTATTAAGTGGACTATTGTGGCCCAAAGATGGGTGATTAACATACAAGGGTGTAAATTCCTAAGCTCATCGGACTTCATTTAACTTACATTGATAATGTGCTATATGTTAATGGATTACTAAGAACACGAGTCTTGGTGAGCCATGATAAATCATATTTGCATACATGAATCCATGTGGTGTCTTCTTAGTTTTGTATATTGTTAACATGCCTTTACTAATACATATGAAGATTATTGTGTCAACGTTGTAGGCTTTATGTAGCTGGAGTTTAGTGGCTTGGATCATCACTGGCTTAATAAAAAAGGAGTATCATATTTATCAGATTCACTAGCCAAGGCATGTAGTTTATCGGACAAGTCAATGCAAGGACGATGTTTCTTCCAGTGGAAACTGATAGAACATAATATTTGCCAGGATGGCATTTTTTGTTTTGTGAAATTGGTTTCTGGAAGAGTTTAGTGTGGACTTGGTATCTAGAAAGAAAACCAGATTACGTTTAGAGCTTTTGATTGATGTAACTAAGCTATAATAGGCTTGTAGCTGTCTGTATTCGTACTCGTAGATTCGACGTTTGTATCAATTTTCCTTTGATTGTTGCAAAACTGTCTTTTACTGGAAAGGAAGTCAACATAAGGATGTTTGATTCAGTGGCACGAATACCGAATTTTAAATTTTAATATTAGATTTAAATATCAGTTAGTATCGGCCAATTTTAGCTGTATTAGTCGGTATTTAAAATATCGATCAAATACCTGCCGATATTAGAAATTCTAAAAAGGTGGGGGCCTTTTTTACACGATTTTTAAAATTTTCCTCCCTTCTTTTTACTTTTTTTCAAAGTTTTTAAAATAATAATAAATATTTTATTATTAATAATAATTATAAATTAAATAAAACTTAAAAAT
>JANVCL010000006.1:14016952-14027456 GCA_026546855.1 Erythroxylum incrassatum
AGAGCTGTACAGGGGATGCACTAGTAGTGAGGAGGGTACTGAGTGCTAGGGCCACAAATGAGATTATAGATCAGAGAGAGAATATTTTCCATACAGGTGTTTAGTTGGTGGGAAAGTATGCAATTTGATTATTGATGGGGGTAGTTGCATTAATGCAGCTAGTTAGACTATGGTACAGAAATTGAGTTTGACATACAGAAAATATCTGGAGTCATACAATTTACAGTGGTTCAATGATAGTGCTGGTGTGAAGGTGACTAGGCAGGTTGTAGTGTCATTTTCAGTAGAGAGATATGAGGATGAAGTGTTGTGTGATGTGGTATCAATGGAGGCTGGTCATATGTTACTTGGGAGACCATGGTAGTTTGTCAAGAGGGTAGCACATGATAGATATACCAATAGGTATTCCTTTAAGTTTAAGGGTAGGAAATTCATTATACTACCTTTATCACCTCATGAATTGTGCCTGGACCAAATAAAAACAAGTAATAGTGAGGAGGGTTCGAGTAGTGAGAACAAAAAAAGTGAAGAGAGAAAAGAGGCCCAAAAGAAAAATGAGTTTGGCCCAATGATAAGTGACTGCACAAGTGAGGAAAAGAAAGTGGGATATGCAAGAGAGAAGAGCTCAGAAAGAGAAAAGAAGGGGGAAAAAAGAGAGAAAAGTGAGCTTGTTTGCTAAGGGAAAAGACTTGAAAAGAGTAACTGGAAAGAAAAGAGCAATAGTAGTGGTCAGATACAGAGAGTGTTTAGTTTCTAACACTAACCCTCTTAACGCTTTACCTAGTGTTTTTACTCTAAATCCTAGGGGTGATGGTTCATTCCAGGTGATGGAGAAGATAAATAACGACTACAAGATTGATACGCCAGGTGAGTATTTAGTTTTTGCAACTTTTAAGATTACTGACCTTTCTCCTTTTGATATGGATTCAGATTCGATGACGAATCTTCTTAAGGAGAGAGGGACTGATGTGAGCAGGAGTAAAGATCACCATGGAGATGGCGTACGTGACGGGAGCCAGCTTGTCATTCTAGTTGGACCTATGTCCAGAGCTAGGATCGAGAGATTCAAGGAGGCTCTCTATACGCATGTGGGCCAACTTATGAAAAGGATGAAGCTAGCCAAGCTTATTGGAGAAGAGCTAGTTGGATCACAGCTCAAATTGATCCATTTGTCTCAAATCTTTGGACCGGATTTACTTGAAACTTGAAAACCATTATGTTGGGCTATTCTTTGTCATTTGAAGCCCAAGAGGAGGCGCACTTATCACCAGACTTGGCGCCTCAATAAGACCAGACCTTTAGGCGCATGCTTATGATCTATTTTGGACTTATTTATACTTTGGGCTTTCATGTATTTTAAGCCCAAATCTTTTAACATTAAACCTAGGTATAAATACTTATGTTTTAGGGTTTTGGAAGACAAATTTTGATCATATTGTTTCTTGTGTGTGCCGTCGACCGTATTGAGAAGAGAAAACCCTCTTGTTCTTTTAAACTTAGGAATTGAACATCACTTATCAACTGAATCAGATTGTGGCGTGATTTTGATCCTAAACAACTTTCTTGGTTTGTTCTTTACCCGTTATTTACGTTGCTTGAGACAAGTTCTTCGTGAGGGCTAGTAGGTAAATTTGAAACCGTACATATCAGATTTAATTTTGGTTAATTCGAATCTACCATCTTCTTGTTTTCTTGAATCTGAACTTTTCCATCTTTCAATTTTGTGGAGCGCGTTATAACCTTAAGGAATTATGGTTTCGATTGTGGGGTCGACCGTATGAGTTAAATTATGAAAATTTGTATGAAATCGGTGGATTCTCATAATCAATCATAGTGGACCAACATAATGACTTTCGTGCCACACGTTATTGGGCCCAACTGACTAGGTTAGATAACTTTGACGCTAAAAATGCACATAATAACATAATTCATAGTCCTAAATACTTGCTGCTATACAAATTCATGTTTCAAATCATGTTTGACAAAAATAAAAGCAACAAGTGTTCGGTGAAGGAGCTATTTATTTTGTGATGCATGGATAATAGCATCCAAGTTTGTACATCCATCCATATTTTTAATACTATTATTGCTATTCTGAAAAAAAGAAGTAATAATCTTGGCATGAGATACTTGGTTATTGCTATTGCGGATTATTATAGTGTTAACTGTACATTTTCCTGAGTTTCTTAACACTCGTCCTTTAAAGAGAGTTGAGATCTTAAAGTCCCATAATATAGAACTTCGAGATATCAGTGTGAAACCACATGTCAAGAACAAGGGAGAACAGGCTAGTTCCAACTCAACACCACAACAACAATAAATTAAGGAGTCATCCAGTGAAGAATTGGGAAAAGAAGAAATAGTTGAATGGGAGAAGGTGCTTAACACAATTTCAAATACTAACAAAGCAATTTCAGATAATACCAAAGTGTTGAAGGAGATAGCAAATAAGCAAAGACGACAATGCTAATACATCCAAGGAATTTACAAATAATTCTCTGCTTAAAACGTGGAGATCCCACCTCCGACACCATCACCATTACCACCTCAATTGCCATGACGGGTTCTATTCTTTTCCTTTTATTCTTATGTCTTTCTTGCCATTTTTTTTAATTCCCACCATACATGTTATTTGGTTTCATCACATTAAAGACAATGTGTTGTCTAAGTATGGGGAGGTGTGCATTGTTATTTTTATGTTGAGTGTGAATTTTGCATATTGTATGTTAGTTTTTATTTAGGTTTTCATAGTGTGAATCGTGTCAATGTGTCAATGGCTAGGACTTAATAGAATCAGCTTAGCTTTGAACATAGTCTTGTAGGTTATAAAGATTTATTAGCTTGTGAAATTCATGTTCTAGGTATCTTTGGTTAAATATGCATATTAATTAGGATATGACGTTAGTTCATTCACCTTAGGAAATTTGCTATATACATTTATAAATTTAGGTGAATTGAATAAGCAACATCATTAATATGTTTTCATAACGATGATTAGCTGAAAAAACAAGGTAGGCGATAAAAAAATGTGTATCGTTAACAAATACCTATTTTGTTGGCCTTCGGGTTATAAATAGAAATAATAGCCAATTGAGAATGTGATTTAGTTAAGCATCCGGGAGATATTCATTGCAAATGTTTGCCTTCGCATCAAAAGGCCAAAATGACATTCCAACCAAGCTAATATAATAAAACATGACCTACTTGAGTAACTAGGAGATATTCATCACAAACGTTTGCCTTCACGTCAAAAAACTAGGTCATTGTCAAATAAAATTAACAAAAATAATATTTTTGATAAATAAATCCTACCGATCATTGTGAATAGCATGTTTTTTCATGAAAAGCTGCTTAGGGATAATTATAATTTCGATTGACTAAGTAATTATCAATGTGTGTGTGCAAGTGTTATTGGTCAGTGAATATGACGTTAAGATCTTGATTAATATACATATTTAGTTTGAAATGCTTAGCCATAGATTTCATAGGTTAATAAGTTAAAACAACTTAAAGGATTGTATTTGAAGTTAAATTAGTTTCTTAAAGTTCGATGTCATTGTATCATTACTGCATATGCGTGTATATATGTGTTATTGTTTGGTTTATTTGAGTTTATGTTTTGTTTTTATTTTTGCTTGAATACAAACAAAAGTTTAAGTGCTAAGTTATTCATAGCTGTAATTTATATTATATTTTGGTGGATGTTTTAATGTGTTTTTAGGTATTGATTAAATGAATTGTGAATGTTTAAGATTAGAATTGTGTAAAGTGATAATGTATTTATATTTTTGAGTATTATTAATTTAGAGCATTCTATTGGACTTCAATTTTGTGCGCTTGCAGTATTTGATGTGCTTGTTAGTGTTTAAAATCTGATGAAGATCAAGTAAAGTTGGAGAAAGTTTGGAAGAAGAGCCAAGCTATGATAGTGACATCCCTATCATAGTCATGATAGAAGTGATCTAGCGAAAGGTCACGATCATGACTGAATGGGCCAGGATCATGATTGAAGCTATTTTTAAGGGTCTCAATCGTGACAAAAGCTCATTTTCAAGGATCACGATCATAATAGGCACGAGACAGAACCCATAATCTTCACACTGTAGACACTAAATCGAGGCATTTGAATTGTAACACGCATAGAATGAAGCCAAAAGAACTCCTACTAAATGGAAATATTTCATAGCTTCAAGTCATGGGCGATATATAGGCTACATAACATAGCAATGACGATGCTGCTAGTTCTTGGGTATATTTTTCCCCACAATCTTAGCTGGTGCTATGCGTAGGAGATTTCCAGGCTTACCAGGGAGGGCACCTTTAATCATCACAACACGAAGATCGTTATCAATTTTTACAATCTTGAGCTTTCGGATCTTTGTTTTGGTTCCACCCATTCTACCTGGCATCTTCTTTCCCTTGTATACACGACCAGGTGTTGTTCCAGCACCTATAGACCCCAAAGCTCTGTGACTTTTAGAGCCATGGGTCATTTGTCCCCTTCTGAAATTGTGTCGCTTTATTCCACCTGTGGGATAAAGAGATAAAATCAGAACCAGAATCCAGCTTAAGGAACATAAATCTATTAGTGCACAAGAAACTCAATACACAACCATAAATAGAGGACAGTGCAGAATATTAATGAAGTTAACTGTATATTGAAAGTCAGTTAACTCGGCTTAAATCTAAATGAATGAAGTTAAATTTAGATTGAAAATCAGTTAACAAGGCTTAAATCTAAATGAATGAAGTTAACTGTAGATTGAAAATCAGTTAACACAGCTTAAATCTAACATTCAACAGCATCAAATAGGAATGTCTTTGGGTGTGCATAATTAGGAGCGCAACAACAGAACTTCAAAATGAGGTAATTAGTTAATGCAAAACTGTAAAGGACATAGCATTCCAACTCAAGATGTTTGGGTCTCATTTCAAGCTTATGAGAGAGCTATCCATACTTATCATATATCTTTGCACTAGGCTTGGCAAATATGCTCGGGCCATGCCCGGCTCAAAGTTAACAAACCCGACCCAATTTGACAAAGTTCCAGGCCAGACCCAAGCTTTTCCTTTTTTTTAATTTCGAGCTTTGGGCCGGGCCTGAGCCAGCAAGAAGATTATCGTACGTAAAGTGCTAGACTTGGCAAACAATAGGTAAAACAACATCATTCAATCCTCTTGTTGGCTGCTTCTCTTAGGTTTCTCCAAGAGACAATTCAGATTATTTGTAATTAATCTACAGTTTCTGTGTCGCATTGCTCCTCCCCCTGAGTTGTGACTGACACAAGCTTCACTTTTTTGTCCGTGCATTTGCTACATATTTCTTAGGTCCGTTTGATACAGTTTCAGATGTTCTCGTCATACTGGATTTTCTACAATCTTGTGCTTACTACATTTGTAAGGTTTTATAGCATGGCATTATTTTGGGGATGGTAAAAAAAAATAAAGATGGAGAAAACAAGAAGAGGACAAGGGACTTCTTTTTTTTCTTTATAAATCAAGGGTCTCTCGCTAGAACCCAATGGGGAAGTAGACAGAGAGAGGATCCCCAGTACGCATTGGTGACATAGGAAAATTCTCATTCTCCTTCACGCTGAAAAAGTGGCTACTAGAGCGAAAAAATATAAAGAAGTAAAATAAAAAGCGAAATGAGCACTAAAAAGAAAACATAACAGATAATAAGAGCAGATCAAAATTGAGAGCAAATACAGAGGAAACAGAGGAGCACCAAAAACCAGCAAAGCAAAGATGAGGGAAAAACTAAAGCCCAATCGGGCTTCGTTAAGGGCCCTGCCCGGTCCACTCCCATACTTACTTTCTACACATTAATTCATCCGGTATTAGCTGTAACTAAAAAGGAGATTGAATCATGTGAAGCAAATGATAGATTGAAGAAGATAAACATCCCTCAAATCAAGATGCGTGTCATTTCACATCACATGTATCTTCTTTGGATGCTTCATAATGCTGAAGTTTAACAGTTTTTAAGCGAAAGCAATGACTCTATTTCAGTTAAACTTTCAACAAATGGGAGAGGCTTTTATCAGCTTTCCTTCCATACATTTATCATCAAGTTAAAAAGTGTTTTCTTTTGATCTTATAGAACATATTATAAGATAACCACCATGCCAAGGATTAAAACAAGCTGGAGCCCATGAACCATCTTAAAGGAATTCATAGATTAGCAAATACTATTAAAAAATGCAGCTCAAGATTGGTCAAAATCCTTCAAGTAAATGATGGTTCATTAACAAACTTTTGGACTGAAAAATTATGATCCCCAGACAGAGAGGAAGCTCTTTACTTGAAGTACAAGTACAACAACAGTCTTTTCTATGTCCTCAAATTCCTGCCATTCATTAGATAGTCATATTATCATCAAATATTCATATCTAAATCAATTGGTGCAATCTGGACTTCTTTCAGGTAAATCTCAAGAATAAAAGCATACCACAATTCCATTATATTGCTTTCATGAAGTATTTATTAGCAACAGCTACACTGCAGCTTTCTAGCAATTTTTAAGGGTAGATCTCTCTGAGGGTACAAATAAAACCTTCAAATCAAATATAAATTTCAAAAACTGACAAACATAAACAGAGCAAAAATTAACAGGTGCTATCCTTATTGGGATTGGTTCGATTGACATTGCCGGACAACAATCAAACTGAAATTTCGCTCTTGTATTCAGACTCCACAACGAAATTGTAATGTAACAATTGCAAATCACAAAAAAAGAAAGCAGAATGAACCTGATTAAATGAGCAGGATCTCAAATGAACTAGACAAAAAATGGACAAAAAAGCAAGAAGGTGCTCTAACCTTGAAAGCCCTTGCCAATGGTAGTTCCAGAGATATCAACAAGGTCACCCTCCTTGAAAAGCTCCTCAAAAGCCAGCTTCTGACCAACCTCAAAACCATCAATACTCTGAAGCCTAAATTCCTGTAAATGCCTCATGGGTATAACACCAGCCTTCTCCAAATGGCCCAACTCAGGCTTCGTCAGCTTCTTATCCCTAACTCTCCTATAACCCACCTGAACAGAATCATAGCCATCAGTAGCCTCATTCTTAACTTGCGACACAATGTTCCCCTCTTTAAAACCAACAACAGTTACAGGTACAACCTTCCCATCAGCTTCAAAATAACTCATCATTCCAAGCTTGGTACCCATCATGCCAACGCCAGACTCAAAGCTCATTGCCACTACACCAAGCCCAAATCTTTTGTTTCTTGGGGTGGAAAGAGGGGTTTGGGAAAAAGAATGAAATGGGCTTTTAATGGTGGGTGGTGAAAGGAAGTTGGAGTTTAATGAGACACCAGTTGCAGTGGCGAAAGTGATGGTGGTGGGTTTAACCAGTAAAGGACAGTAACAGCAACTGTTCACGGACGAAATTGAAGATATTGGCATCTCTAACAAACGGATTTTCGAGTATGATTCGTTACGTTGTTTCGGTGGAGATTCGACAGCATACTAATGTCGAGAGGAGAAAATATAAAGCAAAGAAGATTGAGCGAGGCCGGAGAAAATGAAGAGATCTTATCCTCGGCCTCACAGGGGTCCCATAATGAAGAACGATAGAACAGGTCATTCGTTAAATAAAAAAATATTAATTTTAATATTTTATTAAAACGTTGTTAGATTTTTTTTTTCAGAAATAAGCAATGAATTAAGTCTAAAAGGCAGGTAAAAAGTAGGCAAAGGAAACTTGCAATTCAAGTGATTCCATTAGGAGAGTTCACATAATACATATTAACAAACACATGGTTACATAACCAAGGCCTCTAACCACTATCCACATATACATAAATTACACTCTCCATGTATTACTAAGATAATCAAGATAGTGAAATTTGTGCTTGAAGATGTTTACGTGGAGCCTGATCCTTAAAGTTCCTGTCAAATTGCTCTTTATTGAGACTAGTGTCAAGAAAAATTTGTGTGCTCCTCTCATCCCATATAGTTATGATAAGGTAGGAAGGTGAAAAGTAGAAGCACCATTTCTATATGACATTTGGATGCTTGATGGTTGAGCACCAATCAATTATCTCATTCCATTCCTTTGGATCATCATAAATGTAGCATTTGTGTAGCATCATACTCTAAAGTCTGTTTAGCAAACTCACATTGAAAGAATAGGTGGCTTATGTTTTCTTCTACTTTTTTACATAATATACACTAATTGGTAAGGTTTAGGAATTTTGCTAGCCTACCAACTGTTGACAATTTATGTTTCACAGTCAACCATAATATAGTGGAAGCATAAGGTTGTTGATGTTTGAACCATACTATCTTGGTTCATAGGATTTTGGCCAAGTTGTATTGAAGGAATTTTCTGTAAGAGTGGTTAGTAAAGTGGCCATTGGTGATGTGCTTCCATACAATGATATCTTCCTAATCATTGGCACCAGTTTAGATCATCTCTGAGTTGATCGAATTATGAATAGTTACTTATCTAAAAATATACTTGTTGGATAAAGCTACAACTACTGTCATTTGTTATTGGATCAGAGGCTTAAGAGTATCGTACCAAAATTTGTTATTGAATATGTTGCCTATGTAGATATTATGTTGTTAGTCCTATCAATCAAGATATTGTAGGCTCTTATGGTCAATTTAGTTGCAACCACAAGAATGTCAAGGTAAAGTATAGGAAAATGATGAAGGTTGAAACCAGTAATAACCTTTATGATATGCTCCTAGCTCGTGGCACTCCTAGATAAGTAAATATCACTCTTGGTATGATTAACCTCTATTCCAAACAAATTATTGAACACCTTTAGAGCTTTCATGAGGCCTGAGACTAATGTGGGATAAGCTTTAGAGAGGAGTAAGGTTTGCTTTCTCCTGCATCAGGAATGGAATTTGAAGTGCTTGGTTCTTTCAACTGCTCTTTTGAAAAGTCTGTTGAATCATTCCTTCACCAATGCAAATAAGCAGGGTGATATAAGGTCTTTAAAATTCCCTTGCCGCTTTTAAAAGTCCTAGTTGGTTGTCTATTATTTCAAATGCTGAAAGAAGAAGTAGTAATGCATTTCTTGATACATTAAGTAAAAGATTCAGGAAATTCCATTGCATTGAGGGTATTAACGATGAAGTCCCAATCCACACAATCATATGCTTTCTTTAGATCAATCTTAAGGATACGATGTATGCTGCCTCTTCTTTTGGAATAGGTTCTAACCAATTCCTGTAGCAACAAGAAGTTGTCTCTAATATGAGATCTTTCCTTCATAAGAGAGCTGCTTTTTCCATCTCTTGTAGACGTAGAGAAAATGAATTGTTATAGAGCATTTGTTAGAATTTCTTAAGATCATTCCATGCTGTGTTTAGTAGATGGTGGGTGTTCCCCACATTCTTTATGAATAAAATTTTCTTCTCATTCTTAATTATTTAAAATTTCCTATCATAGATGAATTGTTTATTCTCCTTGATTCTTGTCTTTAAACCATTCTAGATTGCTTTATGAAAACTTGCTAACTTAGTTAAGAAATTGTTGAATATGAAAGGGATTTTAAGACTTACTGAAGACGTGTAGGTGATGACAGTAGAGTGAACAACTAGACTACTATTAAAGAACATAGTGCCAATGTCGATTAGCTAGGCAGCAGTCTATTCTTTTCCTGATGATGTTATCCCCTGATTGATTATTGTTCCATGTGAAGAAGTTTCCACCATAAGGGAGATTAGCTAGTTAAGCTTTAGCTAAGCATTTCCTCATATTAGGACTTGAATTTCCTGTAAATATTTTTCCTTCAGCTTCTTCATAATTGATTATGAAGTTAAAGTCTCCAATTAAGAGCGAAGGGATTGAGATGTTGTCAGCTACATCTTTGAGTAGACTCTATATAAGGCCCTTTGATAAGAGCTATTAGCATAAATAAAAAGAGATAAGAATTCGTTTCCCTCAATTCTTAATCAAAACTTTTAGATGGAAATTTTAATTGGTATACAGCTAGTGGATACACACAATAAGGAAGAATCATAGATGAGGTACTAACTTAAGTAAGTTACAATTCCCTTGCTTGATTCAAAATTTCAACAATCTAAACTTTATTTTCAACAATCATGCTTTTGATTAAAAGTTTCGTGTCGAGAGCATTAGCTCCTCTTATATTCCATACTAGGATCTTCATATATTTAGCTCCATTCGGGGAGACTTATTTTTCTTGTTTGATTTTCTCCTGGTGATTGGTTCAAAGCCTTGTTTATTGTTCTCCATATCGTCTGTTTCCTTGTTAGATGTTGTAATTAGGGTGCCATTATGAGCTACAACTACTCATCACTATCAAACGCTAGTATTTTGATTTTTTCTTTTCTTTTTTCTCTTTTTTTGTTTTTTTTTGTTTTTTTAACAATAAACATAAAAGATTTTGTTTTTGTTTTGTTGTTTTTTTGTAACAATAAACATAAAGAAGATAGTAGTAGTACAAATCAACAACAACTGAGTAAATGTACCTTAAAACATCTCAGGATAACGTATAAAACAAAAGTCCCTAAGTC
>JANVCL010000006.1:14077057-14091652 GCA_026546855.1 Erythroxylum incrassatum
GTCATGTCCTAGGCTTCCTTGAGGCGGATCACACCATGTATGCTTCTCTTCTTGTCTTTCACATGCCCATGGTTCTCCATCATTAGAAATGTGTAATGTTGTTAGTTGGTTATTAAGTTTATTAGTATATGAGGCATCTTTATATAGTTATAAGCCAAGGGTTAGATGTTATTTTCTTGATTTTTATGCAAATCAAGATTATGTGAGGCGAATTGTGCATGATAATGTTGAGTCATGTATTTCATTGATTAGGATGAACAAGCATTTTTTAAACTATGTGAAATGCTATAAAGTATAGGAGGATTAAAGTCAACAAAAACATATTTATTGATGAACAAGTAGCAATTTTCTTACATATTATTGCTCATCATATTAAAAATTTTGTTATTAGGAAAAGTTTTAGAAGGTCAGGTGAGACAATTATTCGATATTTTCATAATGTTTGAAATGCAATGATACATTTGCAAGATCTTTTGTTTAGAGAACTTGGGCCAATACCAATAAACTCTTCATACCATCGGTGGAAGTGGTTTAAGGTAGATAATCACCAATGATCTAGATGGGACATAAATCAGGGTTAATGTGCCAATTAAAGATAAGCCTAGATTTCGAACTCGTAAGGGCAACATTGCAACAAATATGTTAGGTCTGTGAACACCTGACCTGTAATTTGTTTATGT
Source organism: Erythroxylum incrassatum (assembly GCA_026546855.1). Lineage (NCBI taxonomy): Eukaryota > Viridiplantae > Streptophyta > Magnoliopsida > Malpighiales > Erythroxylaceae > Erythroxylum > Erythroxylum incrassatum. Next base: position 14,077,738 of record JANVCL010000006.1, read on the forward strand.
TCTTTCTAGTTAGGAAGGGTTAGTTGTTGATGGTCGAGTTCTTCGTTATGCAATTAATAAGAGAGACTAAGAGTGCCTTATGGTAAGCTTACTAAAAGTGCCTCATGGTAAGCTTTCCTATATAATATAGGAAGGTTGTTTGAAATTTTGTATATGAGATAATGTAAATTAAATAACTTATATAGTGTTTTTTATATAGCTTGCTATTACATAGTCGATAAATGTTATACAAATTGTGAGGGATTCCTTTCACCTTTTAGGGATTAAAGTACCATTCGAATGAATGACGTCAATGTTACCAGCTAAGAACTTCAAAGGAATTTTTTAATATGAAACATGTAGCTAAATGTAATGTAATTGAGAGGTGTTTTTGGTTACTAAAAATTAGGTGGGCTATTCTTAGGAGTCCATCATTTTATCTATTAAAGATACACAACCGAATTATTATAGCTTGCTGTTTGCTTAAAAATTTTATTAGGTAGGAGATGAGTTTTGATCCTATAGAGAGTAATTTGGGGGATTATTTTCACACAAATCCTGTTGTTGAGGAGGAATCTATAAGTACTATTGACCCAACTAATGTTTAGACAAATTGGAGAATTGAATTGGCATGTGAAATGTTCAATGAACAACGAATATCTAGGAAAAATGAAATTTGACATTTTTTAGGTGTTCTATTATGTTTGAGTGTTGAGGGGTTTTATATTATTGTTTCTACAAGTTATTGTACTTTTTTGTTTATGTTGTGCGTTGTTATTGTAGACTATGTTGTTCTCATAAGCCGTTGATGCTTAACGTTAATATAATGAAAAATTATATGATTTTTTTACTTTTCCTTTATTATAATGATTATTTTTTATTTGTCAATACTGTTTTAATTTTCTAGATAAGTATGTCAAGGAATTCCCTGTTAACTACTAATTTTCAAAGTTCAAAAGGAAAAAAGAAAGTGGAACTATGAAGAAGATGTTGTGCTAGTTTCCTGCATGGTTGATTTGCATAATGTGGGAACATACAATGTTGATACTGGATTTAAAGTTGGCTATCCAAATGAATTAGAAAGATTGGTAGCAATAAAACTCCCTAATTCAAACTTAAAAGTTAGCCCTCACATAGAGTCTAGGATTAAGATTTTAAAGAAAGAGTGGAGCATTGTATATATATGGTAAGGAAAGATAATAGTGGATTTGGATGGGATAGCGAAAAGAAGATCGTGACTGCTGAAGATCATGTATAGGAGTCGTACTTAAGTGTAACTATTGAACTTTAATCTTGTTTTAAGTATTTTCTTTAACTACTTTCTTGTCATTTATATAAATTATTAATGTTGTTGTTTTCATCTTGTTAGAGTCACAAAGATTTTGTTCATTTTCGAAGGAAGAATTTTCCTTTCTATAATGAGTTGACTAGGATCTAGGGAGAAGATCGTGCACCTGAAATAACGCACAAACTGCTACAAATATTCTTAAAGAAATGAAAAGGCAAGAAGGTCTGGGTAGGATAAATGAAGGTGGTGAAGATGAATATGAAGTTAAGCATGGTTCGCATGACATGGATGAATCCTTTACTCAACCTCAAGAATCAACTATTGAAAGACAAGCTAAAGATATTTTAGCAAAAAGGAGAAAAAAAATAATGATACAGGAGAACCAAGCAATGCAAATTCAATTATTACTGCTGTCAGATTGTTGGGTGATAACATAAAAGAAGTGGGAAAAAAATGTGTAAGAGTACTGGGACCAAAATAATTATTCAACAAAGAGTTGAAGAGTTAGATGGTGCATTGGGTGAGATATAAGGACTGGTAGATGATGAAAGGACTACTGCTTTAAGCAAAATTCCTCATCATCCTGCACAAATGCCTGTATTTTTCAATCTTGTGCCTTTTCGAAGACTTGGGTGGGTGAGAAGGTTTCTTGCCACATATTAAAGATCGTGCTAAATTTTAAATATTTTGTATAGTTATTTAAAATGGGGCTTATTTTTTGTTCAACTAAATAGTCATTTAAATTCGTAGCCTAAGTTTATTTTCAATATCATTCTAATATTATTTTATATTGTAATTGAGACTATACAATGAATGTTGATATGAGTCGAATCAAATTCATGAAGTATATGAAGGAAAAATTAGCCACTGCATAATTTGCATCATGATGGGTAATAATGGAGATTTACATCTCATGATGGATATTAACAAAAATTGACATTTGAATATTAAGAAGAAACATAGATTACAAAACCTAGTAGCCAACATATACAGTAGCATTAACTATGTAACGACGACGACGACGACGACAACAATAATAGTAATAATAATAATAATAATGTAGTTAGTGGGGACTATAATGGATATTTTGGTCTTTTAGTTGGTTATTCCTTTATCGTTCTAAATTTATATTTTCAAATCAAATATTGACATAAAAATTCTTATGAATAAACCAAACTGAATAATACTCATTTCATTTCATTCCTCATCTATTCTATTCCTAAGAATAATTATTCCATTCCTTATCTATTCCAACAAGTGAACTAAACAGCCTGTTAGACTATTTCTCACCATTATTAAAAGGAAACTTTCTATGCAACTAGTGCTTTGATTAGCTAATAATCCAATCAAATGAAGTAGCCAAAGATTGGTGATTGGTTTGCCAATCCAATCTAGAAAATAACCATTATAATAGTACGTTTGTGTGTTTAATGATTATTTAAAGTGCTTTTGGGTATAAATAGACCACAATGAATTGTAAGAATAACCTTTGACATACTAGATACGTGATAAGTGCTTGAGACAATAAAGAGTGCCTATGTGCATTGCAAAATATACATTGCGTTCTAATTCATCAGTTTAAGTAAAAAAAGAGAGAGAGAGAGAGAGAGATTTTGGGTTGTAGATGGTTGTCAAATTATTGTAATTAGAGAAATTTTTATGGTGCACATTATGAAACTTTGAATGAGATTTTGCAAAGGGTTTCTCTTCACCCATAAAAAGTAAGATAATTGTAAAGATTCCTTTTCACGAGTGATAAAGATGTATAGAAGATTTTCCTTTACGTGTTGTGAAGAAGGAGATAATAAATTTTTAAATAGAGTAGCTGTAGGTTGAGAATTGTTTGACCGACTCACTATAACGTAGCTATACCTCTTCCCATGCTCTATCTAATTATGATTGTGTTAATTTTAAGATTATACGGAGGTTGAGAATTATTTGACTGAATTAATGTAAAGTAGTTTTATCTCTCTTCCCATGCTCTATTCAATTATGATTGCAAATGAAATCATCTGTTCTATAATTGCTGTGCCAATGCTGTTCCATTGTATCTGGTCCATATATTTTTGTGGGTCTCATATAAATGTATGGACCAGATGCAATGGAACAGGTGATCTGTTCCCGATTGATTGTGTTAATTGTATGATTTCCTTATATGAATTTATTATAACCATTCTTTGTAATATACAATTCATTTATTAATATTTAAATATGTTAAAAAGTGTACACTAGGAGTTAACTTCCTCTTAATAGACCGTCCGATAATCAATAGACATTTAATTCACTTCCCTTTTACATACCTAAAAACTAAAATCTAGCTTAATTTAACATACGCACATTCATTTCACTTCCCTTTTAAATAGCTAGAGGCTAAGATCTACCATATAACCTCACTTGACATAGGCTCATGTAAGTTAATTTCCATGTTCGGGCAGTTCAACTTGTGAAGATTCTTAATTTTATCTAAGAGGTTAAGATTAATTTAAATAATTAGTTAGCCATGTTGACAGTTAATTCTTATTTAAGAGATACAGATTTAGTCAAATAGCTTAATACCATGTATTAGTTTACCTACATAATTTTTCATATGTTTTTTGGCTATTATCGTTTCCTTGTTCAAGATGCAAAGAACTTTTATATGAAAGTTGCTATATAATTTTAACTTCGCTGCTTGAAGTGAAGTTATTATCAATGACTGTTAAATTCGTGAAATAGCATTACCATGCGCGTTGTTGGAACTAGATTCCATGATCGCGCTCCGTTCTTATAATTAGTCTTTATGTACTGCTGAAAGTAAGTAAATTCTGCAGTTTAAAGGTAATGGTTGTCGCCTGTCATCCAAATTTCAACACAATTTTGGTCTCGTCTTCAGAATATTTCGCAAGACTGATTCAGCACCTGAAGTCTCGTCTCATAACTTGATCAAGTAAAACATATGGTCAGTCAAAGACCTTCAAATTGTCAATTTTAACTATACATGTTTCAAGGAAGACCGAGTTAGCCGCCGAGGAACAACAGAGATCAGGCATGCAATGTGCCCAATGACATTACAGAGGTTTCCCCTAAATCTGCCATGTAATCTCCATTTGTCCCCAAATAAGGTGCATGTTGTCACGGATTTGGACTTGATTTGAACCTCTTACGGACGATTCATGCAGCACTTGAGTGTCATTCCGGAGTCTTCCACAAACTCCACCACATTCTAGAAACTTCTATAATCTTCTTTTCCTCTTCTAAAATTTTGAAGATAATTTTAGAAAACTCTTTTGAATCAAACCTCTTCAAACATGCAGATAGTGACAATGTGCAGTCCAAGCCCGCGCATCCCACAACTTGGTTTCAGCAGAAAAAGAAAGCATAAAACCATTCCCAACTCTTATGCTATGTTCTTATAATAGCTATAAATATTAATTACGCAATTCAAGCGAAAGAAAGGATAATCATTTTCAAATTGATTCAAATTTTTAACAAGAAAAACTGGATTGACCAATGAAAAGGGGCAAATCCATCACACGGTAATCAATCTAAAGCAAATTCACATACTTTACAGATTTCAAATTCCAATTTCCCATGCTGTATTACATATGTATCTGTGCTTTATTATGATGATACACTCTTTAAATCACAATCTTTATAGTCAGGGAGCAGAGTCCCTTCGGAGAAAATGAATTTCTTGGTTGCACCAAAGATATTGGCCATCTGCAAAACCAAATTTTGAGATGCTAATAAAGATGATGGAAGAGAAGGTATACAGTCAGGATGGAACTCCTTCTTGCCAAATGATGGTCCATACAGTGTTAACACTGCCCGACAAAATAAGAACCTGCAAACATAGACAGCTAATATTGCATCACAACCTATCAAATAATTTCTCATCTTGTCCATGGTTTTCATGCCCACAATATACCAGTTTATGAAAAATATGGCGATCCAATCTTGGCAGCTCTGTGCCATTTTCGTATACTTAAAAGATGAAAATAGAATACTTGGAATGTACACCAAATTCAAATGCTACACATCTTAGGAAGCATATATAACAATTATGCTTAATTCGATCATCATAGTGCAAAAATGGTACGATGCCTCACATTACTGCCTTGTTATGTTTTTTTTTTAAAATGATGGTATGAGACACTTGACAAAAAGTTTTCAACTTCCGAATTTTAAGGATTCCAAAACACCATTTTAAGTGGGAAGTTTCAAAATGCCCCATTTTCAGCTCAACTCTACACGCTCATCAGAAAAACTGCTGCTTCATATAGTGATTGAAAGGCCAAATCTACACGACCTTGTGTGGTGCCAACTAAGGGCTTATCCAGTAAAAAGATATATTTAAACATTTGTTGGAAGTGAAACAAATTCTTTCAACTGGTTCATACAACTCCAAAACTTTTCGCATCGCAAGAAGGAAACAAATACCTCAGCAGAAGTCGTCTTAGAAAAGGATCCCCTAAAATCTGTGCCCAAACTCGATGAAGGTTGTTTGAAGTTGCCAAAGCTAGCCCCCACTCATCTAGTGATGAAGAAAGTAACTTCTCTGCCCTGTTATATGTATCCTGAAGCCCATTCAGGCTCGTTAGGGTACCATAAAAAGTATATGCCTTTTTAAGCATGGAGAAACATGGAGTTCACACTCTACCATTTCAATATCTGAGCCTGAAAAACCAAGTAGCAGACAGAATGCCTGCAATGGAGTTGAAAGAAAAATGGTGAACAAACTTCCACTTTGGTATCGAGAGGATTCACCAATATGAAGGGGAACTGAACAACTTGGCGATAACAGAACTGCAGCTGGCTCTCCTTTCTCAGATCCACTTATAGCCTGCACAAATCTATCCTCTTAAGTAAAATCTAGAAAAATCACGGGTCCTACTTTTTGTTATAAAACAACATCACTAGTAAAAGCAGCTCTCAAAAGAGAATCAGTCCAGAAGTAAGCTAACTTTTGCAACTCATGAAGCACACAAAAAACAGAAGTATTTGTTGAAACAGAGTTCTTTTATCACGAACCATGGCTGAACTTAATGGCACGCAATCTAAGTTCAAAAGTCAATAGCTTATTTCAACTTTCAAGACATGAGCCCAAGAAGGTGAATTGCAGAATCAAGCTTGAAAGATTTAAAAATAACTTTAGATTAGATTTTTGTTATCAAGTAAATGAAACTAATACCAAGGTTTGGGGTTGAATGTTCACCTTGAATGCATCACTTCCATCACTATCAATAACTATAAAGAGTGGTCTCCTTGTAAATGGAATTAAATCACTTGGATAAATGCTGCTATTTCCTGGAAAACTCAGCATGAGAACAAATTAGATGTAACCAAAATTTTACACAATAATGTAATGACCAAAATGAATTAGATCACATGTTCTCTCTAATTGAAAGTTGTCATTACTCTTCATTATAACGCATCAACTGATACTTCAATAATTTGGAAAAATAAAAGAAGAATGATAGATGCTATGCATCTAGAAATGCAAAGCTCCAAACTTCTTCAAATGGAGATTCCAACTACGCAGGAACTGCAAACTAAAAACCTCAAGCTAGTTGACAACTTCTGTTACATTGCAAGGCAAAATGGGACTTTGGTACATGTACATGTGGTGGTTTACAAATCACATGGTTGGGCCAGATTGTTTAGGAAACACATGACTCTGCCTGGAATGTTATTAGGTGCAAAAGTATGCGACAGTTGATAGGGAGATGAAGAATGTGGTACATGGCGACTAAATTGTTTTGCAAGGTGCAGGATAGAGGGGCAAGGGTTATCAAATAACAAAAAATAATTAAGACCGAAGATAAGAGCTAATGTAAAAGTGAAGTCTGGCTGGAAAATTAGTGCCTGAAAGAAAGTTCAGTATAGTATCTAAATAGATACCTCCATTTCCAGTTCTACCAAAATATAAGCATTCCCCTTTATTCTGCCTGAAACAAAGCTTTGGACTACTAGGTGAGCTGAAGGGGGGAGTGCAGGCACCATCTGGACACATGACGTCAGATTGAAAGCTTCTCCCTACATTCTCTGTTGTATTGATGGAGCTACAAATATTTACAGCTCTACCTGAAGGAAGTTGAAGATAAGATGAGTATCAACTTCATATTTGTCCAATAGGAAAGTGAGAAAATAAGGAAAATCATGAGTCTTAAAATAGAGAAAATGTAACACCTGAAGCTGACAAATATATTAGGAGAACTCCATCAGGTGGTAACTCCTCTGTAATCATACCCAGAACCTGCATGAAAAGTGTAAACATGTTGACAGGGTGATATTAAGAGCACAACCACATTGTGTTTATTAACAAAACCATCCTAAATAATAGCAGTTTCCCTCCTGCAGTGTTTTCTAAACTCGAATTTACTTGCACTGTCAATAATATCAGAGAAAGGTATTCATTCAGTGGTCTACTTAAACAAGAGATGTATTTCCACTATGCCTGACAACACAGAAATCATCTACAGCATGATATACTATCATTACCCTGTGACAAGACATGGTCACCCGTCTGTGAACTCTTAACACCTTTTACGTGGCAAGCTCTACAGCACATGGACTGCTTCTTTTGATGAAGATGTTTAAGTTACACACTCATAACCTTAAGCTCACAAGCAAAGGACCAAATAAAATCCACAGAACCGTGAACATCTGTCCTTCATGAAGATTTTTAAATTACATCAAACAAGAACCTACTGCTCTCTGTCTCTCTTTCTCCCTCTGTCTTAAGGAACCCATTTATCCACATAATATAAGTGACGTTTAGGTTATCAAGCAATTGGAATCTAATAATTTCCCAGTAGTCACTGCAGCTGATAATATCACAGTTCCTCAATACAAGCAACTATTTTAATGCTCTATCTACTCAGCACTGTTTTTGCTCCAACTGAAACAAAATCTCTCCAGACTTACATGGAAAGCCTATTATTTAAAAGATTTATGGAGCACACAACCAACTTAAAACATTGACATTACATATACTCACTGCCAAAAATTGTGTCACAGATGGACGATACAACACAGCTTTTCGTGGGTTTGGAGGTAGAGTAGGATCAGCTATATCATGGGCATAGTTAGGACGAGCAGGGCTTGCACCACCATTATGACTCATTTTATTGCTACTCGACTGGTAAAATGAACCACTTGGTTCCCACTCCAGGCACTGAAGCATCCTGAATGTGTCTAGGGTGAGCTCAGAATACTTGACCTGATCAAAAGAATGAACCCAGTGACGGAGAAATATCAACCATATTTTGGTAAATAATAGCAATAATACAAGTGGAGAACAGCATGGTTCTTGTCCTACATATATGAAGAAGAAAGAAAAGGAATGGACATGAATAGCTTACCTCGTTATGATGGTAAGTGCTGAGGATTGCATCTCGTAGTTTTAAGTTTCTTTTGGTTGCAACATGTGGTAGTGAATCTGGATGAGGGTCCAGTACAACACTGTATCTCAAGGGCCTGATATTCATAAAAGCTGAGTCAGCTTTCAAAAATCTAATAATTTCCTGAACCACCAGCTTCCACTCTTTAAAATCAGTTTCCTGGAAGCAACAAAATTTGAAAGTCATTACCAATTACTCAAATCTTCTCAAAGGAAACCAATTAAACACAAGGGAAAACACAAAAGGAATGTACGTTGGCAAATCTATAGACATCACAATGTCAAAACAAGAGATAAGAAAGAGAGCGAAAGGAAAGACCTGAAATGCCCTCTTGCAATCATCAGCCAGAAGTTTAAGCTGATTAACCAAGTAATGAACCATTTCTCGGCGGTTCAAAACCAAGCACACCATCAAAAATCTAGCGAAGAATCTCAACTGCTTGTTGGCGAGATTGAGATCTTGAAACAAAGCGTCCTTGAAATATTCGCGAGTGAAAATAGCCTCATAGAAGATATAGGACTGGGACAAATAGCTCGCATCGCTGGTTCGCATGTACTGGCCATAGTAAAGTTGAGCAATTCGAGAAGCAATCTCCCCAATCTCCCATCTCTTGACCCCTGCTTCCACCAACTTGTGCCGATTCTCCTGCTGAAACTTCCACAAATGGGTGTACACCTTGAACACCTTGTAGAAGTATGTGTCATACCTGATAAATATATGAAAAATTGATTATCCATAAACGGAAAAAGACAGGCAGACATCAATACATAGACAGACGGTCAGACAGAACCTGTTACGGTCATAGTATGGCAAGTCTCTGATCTTGGAGAACTTGTTATCAGCTTTTTCAACCAAAGCCCAGTAGGCTTCGTTGACTGGAATATTATTATTACTCATCAACTGTTGCTGTTCGCTCATTTCATTCCTTCTCCATGCGTTCTCTGGGTGGGGACTGGGGACTGGGAGAAATCTGAGGACTTGAGAGTCTGGACCGGAGCGGAGACACAGCCAACCGATAATATAATATAATTTTTACTTCACAGTTTTCTCACGTTTCAAAACGGACGCTTCTTCCTTAATCCCTCGTTAACCACGGTGCTGCGTAGCTTGAAATTAAACTGAAATTAAAAGATAATGCAAACGGTGCATATGAATTTTTTAAATAATTTAGCAAATAGAAAGCGAATGCAATTATAATTCAAATTACAAATTTACTAATATTATATATTAATCAAATAAATCCTTATTTCCACTAAAGGTAAAAATCATATAATAACGCTTTCGTAATTCAATATTTTTAAAATTTTAAATTGACATATATTATTCTTATAAATGAAAATGTATTAAAAATGGGCATAAATGTTGTTTATACCTTACAACCAATCAGTTTGATTATAATTTAGAGCAATTTTTTGAAGATATTATTTATCTTGTATATATTTAGATGTATATGATGAAGCCAATAAGATAATTATAAATTGCAAATGAAATTATAATGAGATTATAATTATAAAATTCATATTACATTTATGTATTATCCCTAAATTGTTTTTAATCATTGTTTTATTAAGAGTGGACATTAATAAAACATAAAAGTACTAGCACACATTATGTTTTTTCTAGAATAATTATATTTTGCCTTAAAAGGCATATCAAATGAAGTTACAAAATACCCAAGGTCACTAATGTGAAGTAACCATCAAAGATTATAAAACTGGAAAGTTAATGATAGGAAACAAGATATTCTAAAAGGAAATGAGGTATAATTCATCCTAAAGTCTGCTTTTGTATCAATATTTGCAATTTTGCATTATAATGTGCATCGGTTGCTTGCAAAAATGTTCCATAAGGAGTCTCTTGTCATGGAATATTCCATGATTTATTCTATCCTATATTTTTTTATAAAAAGGAAAGGTAAAGACAAATTACAAGTCGTATCGTGGGTGACAGACCCCCAACTCATCCTCTTCTAAGAGAGGGATGCAATCCCTAAGAGGGTGCTCAAAAGTAGTGATTTCTAAAGGAAACTACCCTGCAAGATTGGCGAGCCAATCTGTTTTACGACTATCTCGCAATAAATATGCTTGATTAGAACAACCCAATTGCAGGAAAGTAGTTCATGAATGCTCAACACGATAGGGTTTAAGGAAGTAGCCCGCGCTTGCGGAGAAGAGAGCAGATCGGTCATAGTGCGCGAATCCACTTCCAAGACTATGTGACGGTATTCTAGAGACCAAGCTAGTTGAAGGCCCGAAAGCACCCCCCAAAATTCTACTATCAGCGGGGAACACCTGCCAATGTTCTGTGCAAAGCCTCTCAACTAGGTGCTGAAGCTGTCGCACAGTAGCCCTCCTTCTGTGGTAGAGTTGTTGGAACCTTTGAAGGCACCATTAGTATTGAGTTTTACCCAGCCTGGAGTAGTTTTACTCCATCCTACATGAAGGGCTCGTCGTGTGGGCACGGTCAGGTGAGTCCGATGATGTCAACTAGCAGCCAAGTGGATGTGGTGAACATATTTCAAGACGGGTTGTTCCAGTGAGGTCGGCCAGGAAAAGGATTCGTTGAAGATGGCCCGATGTAACATCCTGTTACCCATGTTAGGGCTTGAATTGTGAATTATGGGAAATTATAAGAAATTAAGAAAATGTACATCATACATAATTTATAGTGGCATACACATTTATTTTGCACATTCATATGATTGTACATACATTCATTGGCATTTCCGGGTAAATTGGTTATAAATGGAAATTGTGGAGTGTATTAAATGTAATGTGGCAATTTTTGTACATTTCGAGTATTTTGCAATTTTTGGGGAATTATTTTGAGCTAGAAATTTATGTGGTTATAATAGTTATTATTTCAAAATTTTTAGTGAATTAAGGATTAATTATGAAAATTAAATTTGGTGTGTATTAGAGTTTATTTCGCATTTCTAGAGAGATTTTGGATATTTTGAAAATTTGGTGAATTAGTTTTTAGCCGAAAAATTATTTAAAGAGTCATATTATTATTTCGGATTTTTGGTGATTTTTTTAATTTTAGAAAATTTAGGGATTTAAAAACAAAGAAGACAAATGGGAAGGTGACACATGGCCCACATGCATGGGTGTCATATGTCATTGAAGTGTTAACCCACACGATTGGTGTCTTTTCCCCCCATTCTCTCATTGCTCCACCAAAAACACGACTTGAAAACTCCTTTCTTTATTCTGCTCACCCATCACCAAAACTACTTCTATGCATGTTTTCTTTTGTATAACTCTCAACTCCGAAAGAACTAGCTGAAAACTATAATGTGTGTTGATGTTGGTTGCTAGAGAGGGTTAGAAAATTTGGATTTTTGGGTTGGAAATTTTGCTGCATCAAGTAAGTTTTTGTTGTGAATAACATTTTCTGGTGTGTAATGTCCTGTACTTGGGTTCATGCATGAGTGAAATGAAAGAAATAAATACAGTAGTGAGAGTGAATAACTACTAAAAACATAGAGAAAAATGCAAAATAATGAGGAGTAAATGTGAAGGATATGGATGTTATGTTTAGGTTTAAATTTTGAATTTTTGCATTGATTGTGTTGAGGTGACCTGAGATTGGATGAAGGTTTACAAAGTTAACTTGTGGAAAACAGAGGTTATGGATTCTGTCAAAAAGTGTTCATGAAAACAAAAACAAAATTCAGTTGTGAGAGAAAGTTGAAAATGCTAAAATATGGGTATGTATCGGTTCTTAGATGTTTAAATTTGATCTTGAGCTATGACCTGGTTTAGTGTAGCGCCCCCTTATCGCAGGGTATACATCGAAACGTCCGTAGGTCATACCGATACATATTCTACGATAAGAGTGCGCTACGAACAATCACTAATGTACTTCACTTGGCATCATAATAATAAAACATTAATATAAAAATCACGAACTTTTTGAAACCAAAATTTTTCTCATTTCATTTCATCAAAATCAGAAATTTATACAACTGTTAGTTTTTCACTGTCTGTACATCACTCCAAAAACCTAGTACAAGATGCTACTAAAATAGGGAAAATACATCAGCTCTATCTAGGTTATCCCAAAAGTCTCAGCTGACCGACCTGTGAGCCATGACTTCTCTCGCCAACACAATCTACACGGCTAGTAAAGTCCCTCTAAAGGAGTCTACTCTCGGTCCTGAAAAATATGTTGCAATTTTGGGTGAGTTTACGAACTCAGTGAGGTAACCATCATCGATGGTTCACTCAATTCATGCAACAATCAAGCATATCACAGATATTTCATAATTGCACATTGATCAAATAATCACATAGGCAACACTTACATAAGTATAAGGCATTTCGCCTCTCATTCAATCAAAGAAATTAAACCAAATGCATATAAAATGCTCATGTGACACTGTTCCAAGTTATTACGGTGTTGTAACCGAGCGTCTGAACTATCCCAATATGGGCACATTAATCGTTGAACCTGAAGCTCTGAATTACTGTGGGGCTTGAGGCCCGAATACAATCGTTGAGCTTTTAGCTCTCGACAGCCGCTTCAGTTACAACTGTCATTATCTGATCATGCATTCATGTATGCATATGTCACAATTAAGCAGTATATATAGCACAATTAATCACAATTTATCACATCATAAGCAATTAGGTCACACATTCTCATACAAATAGCACTTTTATGTCATATCTCCCTAGTACATCGGACCTTCTATCCGGAATCCACAATCAGAAACAAAACTGAAGCCCACCATTATTCGCCACAAGAGTATAACAATTAATAATTGAGAGAACCGTCTAGGTCACTCACCAATAGCTTCCGAGCTAATGCCTGGAAGTCTTAGCAACGTCTGTGGGTTGACATTCCAAACGCACCTCTATAACAATTAAAAGACACAGATATTACAAAATGTACAATCAGAAACGTTTAATAATGCACATGTAGAAATTAAAATGTGTACAATGCATGTTCATGACATTCCCGGTATTATTCCATAAATTTTCATCACAAAAATTTTCTCTAAATTTTAAAAACCCAAAGACACCAAAATCACTCAATTTGGATCTCTATAGGTCCAATTATTGCTACAATAATGATCCAGCAAAATATAATCAATCAGTCCGATTTAATCCCTCCATTCCAATTTAATCAAAAAAATTTGCTAATTCCCATGGAGAGCAATTAAATGACTTACAAATCTGACTCCTCGAAAATCAAGTCAATCGAAGGTCGGATGAAAAAGTTATACACAAAAGAATGGCAAAAGGATCAAATGAGAACA
>JANVCL010000006.1:14091752-14130735 GCA_026546855.1 Erythroxylum incrassatum
GGTGTGTACTGAGTTGTTTAAGCTCATAGGATAATGTTGTAAACCTTGGATGGTATTGTGTTGTATGAAACGATGTAAATGATGGAGTTTGGCTGATGTGATAACATTTTGAGTGAAAAAATATGTATGTGTGATTGATGGTTTAGTGTATGATGCCATGTTATGTACAGTGAAGGTAAGATAATTAACAGGTCATTTCTAACAGGCATGTATATGTGTATCCGATGGACACACGTGCATATGTCAGTTGGGAATGGGATGTTACACCCGATATCTCCAGGATCAGAGAAACCAGCAGACTATGCCAAAGTTGATAGCCCAGTCGAAGCCTCCGATCACCCTACGCGAGATTAGGTTCGAATTGAGCCATGATTTGTGGTCCATGGAAAAGAAGTCGGCCGTGATGACTTCAAAGGGAAACCGCCTCCATAAGGATTGGGCTTGGGAGTAGTCTCTCACCACGTGGAGAGAGGATTCCTCTTAGTGACAATGGTAGCAGATATTGTTCGAAGTGAAGCCTCGGTGAGCGCGCTATTAATTAATGAGCAGCTTGTCATGCAAAAGTATCCAAAGGAAGGCATGGATGTGTGGAGGTCCCTGCCTCTTCCAAATAGGACGCCAGGAGGTAGGATGTAGAGGGGGATCGTGGTGTAGTATCATAGAATATACAAAAGATGTCGTAAAGTGGCCATCCTCCGTACATCCCTATATGAGTTTGTCCTGCCCGAGGGTTGATAACGAAGGAAGGATACTTGCAATAGACAAGCAAAGTGTCGAAGGGAGCAGATGTTGAAAAAGGGCCCAATTCCAGTTACCAGTGGAGTCCGTGAAGTGTTGCACACAGTGCTCAATAGTCCCTGGGGTATTGGGGCCATTGTATGAGAGACAAAGGGGCCCCAGTCCTTGACCCACGGATCGAGCTAGAATCTCATTCGAGTGCCATCCCCTATCCGCCATTTCAGTCCTTGTAGCACTTGAGGCGAAGTTGCTTTGATGCTCCTCCAAATCATCGAGCCACCTGAAATAGGAAAGGAAAGTGGGAGATGATTAGCATCAAAGTGATATTTGGCAGATAAAACTTTAACCCATAGAGCGTCAGTTTGGAAACCGAGGTCCAGCCGAGTTTTGTCAGGAGAGCATCATTGGATTCTCTGATTTTGCGAATGCCCAGACCTCCCATTTCCTTGGGCATGCAGATTGTGTCCCAATTGAGCAAACTAATCCTCTTCGTCTCAGAAGTCGTGCCCCACAGGAATTGACGCATGATTTTCTCTAGGTTATCACACAACTATTGCGGCAGGCAGACAGTCTAGATCGTATAAGTGGGGATCGCCACAATGACAAACTGGATCAGAGTGAGTCGTCCTGCAAGAGAAAGCATGTCAGCAGACCACCCCAAGAGATGTTGTTGGGCCTTCTCCAGAATGTATTGGTAAGTTTTTCTAGTCACCTATTCGTGTAAAAGGGGCACTACGAGGTAACGACCTAAGTTTGTCGTCAGCTTGAAGCCCAGGTCCTCGTTGAGCGAGTGGGTCAGGGTTGTCAAGATATTACGCAAAAAAAACAACGAGATTTGTTGTGTCTGATCCGCTGTCCAGATGCAATGCAGAATGAATTTAAAGTGTCTCGTATCTCTTGTGTCTGACCACTAGTGGATTCCACGAAAAGAATAAGGTCATTGAAAAAAAAACAAGTGAGATATAGGAGGGCCGCCCCTGCTTAAGCGAATCGGCTTCCATCTTCCTTTATCGATCGAATTGTGGATTAAATGACTGAGTCTTTCCATGCAGAGAACGAAAATGTAAAGGGAAAGTGGGTACCCCTGACGAATGCCCCTGGTGGGCAAGAAGGAGTCACCTAAGGTCCCATAAGGTCCCATTCCACTAGATTTGCATAAAAACCGAGGATAGGCATTTCATGATCAAATTTATCAGCATGGTCGGGAGGCCAATATGAAAAAGAGTATCTAAGATGAAATCCCAGGAGAGGCGATCGTAGGCTTTCTCTAAGTCTACCTTAGTCGCGATGAAACCTATCTTTCTGGTTTTCCTGGTCATAATGTGGAGGACCGCTTAGGCAATTATGATATTATCCGTGATTTGATGCCCAAACGAAGCTGCATTAAGTTGGAGCTATCAGATCGGTAAGGAGAGGTGTTAGTCGGTGAATGATTAGTTTAGTGATGGCTTTGTAAAGAACAGAACAAAGAGCTATGGGCATAAATTGGGAGATTAGGGTGGGCTTTGGGCACTTAGGAATGAGGACCATAATTTTTCGATTAAGCGTAGTGTCCCATACTTCATTGCAGAAGATTTTTTGTATAAACAAAGTCAGAGCCGACCCAACCGTGGCCCATTGGGATTGATAAAACTGCGCGGTAAAACCATCGACTCTGGGGGCTTTATTCGGAGCCATATCAAAGAAAGCAGTCTTGATTTCGTCGGGGCTAGGAGGCTGTTGCAAAGCGACTATGGTCGGGGAGAGAGGGGGAAAATTTGATAGGAAGTTGGGAAGTTCTAAAGGTAGGATAGTCTTGAGAGTAGAGTTGTTCGAGAAAGATTCGCGCGAGCTGTAAAATACTCGTCGTATCAGACCGCATGAGTCCCTGTTCATCTTTTAGAGAGAAGTTTCGAGTTCATCACTGACAGGCCGTAATGACGATGTGATAGTAATGTGTGTTTCGGTCGCTCTGACTTAGCCATTGACATCTAGAGCATTGGTGCTAGTAAAGTTCTTCCTGATATAGAACCTACTCTAGTTCCGTTCTAAGATGCTCTTCCAGGTCACGGACGGAATGCAAATCTTGAGTCTCCAGAAGCCTTTTCTTCTGGTGAAAGATGTTCCCGAAAGTGTTAGAGTTCCATTTCTGTAAAGAATGTGAGAGGTTGTCTAAAGCGCCATTAATATCCGTGTTGCCTGGCTGCTAGGCCTAAGTGATGAATTGGTCAAACCCATCATGTGTCAACCAAGCAGTTTGAAAACAGAAAGGTTTCGAAATGCGTTGTCTTGGTAATTTGGTGTGTATGTTCACCAACAAAGGTCCATGGTCCGATTTGAGGAATGGGGGGTGTTGAACCAAGGTGTGGGGGAATGTGGAATGCTAGGGTGTGGAGCAAAGAATGCGGTTTAGGCAAGCGAGAATTTGCCCCCTTTTCCAGGTGAATTTGGGCCTAATATAACCTAGATCATGAAGATGACAATGATTAATACATTCTCGGAAGTGCGTATTGACTTTTGGAAGAAGTCGGGAGCCTCCTCGCTTATCAATGCTGTCAAGTTTAGCATTGAAATCGCCCCCCCCCCAAATCTAAGGTATAGAGGTGAGATTAGTGATCTTTTTTAGATACTCCCACAAAAATTTCTACATGGAATGATTAGGGCTAGCATAAATAGTTGTAAAGTCGAAGTTATACGGTCCCTACTTGATATTAGTATGGACGAATTGTCTGTGCGTTATAAGAACTCGGATTGTAATATTAGCATTTCACATTAACCAAATACCTCTAGAGAATTATAAAGCCTAAACTCGGAAGGAATGCTCAAATCCCAAGCTTCGAATAACTCGTCTTGCATGATCGCCACTTATCCGAGGTTCCACCAGTATAGTGAGAATGGGCGTATGGATCTTGAGATAATTTTTCAGGGTGGGCTTGAAGGCTTTGCCTCCAGCCCCTTGGCAGTTCAAGATAAATATGGACATGGATAGGGTGTAAATGAATTAAACACTATGCTTCATTAGTATTTACTAGGGAGATGATAATTGCCCTCCCGGGGCCGACGAGTCATGCATCTAAGTATCAGCGGATTGCAAGTCTTGGATGGTAATGGGCTCGGGCTCTATAGGCATGTCAATGTCAACGTCAAGGGGGTGTCCGCTAGGATATAAGCATGGAGAGGAGGACGAGTCCAAAGGATGAGGCCGATCGATGTCCTGGTATGGAGGGTTAGTGGTAGGGCAACCACCATCCGCTTGCATGGCATCAAAGAGGGTGGGGTCGTGAATACTAATGACGACATGCGAAGGTAGGGAAATGGCCATGTGATTTAGGTCGGAAGAAGGAGCAGGAGTGGGAGCGGGGAGTGGGTCAGACACGACCTGATGCGACGACTTCACAGTAGGGGTCAAAGCCGTGGTGGATCTGGACGATGACGTCGCGAGAGTTGGGTCGACTAGTTGGGTTGTCGCGTGGGCTCGGGTAGGACATGGGGTGGGTGTGGCCTACGTAGGCCTCTGGGCTCGTGTGGGACTGGGCGTGGCCGCGGCCTGCATGAGCATTTTGGCTTTGGTCTAGATCGACCCAGGTCCACGTGCGGTCCTCCCTGGAGCGCCCTTAAAGGTGGATCGTTGCGCTTGCTGTTTTTGTGCCTGACGTCGAGGGGTGAGTTGGTGAAGGGACGTTGTAGTGCTTGGGACGTTGATTCCCACAGCCTTCAGGTGTCCGTTGGGCGTGTCCTGCAGCGTTTCCCTTGTCAGAATGTTGAATCTTGAGCCTGGTGTCACCTCAGGGGGAGTTAGGTGCCGGGTGTCATGTCCTTGTACCATTGTACCTAAATTCATGGGCCGTAGGCCTCTGTCTATTGTCCAGTCGTCGCTGTATCAGGTTGTGAGGAAGGTGCCACTGACTCATGGATGGGAGAGTCCCTGGCGATACTTGGGTTGGGATTGAAGTTGGGGCAGACAGTGGATCCATGGCTTACCCTTCCACAGGTGAGGCAGATGGGGGGTAGGCACTCATACGCGACTTTCATTGCTTCGCTGTCCAGTTCTACGAGGGGCCGAATGGGGGAGCTTATGCCGACGTCGATGGCGACCCTAGCGAACTTCCCCCGCTGGGAGTTTTGGGTATTTTTGTCTTTTTTTTATGGTCCTGCCAATTAGATTTCCTAACGTCATGAGTATTGCAGGGTGATACCGAGCGACGAAGAGCTCTGGGAATCGAACCCAAGAGATGATATGGGAAATTCGGTCGGTTGAATGGCAGAAGGCAGGGGTCCATGGCTGAACTGACAATACATGGCCTGCGATTATCCAGGGTCCTTGTGTTAGGGAGGTAAGGTAGTCTTAGACCTCAACGAAATTGATGAGGTATAATTCATTTTCTAAGTCCACCATTTTCATAGGACCGTGGAGATTCCACAGTGTTTAGATGCGGTTGTGTAAAAGGTTGAATCCGATTTTCTTGCCTAAAAGTTTGACGACTACTACCTTCTCCCACTTTCTGTCCAGGTGTCTGTGGAAGTTGCTAGATAATTCAATTCCTATCCCAAATTTGCCTTGCACCTTTTTTATGTCTCCTTCTTCGATCGCTATTGTTTCTTCTGCAGGCCAACCAACCTCGATGGGTGGTGTGGTAGAACCGGTGACAGCCGTGCTATAACTCGCATGGAGCATTAGGGGGTGAGTCGATAAGAGAGGAGAGTCCTCTTCCTGTTCCCATATTCTCACTTTCTTGGCAGGATGAGTAGGAGAGGTAAGGCCATCCTTTGGATGTGCGGGAGTAGTTGGTTGTGTAGCTTTGAAAACCATAGCTGGTTCTAGGTTGTCTATTGTAGTGTTATTCATGGTAGGCGTCAGACTGCCCAATAAAGCGAGCTACGCTCCAGGCGGTGATTTGTCATCCAAGTGTTTGATGAAAGTGCTAAGAGAGAAAGGTGAATCCTGAACTTCCATCCTATATTGCTTTTCCAAGAAAGAAAGTACCAACTAGAAGCATTTATATGCAGTTTCGTTGGTCTTAGTGCCAGTTGAATACCAATCTTTGATATTGTTCAGGCTAGTTAAATCCTCAGTTATCAACATCTATTTACAAGTGTCCTCTAGATACCTTTGATACCTGCAATTAAAGAATAAATGCTTTGCATTTTCCTCAACTTTTTGACAGAGAGAGCACCAACTAGTATGACATAAGTATTTGGCCATTTTGTCAACAATTTTCAACTTGTCCTTCATTACAATCTATAGAGTGTTGGCAACTCTAAGATTGAGATGACTAGACCATATTACTTTAATCTAAGGTACAATAGGAAGATCTTTGAAAATTAGTTTTCTTCCGGAGAGATTAGAGAATTGTGGCGTGCTTTTAAATGTCTTACTCTCCACTAATATGAATATCTAAGATTTCACTTATAAGAGAGCTGGGCATGGATGATTGCATTAAGATCTCCTTATATGAGAGGGCTTTAGCAACTGAGTCAATTGAATTTATAGAAGTTCCGAGAGGAGTAGCTTCAATAACATTAAAAGAGAACCTATTGAAGACCAATTATCATACCAAAAACTAATAGATTCTTCATTTCCTACAAGAGCAATGAAGTCATTCTTCCATTTATCTCTCAATCTCAGAATTAATTTTAGAGAGGATTAAGGGAGTTGTTTAATATCTAAAACCCATATGCTTCTCTGTTTGATGAAGTAAGTGTATATCCACTTATACCAAACTGATTATTTGTCAGTCATAATTCTCCAAGTCTCTTTGTGAGTAAGATGGTATTCATAACTTTAAGAGAATGTATGCCAAGACCTCCTTATAAAACTAATGCAATAAGTTGTACTCTCCTTATTGTAGAGAGATGTTTGAAGCTCTAAGATAAGATTATGCCCTTGATTTGATCAAAAAGAACATTGAAATCTCTGTTTTTCAATCTATAAGAGAGATATGGATCCCTACATATTTCATTGGAAGTTCTTCTTGCTAAAATCTAGTGATGGTAACTGTCATTTGATGTCTACTAGCAACACTTCTAAAGAGGTAAATGTCACTTCTGGAGTAGTTTTCTTATGAAAGAAGTAGTCAATCTCATAGGCTAAAATATAGAGATACTTAAACAGACATGTGGGTGCTTGTTAGAGAACAAGTTTATTGAATAAACCTGATATAAGAAATCCACTTAGAACATTATTTATATGTCTATGGAGCTTCTCATTGTGATGATAATATAAGTATTCCTTTGGCTTGAGGTCTCTAAAGTTGTCTTGTATAAAAATTGTTGAGCAAGTTTTATCTAATGTAAAACCCTCAATATTCTACAATTATATGCGTAACTCTTAGTAATTGAGGTGTTGATCCTACGAAGAATTAGCTAAAACTAATTGAATCTTAACTTTGTCTAAGGTTGTAAAAGCGTTATTCAAATGAAAATAAAAATAACTAGAAAATTAAGCAATCAAGTATGAGTTGAATGAAATTAAAATTATGAAATTAACAAAAGTAAATCAAATAGAGCACTAACCATTTAACAAATGAGATATTGCAATAAAACGAGATCAATCAATTATGAGAATATAGGATTCATTATATCGTCATTGTGTAATGTGAATATGTGTTTATGCTTTTAAGTATTATGTGGTTTAAAGCATGTTATTAGACTATAATTTCGTGTTTTTGAGGTATTTTAATGTGTTTGAAATCAGATGAAGAAGATCGAGTAAAGTTAGAGAAAATTTGAAGGAAGAGTTAGGCCCCGATTGTGACATCCCTGTCACAGTCATGACAAAAGTGATCCAGCCAAAGGTCATGATCTTGACTAAATGGGTCACAATCGTGACAGAAGCTACTTTTAAAAGTCACAATTGTGATTAGGTGTGTCACAATTGTAACAAAAGCTCATTTTCAAGGTCACGATCGTGACATACCTATTATAATTATGAAAGGCATGAAACAGGCATGAGGATCTGCTTAAGTTTTCATTTTTGAAGGTTTGTTTTGAACTTTTTGGCCTAGGTAAAACCTAGTTTTTATTCTTTCCTTTTGTTATTTTCATTAAACTTGATGTGTGAAATGGATTGGAAGATGTTATACATGTTGATGATGTTTTAATTTCATATGAAGATTTGCTCTTAACTTATTTTGTGTCTTGAACACTTTTGATTCCAATACAATGTTTTAGGTATTGTGACTTTTGTGTTGTATTTCGACAATAAATCGAGAGAGTGAGTCAATAGTAATTTGATTAGGTTGGATAATAAGATTTAATAACCTAATAAGTCATGCAAATATCAAATTGATGATCATACAGAGAGAGATCTTGTGTGAGAACTCGATTATCCAATATATTGCTTAAGAACTAGTTGAAAATGTTAGGCTATTTTTGTTAATTGAGAGATTCCAAATATGAAATTTCGTTATCAATTAGGGATTATTAATTGGGGTTAAATTATTAGGTCTTGAGAAAGAATAATTAGACCCTTTGGAAATCTAGGATCGACACGGAATTAAATAAAAAATGGTTAAGGGGGCAAAATGATGATAGAACGAATTCTATATTTTCACACTTGATCATCCTTATTTTATTATGACAGCTCAATTGTTAAGTGTTTTAGTGCTTAATTTTATTTGATTGTTGAATTTATGAATTTTATTTCCTCTTAAATCATATTTCACAACCTTAGACAATGTTAGGTTCATTTAGTTTTAGCTAATTCCTCGTGGGATCGATACCTCAATTACTACAAGTTTATGATCCATAGACTTGTGGAATATTCAGGGTTTTACATTAGGTAAAACTTGCTCAACAATGTATAGTTTAATCTTTTTGTCATCCAATGTTCTAATTGGATAGAGTATGATATAGTGTTTACTCTTTTGAATTCAATCATGCTTGTTCTTGTTAATTAGTAATTGATTTATCTGGGTAGAGAATTCCTTAAATCATTATTAGTCTAGAATAATAGAAAATTCTCTCTAATTGCTTTCGAGTGATGAATCATTTATTGAATTACTCAACTATCCTCATATGGTTCCTATCGCATCCAAGTACTACTGACTAAGCTACCATAAATAAGACAGTTCATAAGTAACATTAAAATATAGCAATTCTCACATGAGATGCCTTAGTAGTCTCAAATCTAAGGATCAATTATGCAATCACCATTATGAGGAAATCCACATACACATAAGTAATATTCTATTTAGAATCCTCATAATTGCGTCAGTTTAATAAAATTATTCTCTAATAGGCACCCATACATTAGTTTAAGTATCTTCATACTTTAATTTATGAGATCAATTACTTTATTCATAAGAATGAAACATAATTTGTGCTAGTTTTACCATTTCATCAATATCCTGTCTTAATGAAACTACTATTAGGAACAATTTGAGAATAATATATAAATGTAAATTGAATATTATAATGATAATCTCATCACAATTTTAATCACACAGTAATTATTCCAGAGATTTTACCTTTTATATTAAAACATCAAATATAATTAATATAATACATAAAGATAAAGAATACCTTTATTAATTAAATAAATGTTATATATTAAAATTGCAACCAGCTAATTGGCTGCAAGGATATAAATTAACAATTACATCATATTTAAAAGTTAAATTCCTAAATTTTATTTTTTGGAAATAAGTCATTTTTATATAATATCCTTGAGTCCAACTTTAATTAACTCTTTTGATGATTCTTTTCACTCTTTTATTTATAATTATGTCTACAAAAGCTAAAAATTAATTATGAAACCTATAATGAAGAAAATGTAAAAAATTTATAAAAACCGATAACCTAAGGAATAATATATAGAAATTGATTGAAAAATCCATCAATTATAAACCAAAATATCTTAAATATATATTTATTACTTGATGCAAACGTTCACAGAAAGACTATATATATGTGTGTGTGTGTGTAATTATTTATTTGTTACTTAAAGAACATTCATGGTTACTATCATTAACACCTTATTAAAATCTCTTGACATGCAAGATCTGGGGAGGTTTGACACTACCTAAAATAGAGGTTATTTTTGATAGGCTTAAAAATAGTGCGTCATGAATATATTACAAAATTATAAATGAATATGCATACATATAAAAAGGTAATAAAAATGAAAAATACAAAAAATAATAAAAAGAAACAATAAAAAAGAGTAAGGCCATATAAATCAATGAATGGACAAAAACATGTCAAAATTAACAATAAATGCTAAGAAAGACCATTATATATATAGTTATTTATTTATTACATGAGCATCTTTTATTTATTTTTGACGAATTTGCTTCGGGGCTTTATGGTATTCTCTCAGCCAATTTTGAACAAGGTTTTGGATTTTGTTTCATACTGGTCGGTATCGGGTAGTAAGTATTGTATCGATCGGAGAACGAAAAGAAATCTATATGTTTATGTACCGGATATAAATATTGGTCGGTACTGGCATGTTTTGTTTGGTACTAGCCGGTACTGAAAATTTTGAAAAATATAGGGATTTATTAGCAAAATTTTCATTTTTTTAAATTCCTCCCCTGCTTTAAAAATGAGTTATTTAGTTAATTTTTATTGTGATTTTTAATTTATTTTTAAAATAAAATAAATATTTTTATTACTAATAATAATTATACATTAATTAAAAGTTAAAAATAAATTATTTTATTTAAATTTATTTTAATATTTTATATAATATTTTTAATAAAGTATTAATAAAAATATTTTATTTTTTAAAATAAATAATTTAAAAATATTATTTACGAACTAATATTTATCATATATTTTTAATTATTAAATCAAAATTTATATAATTTAAAATATTTTTAAATTTAATTATATTTATTAATGATTATTAAATTAATTTTATAAATTTAATTAAAATATAAATTAAATTAAGAAATTTATAATTTTAGTAATAGTTAATTTAATTAATTAATATATTTAATTGATAATAAATTAAATAATATATATTTTTGTTTCATATTTCAATTCTACTTAATTGTTTCTTTATCAGGAATTCTTGTTGTAAATTGTAATAATTTGAGAGTTAAGAATATTTATTGTTCTTTTTATTGGATGTTTTGATGTAATTATTATATATTATACAATGAAAATTGAAATTGTAATATTTTAAATATTTTGTATTGTTCTTAATTTTATATTTATAAGATGATGATTTTCTTTTTTATATAAATTGTGATTATTATTTATATGTGAAATATTTGAAAATTATTTTTATTTCATATTAATTTTGATTATTATTTGTTATTATAATTATAGGAGATGAGGTTAAAAATATACAGTACAACAACATAATATGATAATGAACTATTTTACAAATTTTAAAAAAATTTAGGATTATTTTATAAATTTAAAAAATTACCTAAAATGATGCTTAGTATTGATCAATATTAATACAATATCCTACTAAATTAAAATATTATAAAAAGAGGGTATAACTAGTTTTTAACCTATTAATTTTTGATTGATCATCAAAAAAATTCATTTATAAAATTTTTAGAAATTAATTTATTGAAATTAAATAAACTAACTAATAAACTATTCACTAAACACATCAATAATTATTTAATATAACTTTTAGTTAATAAAACTACCAAATAGCAAATAAGCCGAAACACCTCGTCAATCCGAAGTTTTGAAGGAGTCGGAGAAGCGAAGAAAACGGACAACTGGCGGTAACCAAGTACAGACACAACAAACTGCAATTACACCCTGTCGGCTTAATGGTTGAAAGCCACATTTTGTTGAACGATTCTTCCTCCAGCGTGACTCTTTCAATCCTCAGTATCTCCCGTTTTCTACTCCATCCAAATAAACGTGGACAACAGAGTCGAGAGTCGACAGTAAAATGTGAACACTACGACCATTTTTTCCAAATTTAATTAGAAATTAGGCTTGTTTGTTTTTCACTTTCACTTTTTAAAATAATTTTTAAATTAACAAAAAATTATTTAGTTGAGTATTGATATCTTCCTGTTTTATAAAATAAAAATCATAAAATATAATAAGTTAGTTATTCAGATTTATTAATAAGCATTATATACTTAATTAATTTATTTCTAAGCATTATACACTTAATTAATTTATTAGTATAATTATATTTATTATTAGTAACTAAATAAAAAATTTAAAACTAAAAACCGTAATAAGGAAAGGAATGCATAAAAGCACGACGAAGAGCAAACAGAAACCACGTTGTTTGTTTACAGTACCTTGAACTAAGAAACAAGAAACAATAATTCAAAGGAAAGAAAGGTCATAGTGATAGGGAGTCTCATTTTCACACACCGACTTGCCATAAACTCGGAAAGCGATAGTCACTGTTATATCATACAATTGCTGCATAACTTGATAGCGAGATTTTTGCTTTTTGCTCTCTCTCGTACGCGCATTACGAACGCACCGTCTTGCTTCCACAACACCCCTGTCTCTCTCGCTATTATCTCTGCACGAATCGACTCCGAGAGAGATCTCTATCTCTGCAATTCTCACTTAATTGTCTTCTCTGCTGTGGATTCCATCCAATCTGGAGAAATTCCTGTACGTGCTAGCTGACTTTCCTTTGGCTGCCGGTCAGACCTGAAATTTTCTCTTTCCACGAAGTTATATTTGATTCTTTTACCAACTTCCTTTGTATTTACGGTCAGTATTTCTTGTTTTCTCAAGAGTTCTCTTGTTCTTTGCTTTTGTTTAATACTGTGCCATAACCAAACTTTTATTCACCGAGTAATGCTTTAATTTAGCTGGACGAAGGAATTCCTTCGCAAAAGTTATTGCTGTATTTGTTAACACTCAGACTGTGCTTGGTGGGTATAGAATCCACTGTGCTAAAAGATTAGAAGATAGCGGTTGGGAAGTCAAAGTAGTTAGGAATTTGGGCTCTCCTGATGTAAGGATTGGAGTGTGTATATCACGACGTTGGTTTTAAACTGAATGCCTCATCTATTGGCCATTTTAATTTTCGTTTTGTCGTGAAATTTTCAATTTCTGTTATACAAAACTTATGAATCTGTGACCACTCTAGGAAATTTACTCCACTAAATGGATTTTTGTGAACGTTTGGGTGGACGAAGAAAACTGATTCTGCTTTGTCGTATATTGACTAGTTAATTGTATAAGAAGATTAATGTATTACAAAATTCATTTTAATTTTTTCAGAATAAGTTGTTGATGGGAACAATTGTATCCATCTAGAGTTTCATGTCTTTTATTCAGTTACTTCATTTGGCAAGATGATTCATATAAATATTCAAATACAGGCTTCTGGATTATTCTATTCTATAACACGGGAAATTATGCCAATACTTCCCTTGTTTGCTCAAGCCGTGATTATAGTTGATTTTTTTTATAACTCTTCAACTCTGATTATGTATGTAATTACTTGGTAGTTGTGCCGGCTCACCTCCTGTGCAAGCGGTAGTCTCTACAATCTTGAGTACCATCTGGAAAATGAGAAAGCAAACGTATGTCTGCATGAATTAGTTGGTGATCATGGAAACCTTTAGCTTTAATGCAGTCAGTGGTAGCCTAGAAGAGCACTTAAAACAGCAAATCAAATGTCTTCTAGAGAAAAGTCCATGCAAACGCATGGTGCTGTTGGGGTTCAGGCTCAGATCTCTGATTCTTTAATTATGTACTGCAAACATTGAAAATTGTTTCATTTGATTATGATAAATTGGCAGTTAATCGTTTGTGTAATATGCTGCTCATTTGTTCATTTTGTTTATGATTTTACTAGGCATAACACTGCAGCTCATGATACTTTGGGGAAGTTGAACGGTAATGACAATATCAAATATTTTCAGGACAGAGCAGCAATGGTACTGAACTTTTGATTTCTGCATAAACATTTTGCTTCCGTAGTTTCTTTTAGCTTGATATCTCATCTAATGTGATTCAAGTTCATGTAATAGGAGTTTGATTCAAAAGTGACAGCACAAAAAGAGGAAATCCAATTTCTTCGAAAACAAATTGCTACTGCCTGTGTGAGGGTAATGCATTGATATCTGAGTCTTTACTTGTTTTTCCGTGTTGATTATCTTGGCTAATTTTGTCACTGTTTGAAATGACATTGACTGCTGTTGAATCAGGAAGTGCAATCACTGAATGAGAAATTCGATTTAGAGAGGAAAATTTCTGAATTAAGAATGGTTTGTGAGTTACTTTTGTAATTAATTTTGCTTTTTTAGTGGGTTCCATGCATTATACAAAAATTGCATATGCCATCCTAGATTTGTGCAACTTTTTTTCCTTTGTTACAATAGGAAAACTGTTGTTTGAACAGGCAAATGATGAGAAGCACCACGAAGCAATTACTTCTTCCTTAGAAGAATTGGCTCATAGAAAAGGTGATCTTGAAGAAAACTTAAAATTGGCAAATGATTTGAAGGTATTACAGCAGTACTGCACTTCAAATGTTAACATTTTTCTTCTCTCTGCTATTTGAACATTGGTAAGTTATTTGAATCACGAAATAACGCTAAGCAAAGAACCATTCGCAATTGGTATCTGGAGATTTTCCCATACCCTTTTTGCAGATAATTGTCATTGACATACTGACATTTAATGTGGTATGAGGTGTTAATTCAATCGATACATTGCTCCCTTCTTGAAATTTCACATAGCATTAGAATTTTAAAGTCACTGCTGCTTAATTTTTTTAGACTGGTGACATGAACCTGGGTTTGGATTGTAAAGGCAAATAAAAATATGCAGAAGTAAACTTGAACAGGATGATGATCTACTAAGTTACAAGATACTGTTGTTAGATAAAAGGTTTTCATTCTTTTATATCTGCTTCCACCACTCCAAATCTGTAAGAAAACTTTATTTATTGTCCCTATTTTCTTCTCCAGTATACCACGTTGCGGTTATGACTGCACCCCTGTTGTTACTGAAAGGTGGAGTTAGATACAGTGACTAGAAAAATTTGTAGACTGAGTTCAATGAGGGAAAAGCTTCATTAATGGCGAAAATTTTCACTAAAACTTAACTTCGATTTTTTTTCTTCTTGGGACCTTAGATGGCAGCTGCCCCTGCTAGCCCACACATGGCTCTGCCAAGGTGTGAAAACCTGAATCTGGTAACTAGATTCCACAAAGCTTACATGTACCAAACAAGCTTAAACATATTTGGAACACTTGGGTCAGACATAAAGCATAGAATTGAGGCTACCTTATCTTATTTAGAGTATAAAAGAATTAGAACAAAAGGGGGTGGAAAATAAGCAAAGAGAGGTGCTTTGATGGAAAAAACATTCTATTTGGTGAATATTTGTCACTCTCTATGTGGCTTTGAGGGAGTTTTATATTATCTTGCGGATATATCTCGGCAAATTATTGATTTCTTGTTAAATCATGATGTAAAATTAGAATCTTCTCAAGGCTGCACTGACAGCAATTATATTCTCGGCTGATTCTCTCTTATTATCTTTACTTTTTTCTAATTTCTTTACCCCACTTAGATTTGCCTTCCCATCATTTGGCTCTATCATTCTATCATCTTCCTTTTAGTTGACATTCTTCATAATGAATGTGAAAAGTTTTTCTTCTTCCAATGCAAATTGTCAAGATACTGATTTTGCTAGAATATCTTGGAACCTTTTGTATTTGTTGTTCAAGTAGCTTGTAGATAGCTATGGTATAAATTACTTACTATTTCAAAGTTCTTGGAACCTTTCTTCTAGTAGTCAAGGGATTCCCAATTAAGATATCCAAAATAGAATTGAATCGTACTCTTATTTAAGATTCTTTATCTTAAATAAATTTAAATCCTAAACAAACTAAGGCAATATCTTAATTAAATTTAAATCCTAAACAAACTAAGGCAATATATCTAACTTATTATTAATTCCTATCTAGGAAGGAAAACTTGGCATAAAATAAACTTCAACCCTTGTTGCCCACGGTGTCACATAACTCTCACTATTCATTCCATAAAATTAAAGTTTGTGGTTGAGTGATTTGTGCTCTTTTATTTCGTTTATAAACCAAATTTTTTGTATTAATTCATCCTGACTTCTCTGAAGTTGTCATTGATGTAGAGTATAACAAAATGATCATACAAGCTTGGATTCAACTTTTGAAATTCAGATTCTAAAATTCAAAGGCTGAAATTGATCTTTCTTTTTCTTTTTGCTGCTTTTTTGGCTTTTAAAAGGGTGTAATTCTTATGTAGTTGTTCCAGTATGCCACCGCATTCCTTGTGTTGATATTCCAAACATGCAGTGTACCATCTTCTGAGTTTAACTAAATATATTGGCCATTTAAGGTAGAGTTTGCCTCGACAGTTCCATAATGAAACCGGTTTCTCAACTGCATACTATCACGAATGTTAATATTTGTTGCTTCTTGTTGTCAAAAGTAGTACTCACAACTTCTCCATTATCTATATGCTTTGTTAATTTTGCATCTTTATTCAAATCTTCACCTTCAATCCCTCAGTACATCAAGATTGGCATCAACCTGGGTAGTTGTTTCCTCAACACCAAGAATATCATCAAGTTTTGAGCTGGAAAGATCTGAAACCTTTGATAGTTATTGGTTAATCTTTGCAGCTAACTGTTTGGTTGTTTTAGCATGGTGTCCTATTTTTTCACCCTGTTGTTCTTGTGTTTTTAATTGTTGTTCAGGTGTTTTGTCTTGTTGATTAAGTGTTTCATCTTGTTGTTCAGTTGTTTCAGCTTTGGGGTTTGCCTAAGAATCCATTTCCTCCCTTCTTTCTTCATCTTTAACACTCTGATACCAAATTGATGCAGGACGAATAAAAGAGATATCAAACTAGTAGCTAAAACTAATAGAAATTAAAGATTTGCGCTGATTGGCGTTTTTAGGATGCTGGAAATTTGGCTTCAGGTTGAAATTTCAGTAACAATTGTTGAAACTTCATGATTGGAGCTGGAAACTTAGGCTGGAAAATTGTTAGATTTGTAGTGAAGGAAACAATAAATGAGTTCTAGGAATCTAGGGTAGGAAAATGGGAATTAGTTCTATCAATCACTCTTAAAAGAAGGCATCACTCGTAGTTGAAAGCTTAAAGTTTGTAGAGAAAATTTAGGCTGTTTATTGAAAGACAGAGTATACATATGTATAGAAAAGTCCTTAGAACACTTATTTTAGTAATAAAGGAATTCTTAACTACGAATGCTACACTAATTAGGATTCTTTATCTTAAATACGCACAAGTAGTGAACAAATAAGGACAATATATCTAGCTTATTATTAATTCCTATTTTGAAAGGAAAACTTGGCATAAAGTAAAATTTCAACTCTTATTGTCCTTGTTGTCTCATCGACTTCCACTCTTCATTCCACTAAATTAAAGCTTGCGATTGAGTGATTTGCCTCTTTTATTTCGTTTTTAAACTCTAAACTCTTTTGTGACCAATACAAGTTAGTAAAATTTATGTTATGTTATGATTTACTTAGGGCCTTTCAAATTGTGTTTCGGAGGAAATATCTTTATCTATTGGAAACTCATGATTATTTATTGACAAATCCACAAGGAGACCTTTATATGATCTTATTTTCCAATCTAACAATCTCTTTTCATTTTAACTTATACATCCCTTTGCCCATCACTATTAGCTACAAACATTATGTTTTACTTTATGCTTACTAGTGGACACATGGCAAGCCTTTTGTAAGTTATTTATATGTGGGCATTTAATAATGGCATTATCAACACAAGCTAGATTAGCTAGTTCCTTTCATGGAACAATTACCTATGATATTTTAAGTGTTGCGTATTTCAGTCATGCATGTCTTGATTACTAGTAGACTTAAGATTTGCTTTTTAATTATTCTGTCAAGTGGTGTATATGATTACTCCCAACATATTTTCCGTTACTTTTGTCTTTTCTTTTAATTGTCCTTATATTGGAAAAACTGATTCTGTAGGTTGTACACGAGGAGACATGTATTTTCATGTCATCCATGCTTGGTTTATTGTCTGAATATGGAGTTCTGCCTCGCGTCATAAGCACCTCTTCTATTTTGAGCAATGTAAAGGTACTAATGGATTACCACACAATCACTAACCGTCTCCATTTATAAATTTGTCAAATGCTTCTTTCAGGAATTAGATCATGGTACCTGATTTTCACATTTATTGTATAGCTTTCTTTTCTCTTTTCCTTCTACAATTTGTTTCTGTAGTTTCTAGAAACAAATTGTAGAAGCTAAAGAGAAGAAAAAACTTGATCCATTGCATTAAGTGTTTTGTTGCGCGATTAACTCGCATATTCCTGGAATGCATGAGCAACACTCCTTATTTATTGTCGTACGCTTGATGTGCGTTGATTTAGCTATTCTTATCTTCCAAATCCTTCCTATGCAAATTCCCATCCCTGTTTCCATTCATTTCCTCTTGAACTAATTATGCTTTAAGGAACATTTACTTGTGGAAAAATGAAGTGAGCAACTTCTACATGGAATGGAACAATGTTCAAATATGTAATGGTGCTATCTTATGAATGTTTGAGTCCTGACTGTTCTCTTAGATATTAGCTTCAAAATATATATGCTTGCTTATAGTTTTTTTGTGGGATAAAAGTTCCAATAGTCAACCTTGTGAAAAAAAGGTTGTAAACTAATCCAGCCTCAATTTTTGTATCGAGGCCTTAATTTTCCCTGCTTTTTCACGCTTCTATGTGATTTGTCAAAACCAAAAAGTGTTGAATACAATATTTGGATTTGTTTTTATGTTCTTTCCATTTATTTCTATGCATGTGGGATTCTCTAGGATTGTGTTTTGTTTCCTTGATAATTAATGTGATTTAACTTTGCTTTGGATTTTGCAGCAACTACATGATGAATTGCAATGGAAGGTTAGAATTTCACATGTAAGCTTTCATAATATTTATAGTTATTGATATTTGTTAATTGTAGGTATTTTTTGATATTTACTACACATTCATTATCATATTGAAGATACAATTAATTAAGGGATTATTATGGTAAATCTTGGAATATTCTAACATCTTATTAGGTTGGTCGGATCAAGAGCTGTGAACTTTTTCCTAGTAAAATTTCAGTCATGTTGGTACAATTTTGTGTCCTCCCAAGAAATTCTAATTGTTTAAAGAAATGCTTTAACATTTGAAGGCATAGGAGATTATTTTATTGGGAGATTATCTTCTTTTGAATTAGTTATCTGTTCTAACATTTTTGTTTTTTGTGTAATAAAATGCATAAATAATTGCAGACACCACTCATCTCATGTGCTTACTAGGATTTGAACTTTTAGGAACATATTTGATACGAATCTACCTAGAAATAAACCCTAGAGAATCCACGAATAAGTTTGAATCAAAACTAAGAAAGATAAAATAGGTGTAGAAGAGAATTGACCCATTGATTATAAGGAATCAAGAACCAAAATCATTAAGTAATTGAAAGCCACAAATAAAGAATTCTTTGATAAGTTTGAACAATGAAAAGAAGCACTCACGACTCTCAAATAAAAAAGATATCGAATATTGCTTCAACTGTAAAGAAACATGCCTTAAATATTAAACTAAAAAAAATAGGGTTTCAAGTGGGTACGACCTAAGACATGGTTGTGGGTTAGGTGGTATTGGTTACAAATATTTTAATGCCAGTTGGCACAGTCTAGGACACTCGTATTTGAGACCATAAATTCTTCTATAGCTTTGTGAATTTAGATGTAGTCTAGTGTGGAAAAGGTACTTCTATATTCCTTTTTGAATAGATAGTATATAGTATTATATAGTAAATTACAAGAGATAAAATAGGAATCTTGATCAGATAAGCTATCTAACTAAATCCCTTAAATCAAGGGATTTCAAACTTATTCTTCTAATCTATTTACAGCTAATCTATATCTCAACACTCTCCCTTAAGCTGAGGAATAGATGTCTTCCATTCCCTTCTTGAATTCAAGATCATGGAAACTCGAATTGTTCAGTCCCTTTGTTAGAATATTAGCTACTTGATGTTCTGATGGAACATAAGACATATATACTAACCCTTGTTCCAATTTTTCTTTAATGAAATGTCTATCAATTTCAATATGCTTTGTCCTATCATGTTGTATAGGATTACGAGCAATATTGATGGTTGACTTATTGTCACAAAATAGTTTCATAGGGTAGTCCCATTTGACTTTCAAATCGTCTAGAATAATCTTCAGCCATAGTAGTTCGCACAATCTTTGAGCAATAGCCTAAATTCTGATTCCGCAAATGACCTTGCAACCACATTCTGCTTCTTGCTCCTCCATGTTACTAAATTACCTCCAAGAAAGGTGCAATACCCACTAGGGAACCTACATAGTCAGCATCGGTGTAGGCTTCTAGAGCAAGAGTACTGTTTTTCTTGAGCAAACTTCTTTTCCCCGGATTGTTCAAGTAATGTAGCACTCTGTAAGTAGCCTGAAGATGAGATTCTCTTGGATGATGCATGAATTGACTGATTATGCCCATCGAGTGTGCTATGTCTGGCCGAGTGTGAGCAATATATATGAGTTTACCCGCCAATCTTTGATACATCCCTTTATCAAAAATTGGTTCTTCTTGCGCTTCTTCCAACTTATGGTTTGGATCCATAGGTGTAGATACTGGTTTACACCCAATCCCTGTTTCTGCCCATAAATCAATCACGTACTTTTGTTGAGATATGAAAATCCCTTGTGTGGAATATGCCACCTCAATACTGAGAAAGTACTTTAGTTTTCCCAGTTCCTTTATCTCAAATTCTTTTACTAGTCTTAACTTCAATGATCGTGAACACGATTGTGGTTGATATTGTAGATCCTTCTGTAACTTTGTGAAGTTGGGTATGGTCTAAGGCATGCCTGTGTTGGAGATCATGAATCTTTCTATAACTTTGTGAAAATAGATATGGTATGCCTATACTGGAGATTGTGTTTCACAACTATTTTTTTCATAAAGTTATACAGGCTTGTACATGGTCGTGTTGGGGGTCGTGTTCACATCTAAGTGTTCTCTAACCTTAAATTAACCGATGCTTGTCCTTCAATTTGGTTTGATCCCAAAGTGTAGCCACTTCTTTCACAATGTCGTTATGTGCATTTGAAGTCTTTCCTTAGTTGCATAACTGGCCCGCTTGGCAAATTCAAAAGTATCAAATGCAACTTGATTTCTATTAATGCTTTTATCAAACTGTTATATATAATATTGCATTGTTCCTTGGTGTGTAGTTTTAGAAGCTGCTCCTTCACTCCTACACTTGTTTGAATCTAAGGAATTTTTATTAATACAAGTCACCGCCATACTTGCTTATGCTATTTTTCCATGCCCACACCAGTATTTCTTGCAACATTGTTGCTTCCCACCTTCACCTGTATATTGTCCATAAATGACTTTCAAACATTATTTTCGTGTGATCTTAACTGTGCTAAGGTCCTTATACATTGTGAATTTTAGTGTCAAGGTTAATTGTAAACTTTATTCGAGTAAAATTGAAATGATGATGCACATGGACTTATTCTCATCACAGTATAAAATCAGAGAGTTAACGTTTATGATAGGAACCCCCTTTGAGAGTGATCTCAAGATATGGGCCACAACCATTCTAGTACAATAATGGGTCAAGTTTCACATCAATTCATTGTAGTACTTGCATGTAGTCGAAGCAATTACTATATCATTGTTGTCTTTTTTCTTGAACTCTAAATCACGCATCAACTTGGATTTATAATCATCATTGGTGTTTCAGTTTCTGATGTACTGTTTCTCTTATTACAGAGTCAGCAGATGAATTTGCCTAGTAATCCTATTAGAGACGAACGTCATCTTGATTCAAAACACAATGTACCAAGATATATGCCTGATAGTCATCCTGGGCAGAATTCAAGTTTAATACTTCCAAATGAGATGCCACAGCAATTATACAACAGCAGCATGCAAGAGTTCTCTTTCAATCCTGATGGGTGGTTGGTCCTACATCTTTATTTCTGCTGAATGATTTAAATAGTTTTCTTTTGTTGGGTACTAATGTAATTATTGGATTATTATGAATAGTTACTTCTTATAGATATTTTTTAGCTAGGTCCGAGTAAGTTACTCAGTTTACTGGTGCAATTGTAATATAACGTGAAGCTCGCATATTTTCCCAATCTTGTGATTTATGTGGGGGCCTATTCAAGTTTGAGATTTTTTTTTACTGGATTCCAGGGTATGAAACAGGAACTGTAGGAGATACATTCTCAATCATTTTGTAATTTAATTATTTTTCATTATTTTTATATGGAGCTAATTTGAACAACTTTTGTTCTCCTCCATCTTCATGAATCACTTCTTGGAATCTGTCTATATTTCTCCATCCCTGTTTTCATTACCTTGTTTATCCCAAAGAACTGAATGCTTATGGATTTGTATGATTATTGGCTACCACCTTGAATTGCTTCAGCTCCTTGCTTAAATTTTATCCTTAATTATGAAAATGTGAGTATAGATTAGATCTTCGTGATCTACATGTCTCTTGCAAGCTGTGATTTCAAATCATTCAACCTGGAATTTGATTAAAATTGTTTGCGTCCTTGGGTTTGCTCTTAATGTCCTCTGTAAGCTTGAGTCTCAAAATTCATACCAACTCTGATATGGTTAATCCAATGTGTTCTTTTCATGCCTTAATTCATGGCTGGTCACTGATATTGGTCTTGTCTAATTCCTGTGATGCCTTTTTGTTATTATGCCATGATATATACTGTCTTATTCTTAAAATTGTTGTATTGCAGGAAGGTTCCTGATCTGACCTCCAATAGATTTATAGATAAAGGTGTCCCAAATGCCAAAGCAGAAGTAAACATGGACATGCTTCATCAATCCAATGTGAATGACAAGATCGCTTCTGTTTCTGAAGGTAAGTATCTTAAAACTGAATATGATCATGATCAATTGGGTTATGAGCCCAGTGATGTGTAGCAAACTTAATTCATCTTTCTCAATTCCAGAGGGTCCTGGTATAGAGGGCTTTCAGATTATTGGCGATGCTACTCCTGGAGAGAAACTGCTTGGATGTGGATATCCTGTACGTGGAACTTCTCTCTGCATCTTTCAGTGGGTTCGCCATCTTGAAGATGGAACTACACAGTATATTGAAGGTAATTACTTTGGAAATTTTTACTTGTAGTAATCTCTAGTTTAATAATGTATACATATTCATAATGTAATTGAAAATGCTTGATTTAGGGGCTACAAACCCGGAATATACTGTCACTGCCGATGATGTTGATAAGCTGATTGCTGTTGAGTGTATACCAATGGATGAGCAAGGCCGACAGGTTATTATTTGAATAATGATTCTTTTACAACCTAGTAAGCATTCTCTAGTGTTATTATGTGATAAAAGCTAATTCAGCAATGAAAATGAACTAATGCTTACAGTATTTTATAAACAAAAGCAGATCCAATATTTTGACATTGTTAGGGGAGATGTGTAACATGTTTTACATAAAACTGTTCATATATATATACCTGGCTGTGCATACTACATTTTAGTGGTCCTTGTAGTAGCTAAGCTCTAATATTGAACATTAAGATGTGTCACACCAAGGCCCCAATTTAACCAATTTATTGGGAATTTAGGTTCTTTGTTTTTGGTATCTATAACTTCTGTTGCATTAAGGAATCTCTCTGCTAAGGAAACCGGAGATAAGTTTCTCATTAGGTGATTGTCTTACATTTGTCTCTCTGTGCATTCTTATTAGGGAGATCTGGTGAGGCTCTACGCAAATGATCAGAATAAAATAAGATGTGGTAAGTGTTAGAAACAGATCAGTATCTGTGGGGTATTAAGATTCTTGGCAATCTTGGTTACAACATTAAACCGGTCTTGATGACGATTATTTTTTATTTTTATTCCGCAATTTTTCTAAAGCAAATTCAATTTGTGGCTTTAAGAAACTTTTATGATTGGCGGTTGGCATGCTCTTGCTTGACATGCACTACTTTAAAACTTAAATACTCATTTTTGGGATTGGTTATACTTTATATTGTTAAACATCAAAGTTTTTTTCTGCCTTAAACTAAAAGGTATAACAAGCTCCTGTTTTCATTTCTATTTCTTTATTTTTTGTTCAGAAAATTATTTTTATGCTACTTGGCTTTATGTACAAGCCAGCAAGTAGAGTTAATGTAACAGTTTGCTTTCTGCCCCCACTTCTTGAATGACTGAAACATTGAGATTTTTGCCTAAGGCATTCCTCTGCATTTTGGAAACATTTTAATCTATGTTGCAGAACAATAAGAGCATTCAACATCTGTTTGAATTAATCTATTGGACACTGTTTCTTTTGAATTTGGATCAAAGAAGATTCTAACTTGATTTATCCTTTTGCTTCTTAGTCTTTTATTTATTTTATTTTATTCCCTACCTTTGACAAGTGACATAGAGCAAATTCAAAAAGGTTCTAAGTTGATTTTAAGCCTACATTTCTTTACTCTTTTGGTTATTTTTTTTTACATTTGATAAACACCATAAAAACTTATTAGGTGAATTTCTTGTTGACCTTTTACCTCATGATGTCATAATTTTCAACTTTAATTTTCTCGTCATGCAGATCCAAATATGCAACGAGAGATTGAGACATACATCGCTAAAGAAGAAGCAACATTTAATATTCTTTTACTGGTAACTTTATTTCTACTTAATATGTATGTGGACAATCTGTCATTACTGATATTGGAAGCTACATTTAATATTATTTTGCATGCAAGTTTACTTCTATTTGACAGTGTTGAGTGTTATACTAGATAATGATAATAGTATTTTAGTCATTTAGCATATTCTGTTAGCATCATTTCTTCTATGCTAGCAACAGCTGTCAGTGTTCTCCTCTTCAGCATATTCTAATGTTCCTTTGACCCCACATCTTTTGCCATCTTGAGGCTGCCTAGTGCCACCACCTTTAGTGACAACTTCTATTGCTTTATCTTCTTAATTAGGATTTAGTAAGAGCCAAAAGGAAAAGACTGCAACTATTTCATAGTTCTAGAACGACCTTGCCCTCCTCTGCACCCTTCTCTGCACAAGTGTTGTCTTCTGTATCTCTCTCAGTATTTTTCTTCCAAAGTTTTTTGCCACCCTGATGACTACCGCAAACTTATTACTGCAGTACTTACATGGTTTCATAATTAGTGATTGAGAATCACCTCACTGTCCTCTCTAATGTCTCACTTGCTACGTAATCCCATTGAACTTGCATTGATGTGTGAAAATCAGAGAATAGTTACTTGAGGGCTTGATAATAACTCAAGACCCTTGTAGCCTTTATATAGAACCAATTACATAAGGACAAGATCTTAGGAATAAAGAGAAAATAACGCAATAAAGAGGAGATCATACTTTTCCTAATATAGATATTTCCCAACGTCTAATATAGATCTTTCCTAACACTCCCCCTCAATTTGGAGCATACATATCATAAGCTCCAAGCTTGTATGTGGTGTCTCAATCAATCCTTCTTGAAGCTTTTCATGAACAAAGTGACAATCCACCTCAATATGTTCGATTCTCTCATTAAAGACTATATTCGAGGCAATATGAATGGCTTCTTTATCATCACACATCAACTTCATTGGAGCGAAGTGCTCGAAACCAAGGTCCTCAAGAAGATGCTTCAACCAAATCAACTCACATGTAGTATATGCCATGATCCTGTACTTAGAATTAGCAGTAGAACGTGCAACAACTGACTGCTTTTTACTTTTCCATGACACCATCTTTCCACCCAAAAATACATAGCAGCCTAAAGTAGACCGTCGATCATAAGAGCCTGCTCAATCTGCATCTGTATACTGTTGAATCCAAATGCTTCCATGATTTTGGTAAAGAGACCTTGCCTTGGAGAGCCTTTCAAATATGTCAAAATTTTAATAACTACATCCCAATGACTAGTTCGCGGAGATTCCATAAAGTGATTCACTACACTTGTAGCAAACGAGATATCTGGACGAGTAGCAATCAAATAATTCAGTTTATCGTCAAGTCTTCGATACCTACTTGGATCTTCCAATTGCTCTCATTTATCAGCATTAAGTTTCACATTTGGTTCCATGGGGCTATCAACTGGTTTTGTTCCCAACAAACTTGTTTCCTCTGGAAGATCAAGGACGTACTTTCTTTGAGATAGATAAATCCCCATCTTCCACCTTGCTATCTCGATACCCAGAAAATATTTTAGTAAACCAAGATCTTTCATTTGAAATTTGGTCTATAGGGTTGACTTTAAGGACTGGATTCCTACTTTATCATCTCCAGTTATAACAATGTTGTGAATCAGAGCTAATTTGCTCTATATTACTTTCTTAGAGACTGTAGTACATATATACACGAATAGGATTACAGAATAGGCTAGATAATATATATAGATACAGAATATAATCCTAGGATAATGTCTATCTCTAAGATATTGCTATCTAATCTCTAAGATATTGCTATGATCAAATTATAATATTATGAGATAATACATATCTTGACCACGCTGCCCCTCAAGTTGGATCATAGATATCAATCATGTCCAACTTGCTGATACATTCTTCAAACACTTGTTGTTGAAGTCCTTTGGTAAACACATTAGTTGTCTGCTTCTTCGTTTGGACATAACTTAGGCATATTTCCCATCTTCTGTCTGCTCCTTGATAAAATGTCGATCAACTTCATCATGTTTTGTTCTTTCATGGTGGATTAGATTGTGTGCCATGCTTAGGGCTGCCTTGTTATCACAATAAGGTTTTATAGGTGTCTCAAAATTGATTTCCAATTCTGTCAACACTCTCTTTAACTAGAGACTTTCACACATCCCTTTTGCAACAACTCTTAGTTCAACTTCAGCACTACTCTTGGCTACCACCTTTTGCTTCTTACTTTGCCACCTGACCAAATTTCCCCACACAAAATTACAATACCCAGTGGTTGATTGTCTATCCTCTTCAGAACTTGCCCAATTTGACTCAGTATATATTTCAATTGTTCTTTGATCTCCCTTGTTGAATAGTTGTCCTTTTCTAGGAGTACCCTTTAAATACCGTAGGATCTTATAAACTGCCTCAAAATGCTTCCTCCTTGGTGCATGCATATAGCGACTTACAACACTTAAGGCAAAAGCAATATTTGTCTAGTATGAGACAAATAAATTAGTCTTCCCGCTAGTATTTGGTATTCTTCACGGTTAACAAGTTTATCCTCTTCATCCACAAACTTTGTACTGTCAATAGGAGTGGTGCTTGGTTTGCATCCTAACATTCTAGTCTCTCGCAAGAGATCAAGAATGTACTTTCTTTGTGAGATGTAAGTGCCTTTCTTTGATCTTGCTACTTCCATGCCCAAAAAATGCTTCATTTCTCCTAAGTCTTTAACTTCAAATTCTTTCCTTAAAGCTGTCTTGAGTCTTGTAATTTCCTCTGCATCATTACCAGTTATGACAATATCATCTATATACACAACCAAATTGTCTTTTTTACCTTCTCTAATTCTGAAAAACATTGTATGATTTGACTGAGCTTGTGTGTATCCTTCTATTTTTAAGACTTTGGCAAATCTTTTGAACCAAGCTCGTGGTGATTGCTTTAGCCCATATAGGGATTTTCTTAGTGTACCTACTCTGTTTCCTCCTTCCTCATCAAACCCTGGAGGAAGTTTCATATACACTTCTTCCTTTCGTTGGCCATTCAAGAAGGCATTTTTGATAACAACTTGCTGAAGTGGCTAGTCAAAGTTAACAGCTACCAATAACAATAGTCTGATAGTATTTAGCTTTGCCACAGGTGCAAATGTCTCCTTGTAGTCCATCCCATAGGTCTGAGTATAGCCCTTTGCTACCAATCTCGCTTTATACCTCTAGATGGAACCGTCAGCCCTATATTTGACTATGAATATCCACCTACACCCCACGGGTTTCTTTCCTTTTGGCAGATCAACTTCTTCCCACGTTTTATTCTTTTCAAGTGCTCTTATTTCTTCGAAAACTGCTTCCCTACATTCTGGAACTTTAAGAGCTTCTTGAATATTTTTGGGAATGTCATTTCTGTCCAGATTAACAATAAAAGCTTTATATTGAGAAGATAGAGCATCATAATAGACAAACCTTTCAATCGGGTGCATAGTACATGATCTAGATTTCTTCCGTTAAGGCAATTGGCAGTTCTAAATCTGTGTTGTCTTCTTGATCCTTACTACTCTGAACTTCTTCGATAGGGACCTGCACTAGTTCAGAGATTGGTATAGCTTCAGGGATAGGAAGTGTACTACTTGCTTTCTTCTTCCGAGAATACACCTTGAGTGTGTGATCAGGTATAGCTATTTCTGTATTAGGATTTGTCTCTATAGGAGATGAAATAGGCATTGGGATAGGTTGAGGAACAGATGTAGGTTCAGGTTTTGGACTGAAATAAGTCAACAGAAATATCATACATGCGAAGCATATTATAGGAGTAAAGAAGCTTAGCATAGTTCGAAGCTTGCTTACAAGTGTTAACATGGGAGAATAGGACTGAGATTTCAGTTTCCATAGGATCAAGAAGAATATGTAGTAATTGTGCATCATTAGCTTTGCCAATTTTCTAGCATTTTTTGATCAGTTGGGGGATCATATGTAAGATGTGACAACTTTCTTTGACCTCTAAAGAACAATTCTACATTTTTAGACCAGAAAGAATAGTTAGTACCATTGAAACATTGTTTGGTGATTCACAAAGTTGAGGAACCCATTGTCGGAACACTTATCAATGCTTTACTACTGGAATCTGACATCTCCCAGGTATATTTGACAGAATTCCTGGCTAAACGAACACTAGTGACACTGCTGACGATGTTTCGAAACATATACAAGACTTTACTACTATCAAAATACCCATGTTTTGGTTAGTTTTGACATAAAACAAGACCAAAACTCCATTTAGGACAAAGAGGTGAGTTGACCCATCAAGCTACCGTCGCCGGTGGTTGCCAAATGATTACCCTTGATGCCCACGCGTTGGCGAGTAGGTGATTTTCCGGCGACATTGGCGGTATTATGGTGGTCGTTGGCACCTCCTAAATGCTTCTATGTATTTGGTTTTGGTAAGTTGAGATAAATGTTTTGGATAGGTTAGAAGATGTTGGGGTTTTACGGTAAAGTAGATTTTGAGGTTTGGAAATTAACTCTACTCTGATACCATGTGAAAATTAGAGAATAGTTAACTGAGGGCTGGATAATAACTCAAGACCCTTGTAGCCTTAATATAGAACCAATTACAGAAGGAAAAGATCTTAGGAATAAAGAGAAAATCACGCAATAAAGAAGAGATAATACTTTTCCTAATATAGATATTCCCTAACGTCTAATATAGATCTTTCCTAACATGATGCTCTATTGTTGGCTTTCTACCCACACCACCAAGGTTTGTTTATTTTGAACATGTATGACCTTATGTCATGCTATATGGAATTGGGCATCCCATATGTTTCACACGACCCCACTTACATCTTTGATGTTATTTGTGTTATGATGTTCAGAGCAAAACATGTTGGATGTTATGGTTACATACAGCCACATCATTTTCTAAAAAAGATGAAATTTTTTTATCTATCTAGACTGCTCTACTGAAGCACACGAACCTGATATGTGATAATTAAGCAGTACTGCTCACAGCATCCAACCCAATTTATCATGAGGGGACAAAGCACATAGAAGTGGATTGTAACTTACATTTGAAAAAATGTAATATCCAAAGTATTAGTCACAGATTGTACAGTTTTTTAATGTACTTAATGACTCATGAACATGTAGACCTATTGTCTCACAATTGATCCGCTGATCTTTTTAGGAAACATATTAACCCCCCCTCCCACCTGTGGTATAAAGGAACATCTGATATTGCCCATTCCTTTTTCTGATCTGATTTTGATTGAGCAAAAAGTTGGGTAAGTCGGGATTTGGGTGGAGTGGAGACTGCAATTGTTTTATGTTTCAACATCTGGAACCATATTATGATTGTGACATTAAGGATTTATATGTTGGAGATTCTGTGTTCTAAAATTATGGGATTTATAT
Organism: Erythroxylum incrassatum; assembly: GCA_026546855.1. Classification (NCBI taxonomy): domain Eukaryota; kingdom Viridiplantae; phylum Streptophyta; class Magnoliopsida; order Malpighiales; family Erythroxylaceae; genus Erythroxylum; species Erythroxylum incrassatum. Next base: position 14,121,504 of record JANVCL010000006.1, read on the forward strand.
GTTAACTCTGTGTATTAACAATGTACATCTTGCGTATCGTTCTGATTTTTAAAGGTTAGAAGTGAATTTTTCTGGTGTTATCTTGATACTAGCAGATAAATTTTTGAGGTTGATGTCTCAAGTTATAGTAATAGTGATCTTCACATAATCTCGTTCAATTCAACTAGATGATTCCTTTTCTTCCTTGCTATATAAAAAGATCTGATCTGCTTTACAGAGGATATGTTCATTATTGTATAGCTCTTTTTTGTTTTCTGAAATGCATTTAGAGTTCACGAAAAATTCCTGCATCATGGTGTTATTGAATTTGTGTAACTCATGTTTGTTCCTTTTATAGACAGACTATCCTGACAATTGGAAGCCGACAACTTTGATTTTGCAACGGTCATGCTATCAAATCAAGAACAGTAGTGAAGAAATTCTCATAAAATCAGAGATATTCTCAAAGAACTTGTCGGTTTGTCCTTTACTTTTCGTCCTTTTGTGCTTATTCTTTTTCTACTAGCCTTTTCTTCATCTTCAGCTCGTTTTCTTTGCTTCCAACAAATGGAAACATTTTTTTGGGCCTCTGGTGAAACTGTTTTAACTATATACATTAAACAGTTAGCTAAATATTGGGAGCTCTTTGATCTTGATTAGCTCATATTTATCATTTTCACGTGATCTAAAGAAGTTTTTTGGGCAAATCTTTATTATTTACGACAATTCCTTGTCTGACATGACAAATCAGGATTGTTTTCTTTTTAATTCTTATATATTTCAAAAGCACTTCCACTTTAGGGTTGTTAATTTACAAGCATGCATCCGCAGCTTCTTGTCTTTGAACTTTTCATACTTTCATGTTCTTGATATATGTTGATTTGTTACAGATCAAAATTCCTTCTGGCCTGTCAGCACAGTTTCTTCTGTCATGTTCTGATGGATCTTCTCATCCTCTCAGTGCATATACCGTTAGGTCAGTGTTACTCACTCAAACTTTTGTGACATGAGGATAAACCGTTGTCTACGTTTTGGCTTGTACCGATTTTATTTGTCGGGGCTGTTGTGACAGAGAGTGAAAATATGACCAACATTTTTGCTTTACTCGATTCTTAAAGTGTGTTTGCTAGCAGTGGATGGTGCACTGGATGATTCATCAATGACGAGTGAAAATACAACTAAAGAGAATGGTGAAATGGTTAAAAATGTCCATGATCTTTGTATAATAATTGTTGCTTTCAACTTCAGTTAATTCAGGCAGAATATTGATAGAAAGAATTGCGAGATAAATGGTACTTCACGCTAACATTTTTCATGATCAATGAAATTTCTGACAGACAATTAGATAAAAGGACTAGTTCTCTTTTTTTTTCCCCTTTACTTGTTACTGATCTACCTGCACGGTTAAACTTGTCTAGAGCTTCTGTAATGCTCTCTTGTGGCTCACATGATTGGTTTCTATTATATCATTTTACGTTTATTGCATAAGTTTACACCTTAAATTGGACAAAGAAATTGTACTTATTTTGTGAAACTTGAAGCTTGTTACTCTTAGTTCTGATGAACTATAAATACGTTGGAGATTATTTTGAGTCACGAAAATTTTCTTGTAGAATGCGAGATACTGTTGTGTTGACAATGAGGATGTTCCAAAGCAAGGTAATATTTTTCTTTCCTTCAAGTCTACTTGAGAAATTTTCCAGCTTTGCAATTGTGCATGTGACAAAGCTTTGTTGCTGTTTAACTTACATAGTCACTCTTTCTGTGAAGTTGGAACTCAACAGATGTATTTGCAAAATTTATCTGTCATATTTTTTCTCTATTTAGCAGACGCTGACATGATGTCATTAGATTAGACAGTTATTCAATGCTGGTGCTTCCTTTTTAAATCAACTTTTTAAGCAGTAATTGAACAATATCTGTAGATTTTCCTGATTTTCCACTTCTGCAGGAAAATTAAGGGTCATCAAGTTAACAGTAACACTACTATTAAATTGGACTTCAATGCAAGTGTGATGTTGTCCATGGTGTTGTAAAGTAGCAACGGATGATTTCCTCAAATCAAAATTGTTAATGAAATGAAAACACGTGTTTTGAAAATAAAATGTGCAATTTGTATAACAAAAGCTATATATTTCTCTGTTTTCCTTTGGAACTTATGTTTTCTATTGTTAGGTTAATCTTCCATGTTAATCATCGTGGATTTCATGGTCTAGTTTACAAGTTTTCAATAATTGTCTACCTTGTAAAACACTATATGGTGAAAAAGCAGTTGTATTCAATATACTGGGAAGATAATACTATTCGGCATTTATAAATTGACAATTCAAACAGTAGATGCTATGGTATATTTAATCAGAATCATAATCCTGGTAAAACTTTGTGCAAGATATCCAAGTGTATTCCTTCCTAGTTTGTGTAGCTGAGCACTTGCAGGTATCAGTCAGCGTGCAAAGAAGAAATATTTGTTTTTATGTAATATGTCACTTATTTTGTGGCTTGCTTTTTTTGTTTGAGTTACATTGTTTTGATTGTCCCTGTGTATGTGTTGTACCAAACAGGCCTTGGATGAAAGAAGAAAAGATAAAGCCTAAAACCAAGAAACTGTCAAATAATTTATTACGGTGACTTTAGCCACTATTCTTTCTTGTAGAAGTTGAGAAGAGAATAAACATGTCTAAACGTCTGACTCCCTACTTCGTCGACTATAGGAGCGACATTTTAAGTAGTTTTCTTCAGCGTATCTTGTGATGTCATTTATATACATACATACATACATACATATATACCCATTGGATTATATTATAAATCTCTGTAGCATTTGTAGTTTCTGAAAACGTTGTCTCATTGTAAGTCCCAGTGAAATTTTGTTTAACAGTTTTCTGAAGAATAAAGGAGTTTATCTCATGTTGTTTATGTTCCATGAATGGGTAATTTCCTCTGAACAGGGTTAGGGATATTTCTTTGGATTCATCCGCTACTTAGTGAAGGTATTCTTTTGTCAATAATCATCATCGTTATTGAGTACGGGGAAGAGTAACTGTAGGTCTTCAGAGAACTTTTTGTTACGTGCACTGAATCCTGTAACCGCAAGGACACACTGAACCCTATATAACCGCGAGGAGACACGTAATAAGTTTTCAAAGACTAGAAATTGAATCTGTGAATGTAAGATCATTCTTGCCAGTGCCACAAAAATCTTATCTAATTGGTAATTGTCCATATTGGTACACCTATTACAAGTTATGGTCCACCCATGACTAACTAGCTGATGTTTGGTAACAAATCACTATTAATAAAAACTTTCGACGAGTGACGTCTTCGATCAGACAAACTATCAGAAAATCGACTGGTTGATCTGGGGTCATCTAGGGAATAATTACTAATTCATTAGGCGGTCTCGAATCCTTTGAGTAGAGCTGGACCTCTAATTTTTGTATATTGTGTATGCACATGACAAAAAGCAGAAAATGCACAGGTTAGCTTGTATGCGGCTGAAGGACACAACCATGCATTACGCTGTAAAACTTCATCCTAAATACTATATTGATGTGTTTTGCATGACTAAGGTCTTTCTACTAATATGTTAAGAGAGGCAAAAGAACCAATTTTCTTCTATCAGTAGCGCGCAACACAATATTATGCTTTTTATATTTATTATCGGGTAGTACTTAAAGGATGAGATATTTTGTTTATTTTATCATGTCTTTATTCTGTTTTATAAATTTTAGCTATTTATTTATATAAAATTTATATAAATAAATACTAAAATTTATAAAATAGAATAAAATAAGCAAGAGGATCTTGGCTTATAGTTAGAACGACAAAGTCTACAATAAACGCAAGTCTATTCTAATCCCATTCCTTGGGAACTACCCAATGCTGTGTACAAAGGACACGAACGGACCACGGAGAACTTCTGGACCAATAAGATGTCAGATCGACTCAGGTGACCATTTCCTCTCAATGTTTGAACTTGGCACAATCCTATTCCTATCGCTGCGGTTGGTTGAAAATAGGGTGACTTCCATAGGAAATGCAAAGAGGGCAGTGACCAATACTTTACCAACCAACTAAGCTTGGACGGTACTACATCACCAACTTCGATGAATAATCACTCTATGATGTGAAATAAAATCCGCAATCCAAGTAGTTTAGTCAACCAACCATGCCTTCCAAAAAAGAAAAAAGTCCAGAAAACCAAAAAAAGCAAAGACCACACATACAATGGTACAATTGGGGGGGGGGGGAAAAAAAAAGACTAAAGGAGAATAAAGGAAGGAAAGACAGGAGAGTGACAGTGTGACACATCAACCTTCTATCTCCTCTGCTTTGCTTATCTTCCCATCTAAGCTCTTCCCCTCTTTTCCTACTTTCTTTTCCTTTTTTTTTCCCTTCCACTTTACTTTCTCTTTCCTTCTTGTCTCCTCCCCCTCCTGGAGATGGTGGAAACATTAGCAGTGTCTCAGAAGTTCTGATTCAGAATTGAGCAGAGCGATCATGACTTCTGTTACCGGCCAAAATCCATGGCCACCATACGATGCATATAGAGATTGCTCGCAAGGGATTTGCAGCGTTTACTGCCCCCAGTGGTGTTATATCATTTTCCCGCCTCCGCCACCTTTTAACATTGAAGATGATGGTTCTGGCACCGACTTTTCACCTCTCATTATAGCTCTCATTGGCATCCTAGCAAGTGCTTTCATATTGATTAGCTATTATACCATCATTTCTAAGTACTGTTGGAGGCGAGGCCAAGGAGACGGTAGATTGGAATTGAGCGAAAATCGCGATCAAATTACTAGCGAGGCTTGGCAAGGTGCCGCAATTGGATTGGACGAGGCACTCATAAAGTCCATTACTTTGTTTAAGTACAGGAGAGGTGATGGCTTTTTGGAAGGCACGGATTGTTCTGTTTGTCTAAGTGAGTTCCAGGAAAACGAGAGTTTAAGGTTGTTGCCAAAGTGCAGCCATGCATTTCATGTTCCTTGTATAGATACATGGCTAAGGTCTCACGCTAGTTGCCCACTTTGTCGCGCCAGTATTGTGTCGGCCAACATTTTGCCGCCACAACCAAACCAAGAAATTCCTACTCAGAGTTCTAACGCAGTCTCACTTCAATTCCAACATCGAACTAATGATGCTGTTTCGGTTGTTCAAGATTCACAGTCGGGAAATTTTCGCGAAGAGTTTCTTCTTACTCTTGTTGTTGATGATGAAGTACCAAAGAATTCAACTCAAGATGTTGAATGTGTTGAGGGTACGGAACAACCTATTGATATTGAAGTTGGACAAGATCATACAAACCAGATGATAAGAAGGTCAGTCTCGTTGAATTTTTCTGCGTGTCAAAGCCAAACTTCTATTGCTGATATATTGCGTGTAAGTGAAGAAGATGATAGTGATGACTGTCAAGTAAGAGATTCGGAGAAGTACAGAGGTGGGATCTTGAATTTGGCTAGAAGTCCTCTGGCGATGAGGAGATCCATTTCGGCTGGAAGGTTAGCTTTCACAAGGTTTGAGAAAGGTAGGAGTTCGGAGCAAATATAGTATTTTCCTCGTCTGTTTGATGTATAAACAACAATCGTCTAGTCACAAGATTATAAAGGCTTGGCTTTATAATTTGAAGATCCTGACATTGTTTTCAATTCATTCTTGTTAATTGCTCTACGATCAACTTTTATCCAAGTCCGTAATTATGTATAGACCTTTTTTTTTTTTCCCTGATTGTAGAAGAAAAAGACACCTAACTAACAAGCGTATGCGAAGTGCTTACTGAATTTTGCTCCATATCAACTAGTGTGGAGCGAAGCCAAATGTTCCCGTCTAATTAGACCTAGAGCTAGACCTATCTCTCGCTTTTTCCTATGTAAAAGCACAAAATTCTTTTCTTTTGATGTGGCTGTGGGTTGTTCCTTGACAGTCTAGATAATTATATATCGAGAATCTGTGGGCTTAGCTAAACTGGCGATGGGATATCATCTCTAGTTAGTATCAAGTTTGGAAGCACTGGGGACCATTTACTAATGGCGACAATATGAGATGTTTTGCAGTAGCTGGCTTTGCCTTTGCCTTTGCCTTTGCCTTTGATAGTTAAATTCTGAAGCTGAATCTGATGCCAATCTTCCCAACTTGAATCACCATTTTCTCTTTCCACTATTTATTTTATTTTAATTCATAAAATCATTTGCACCCTAACAAAAAATAATATCCCAAATTTCAAAATAGACATCTTAAATATTGTAATGAACATTGTCCTAAATTTGATATCAAATTTGATTTTAGTATAGTACAGTATCTATATCCGATCATGTCAAATATCTTTCTTGTAATTTTTTAAAATTATAAAATAGAATTTAAATTTTATAAAATTATACAATAGTCTCTCAATATATTATATTATATAATTTTTAATTTTACCTCAATTATGTACCAAGAAATCATATTAACATAAATTTGATTTACCAACTATCTTTTATTCTTATTAATATTATTTTCACATTTTTATATAAACAATAATCAAAATTAATAAAAGAAATAGTTCATTTGATCCTGAAGGAGATGAATACCCTATTTGATTAAAAAGAAAAGCGACAAGTATAGAACAGGGGGGCATAAACTTGACTTGCCTTGAAACAAATGGAGTTAACATAAACAAACAATCTAGTACTAGATGCCAATCATCAAATGAAAATTGAAAGAAATTATAAATTTCAATATCGCTAATATCTATTACAATTAACAGTTCTTATTGTTAATGAAGGCAAGCCTGACCTATCTAAAGTCAATATACCTCTCAAGGGACGAGGCATTGGTGATTGTGTGCTGTAGGTGATCAAACCCTTCGATGAACATCCCAGGTTTGCTAAGAAATCTATTGCTTGATTTGCCTCTCTATAACAATGAAAAAAATCATTCACAAAAGAAATAAGCACCTTAGCTAACCAATTCGCCAACTTCCATGGAATTTAAGCTCTACCAAGGCACATGTCAACCAAAATTCTAGAGTCTAACTCGACTATTACCCGAGAATTGGGTAATAATTTAGCACAAAGCTTTAATCCCTGCCAAAAAAGATTGTGTTTTTGCTTCTAGGCTTGTAACATGTTGCATAGGGAACGTGAATGCCAATACACACATTCCTAACTCATTTCGAACAATCCCACCACTTCCAACTAGTCTTGGGCTTCCTCTCGACAAACTATTAGTATTCAACTTCAGAAATCTTAGGGAGGGTTTACACCAACTCACTAGTGAAACCTTGCAGGATAGAACATATCTTTCAACAGCCTCCATCACATTTTGCCATTGTTTACCTGAAATGGTTAAAGAAAGAGAATCTTGTAAAATATATGAGATAGAATTAATAATCTCTGAGATCACCAAAGATATAGGAGGACGCGATCCATCAAATTTTGTCGAGCTACGCATCTTCCAAATATTTCAGCTAATAAAGGATGGTAACACTCGAAAGACCAGTCTCATAGCTAGATTGGCCCCAGCTAACCACCACCGAATTAACGTATCTCTATGCCGAAAACAAAGACATACCGAAAAAACTCTAAAGGTGCCTAGCCCAATCACCAAGAAGGAAACCATAGTCTAGAGATTCTTCGAAACCATTCTGACAGCAGTTGCATCTCAAAGGTCCAAGAATCTATCGACTATGTATGGAAATATCCAAAGGAAGCCTGTTTTTCCATCAATGCAACATAAAAAAATGATACTTTTAGAGGAATCCCTTTATGCCAAATATTACAACCAAGCATAGTTCATGTTCCCACATCTTTAACATGGTTATAGGCAGAAGTCATCAAGAAGTCCCCAGTGGTGGTATCATTCTAGATGAGTTTATTACAAAGTGAACAATACAACCATGAATTTGTTCACAAATATCTAGCATTCTTTTCCAAGTTTAAGAGTCCGTCAGTCTAGGATGAATCGCCTCTAGTTCCATACTTAGCTGCTAAGAAGGATGCCCATAAAGAATTACTCACTAGATATCTCCACCATAACTTAGTCAAGAAGGCCAAGAATATGTCAGACAAACATTGCAAACCAATATCATCTTCCTACACTGGGCGACACATTGATTTCCATACTATCTAATGATGCTTAGGCCTTTCTACACCTATTCCCCACAAAAAATCTGAATTTTTTTTCTTCTAATTTAGTCAAAATCCCTTGCGAAGGATTTGCTGCAGTTAAGACAAGCAATGGAAGAGATTTTAAAACTTATTGAAATAGATTTAGTCTTCCTCCCATTGAAACTAGACTGCTTGCCTAGTGAGATATTTTTTGAGTGATGTTATGTCTAGTTTCTATTGCTTTTAATTGCCTTCATATCTTGATTTTGGTTACAAATTCTTGTATTTTGATCAAAATGAGAGATGAATTGAGTCAAAATGATGTGAATATTACATGCACGTTAATGGGATTATTTTGTAAATTTTTGCATGAAAAATGAAAGTTCACGTAAGTAATTTGCATGAAAAGAAAAAAAACAAAGAAAGATGGTGACTAACTTATCGTGACACTTAAGTCACGGTGGTGACCAACCCTCATGGGGATGATAACCAAAGTCTCCCCCGTGACATATTTTTTCCTTTAATTCAGCAACTTATTACGTGTCATCTACATGAGCGATAGCTCAAAACTCTAGACCTAGGAGCATATTGCAAATAGGAGGAGGAGGTGGCGACACACTAGACTATCTTTCATTTTATTCTTCACTCTTTACACATTCGGGGAGGCACAGAGGGAGATAGAGAAAGAAGAGAGAAGAAGAGAAGAGAACAGAGGGAGTTAGTGAAGAAGAGAGAAACAAGGCAGAGAGTTGGAAACAGAAACAAGCTTTCAACCATCCGGTGAGAACAAGCTAAAGTAGAAGGTGAGAGCTGACGCGGGAAGCTTGAGAGGGGCAGGAGACCACCACACCTCACTCACTCGATCCCTGTTTGCTTGCTCTGTTATTCATTTGTTGCAGTGTTTCTGTTGTTTACAGAACTTGTTACTTTTATAGCTTAATCGACTGTTATTTAATTTCTTTTCATATTTCATTTAGTATTCACTGTTTTATTGCTTTAATACTTTTGTTGATATTAACATGGGACTGAAGTGTATGGAGATGATGAACTGTGTTTATGCTATAATGAGTTGATCTCTTTTTATTAAGAATTAATGTAGCTATTTTTGTCAAATATGCATGATTGAGGGATTGTGTTGTTGTCTTATGTTTGTTATAGTTTCTGAA
>JANVCL010000006.1:14154239-14195473 GCA_026546855.1 Erythroxylum incrassatum
AGAATGAAGGGGGTCTTAAATTTTCTCATTAGTGAGAATCAAGGGGCATTCTTGGCAGGAAGGGACATTGGAGATAACATTCTATTGGTTCAAGAACTCCTAAAAGGGTACACTTGCAAAAGGTCCTCCCAAAATTATGCCATTAAGGTAGATTTACAGAAAGCCTTTGATAGTGTTAACTGTGAATTCTTACTGAAGGTACTGAAGGAAATGAATTTCCCCTTAGTGTTCATTAATTAGATCAAGCAATGTATTTCTACTACTTCCTATGGAATCATAGTAAATGGGAGCCCTACAAGATTGTTTAAAGGGAGGAAAGGCCTTAGGTAGGGGGATCCCCTCTCCCTCTACCTATTCCTCATATGTATGGAGGTCTTTACTCAACTGCTTAAGCACAACATCTCTCGGGAGCCTAGGTTCAAATTCCATTTGAAATGCAAAAAGATTTCGCTAACAAATTTATGTTTTGCAAATGATCTCATCCTACTATGTCATGCTAGCTTGCATTCGGTTTCTCTCCTGATGGACACCCTTAATCAATTTCAAAAGATGTCTGACTTATGCACTAATCTATATAAAAGCTTCATTGTTCTCTTCAAAAGTGCCTCTCATCTCTCCAATGTTTTAGCTCATGCAACTGGCAAGGTAGCTTGACAATCTATACGCCAACCCAAAGAAGAAGGGGATTGGGAATTGAATCTCTAGTTACAAAGAACCGGATCCTTATGTCTAAAAGAATCTAGAGGATATTACATGATCAGGAAACATTGTGGGTCAAATAGATGCATACTTATATATTGAAAGGTGGGAGTTTCTGGTCTCTAAAACCTAAGCCCAGCTACACTTGGTTCTTTAACCAACTACTAGGGCATATAACTTGTCAAATAGGGGAGGGGGACAAATTCTCTTTCTTGTTTGATAATTGGACAGGAAATGGACCCTTATTTTCAAACAGATTGGCTAACTCCCTCCTACACTGCATCCCCAAGGATGCCAAACTCAATGCTATCATTTCTAATGGAGGGTGGACACTATCTTTGGATGAGCAAACCAGCCTAAACATCCCTCCCCTCATCAGACATGGGGAAAGGGATATTTATTTCTAGAGAGGACTTCCAATCTCAGAGCTTACCCTAAGACAGTCAAGAAACTCAGGGCAAGACCAGAAAATAGGGTTGCATGGTACCTACTGGTTTGGAATACTGCTCTCAGACCTAATGTCAACTTTCTGCTCTGGTTGGCAATGAGAAATAGGTTAAGTACGATGGATAGACCCACATTTCTGACTTCTCAGGAGCAATGTGTATTCTGTCTCCTAGAGGATGAAAGCAGAGACCACCTCTTCTTTGAGTGTGACTTTTCTCGAACCCTCTTGTTCACAATCTCTACTCTCAGTGCCCCCGACCTTAGTGTCTGGCGACTACTCAACATTATGCAAGAACTTCCTAAACTGACCATACCGAAACAAGACAAGGACATAGTTCTTCTCTCGATGGCTACATGTGCCCAGAATATTTGGAAGGAAAGAAACTGCAAAAGATTTTTAAACTAGACAACTCCTATGAACTCTCTTACAGAGATCATCACTACAAATATTAGAGAGCAACTGATTGTCAATCCATAACACAAGGCTATGCAGAATCTAGTTTACAACTCAGATATACAACTTTGATCTCTCCCTTCTCCGGAGAAATCATAAACTGAGACTTACTCAAGTCAGAGGCATACCTGGATTATTACTGCTCATCCTCACCCCTCTTAGTACATGGATAGTTGAAGACCTGTAGTTTTGGAATCTCTAAACACACCCCAAGCGAAAAGATCTTCTCCTTCCCAGACGGCTAGCAAGGAAATTGCACTGGGCACATCGATATACCTACACGCCACAATGAGGATCAAGGATTGGCTTCTAACCCTATTCTCATTACGTGAAGCAATACTTTACCTAGACATCCTCGTCTCCCCTATGATCTATGCTAGTTGATGCTTGTTGCTTAGAAACTCCGACCACCCCTTATGGCAAGTTCCTATCGGCTTGCGTCGCATCTCTACGGGTACTGCCACATGGAGGAGGAACTCAGATTTACTTCCCAATGCTACAACCAATTGGTGTAATATCTGCCTACCTGGAAATCATTCTCTCTGTGCTGCTCTTCCATAATTATCATCCCTGTGTCCGCTGGAAAGATGCCAAATTAGGGCATTTCTGTTGAGGTCCTGCGAAAGGTGGAGTTGCTTTTTACCACTAGAAATTGAAGATACCCTCAATGATGTAGATTGGGGTCGTTTTCTTCTTGTTTTGTCTTTCACTTCTATTGCCCAAACGACGTTGCTTTATTTGTTGGTCTCCTTATCACTTAAGTCATGCTCTGATGCTAACTTATAGCCCACCTATTAATTGTTCCCTTACATTCTTTATCAATGAATTTTTTTTAATTTCCCAAAAAAATATCTTTCCACTTGCTTTTATGCATGGATACTTTTGTAAAAGATACCTATACATCTTGATCCTTAACAAGGATTAAGAAAAAAAAAGTAAAGCATAAATTTTATTTTCCTTAATATTTTAGCAAATTGCAAAAATAAAAATGTGAAACGAAACATCATTTTATGTGGTTAGGATGAAATTTAGGGATGTTAATGAGTCGAGCCTTACTTTTTTCCTTAAAAAATACAAAATGAAGTCATTTTTGTCATTCCAGTCGGACCACGAGTTAGGTCGAACAATTTTGGCCCATGGTCTGCTCGTGGCTCAGTCAACCCTGGCCAAAATTGACATTCCTAATGAACTTCTTTTGTGATAGTAATATGATGGTAATAACAAAAGGTGAATATATTTACTATTATATAGAAAAACATTAGATAACGCAAATGAGTGCAGTCCACGGTAGTTACACATAATATTAAAAGTTAAGTTATAAAATGAAAAATAAAATAACCACTATTGATGCAAGTTTATCTTTCATGTTAGTGTTTATATTTAATTTTATCAACTTTTATATTTATTTATTCTTCAGAAGGTAAATAACTATATTAATACCTTTCAAAGGGAAACTAAAACAACTCAAATCATAGATAAGCACTAATAATACAATCTATTATAAGAACAAAGAAATGAGGAAAGAGAAACACAATGCTACTAAATTCTTAGGCATCCAATGTTAAGCTACATCTATTTATGATTGATAGAGAACATGAATTAGTGAGCTAATCTAAAACCTATAGTTGGAAGTGAATATGAAATATTATCTTAAGTTTCAATTATAATCAAGGCTAAAGCTCAATCTTGAAATCATTCTAGTAAAAATAGTTTCCTTTATCCATCCAATAACTCTATAGTTTTGAAGTGTTTCTTTGATTAATGTAAAATCCCCTAAAAGCATGAATAAGCCAACTCCATTTGTCCCCTTCAATTATAACATCAACTACAAAGTTCTCTAGTATATTGGCCTTGAGAGAATTAGATTCTTACATCTTATAAAGAGATCATAACATTTGCCCACTACAACAAAAAAGACATTTGACTACGGTTCATTTTTTGGAGCAATGATTTAAAAATCGTAGCTAAAAGTAAGCTTTTGATGACATTTTATGAATTTGTAGCCAAAGGTCAAGCCATTTGTGACGTTTTATAAAATCATCGCTAAACGACAAACTTTTGGCGAGGATTCACCAACATCGTTGCCAAATGGTAAGCCTTTGGCGACGCTTTATTTAAATCGTCACGAAAGGTGTGAACTTTGGCCACGATTTTTAAAATCATCACAAAGGCATAACTTGTTGCAACGATTTCAATAAATCATCACCAAAGTCATCACCATTCGCAACAATTTTTGACATCGTCACCAAATACTTAAATAATAAATATCTCTTTATTTATAATTATGAATTCATTAACTTTAACTTGATCATTTTGTGACTGAACGTCATATTGAGAAAATTCGAATTTAATATTATTGATAATGATTCTAAGTGTAAAAATAACTTTAGCTAAAAAAAAGTCAAATCATTTCAATAATTAGTAAAACTATAAACTCAAAATTAATTAATATTACATAGATTTATAGTTTTATTTTTTCTCTTTTAAATTATATGATTTAACAATTTGATATGGTGTCACAAAATCTTCAAATAGTTTTAACATAAAGAATAAATCATATAATGAAATATGATTCTTACAAAAAAATTAATGATATTTGATAAGTGATACAAGATTTTAATCAAAAGTTTAATAATTTTACAGACAAAATAATAAATAAAGTTTCACACCTATTCCATTGTTTTTTTGGATTCCAAGTGATACGAGATTTGGTAGATATGGTAAAGAAGCTCCCTATGTCTAGATTCTCAAGAAGGCTCCTTGCATATTTGAAAGTATCAATTGAAATAGACAAAGATCTTTCCCCAGGAGTTGGTTATTGACCTCGTCTTCTAATAGTTTCTTGGCTTTAACTAAATTAGCAGAAGATACAGTGAACAATTTCCCAGATGCATTATGGATCATTGAATTAGATGAACTGCACGTACCATGCGTTTGACCTAAGTAACAAACAGTATAGAACAATTACGTTAATTTTTTCACAATCATTTGAAAAATTTATTCCTAAAAACTAAAAAAATTAAATCAAACGGTATAAGTAACCCATATTCGAACACATACATACCCGATTTAATGACTCTATCATCGCCACTTCCTGCATTTCCATCTATGTTCTCTTGAAGATTTAAGGTAGCTTTATAGAATACATAATATATATAATAAGACGTTCTCTTGAAGATTTAAGGTGGCTTTATAGAATACATAATATATATAATAAGACGTTCATCTAATAGCTTCCTAACAGAAAATAAGATACAGATAATAAGGAATGAGAGCTAATAGGAATGATACTAAAAACCTTGAAGAAGAAGATCAATCATTGAAGGCAAGGGGTGATTAGACTTTAATGAAGAGATTTGTTGTGTATCAATTTGTTCCTCATTAGGGAGAATTTTGCTATATTCCTCTTATTAGAGCTCATTTCTGCCATTAAAAACTAGTCGTCATATTGATATTTTGCGATGAATTTATGTTAACAATTTTATTCTAAAAAGTCAATAAAAAGTAAAACAAGTCATAAATATAATCAATATAGAAGCGAGTGTACAATTTAAAAATGAAAAATTATATGAAGTTGTATACAATTATCAAAATATTCATAGAAGAAGCAACGATCATCATAACTTAATTTTTTAACCATTCAAAAATCCCCTATACAAGCACATTCTATATTTTTCAATCATCATTAAAGATAAATAAAACCTAGAGCAGATGGCACAGATTAATAAGATATTTGACATCTTTAAGAATAGAAGACTTCTTATTTGAATGTTCTAACATTCTATCAATGTTAATTTTATGATCAATTAACTGAGACTACTTTATATGATATGATTGAGAATGTTAATTGTGTATATACAATGTTTAGGGGATGCATAATTAAGTGTGCTTTCCTTTAAATTCGCTATTCTGATAAACATAGTTGGGTCCCCCGAGCCCGTCCTCAAATATGGAGAGAGCTACTGTGATGGAATGCAAAACAAAATGAAGTACATAAACATCCCCTATAGAAGCACATTCTATGTTTGCCACTCACCATTAATAAGTAAATATAATTGGTTGAAGTTGAGTTTATAGCCTATTGAATATCATATTTCTCTAAATTTATGAATATCATATTATATCTTACCTTTGTTTCTTTTGGAATTCAAGTTTAAATTAAGGTTAGATTCTTTAATGGAAATTAACTATATGATTACTTCAATAACCTCACCAAAAATGTGTAATTTATTACTATTATAGGATAATAGTAATAAATTTAGCTTAAGGTTCTCATTGTAAAAAAATTAATGATCATGGTGATCCAATAATCGAGAAGTTCATATATAGAATTTCTTAAGCAAGCTCTACTACGCCTCAAAAGTATTGATAAACATGGTCTGAAGTTAAATACTCTAACAGATCTTTCATCAAATAGTTAGTAGGCTTTCATAGAACATAAGAAGGAGGATTCTTGAAAACAAAAATAGAAGAACAATATTAACACAGGAGATGACGCTTCTTTGACGATGATGACCATAACATAGGAGGCGATGCTTCTTCGACGGTGAACTAAGAGAAAATACGAAGACTAACACAAAAATGAAAAGAGCTTTGTTTTGATGTTAATAAATTATCGAAAATGATGTCATTTATTGTTAAATAAAATGATGTCATTTTTTATCAATTCGAAAGAAATATACCATTTGACTACGATTTTGAAAACCGTTGCCAAACATGGGCACATTACCATTTGGCTTGACCTTTGGTGACAAAAATGTGAAACTTTTACGATGATTTTTATAATTCATTGTCAAACCTTATTTCTATATATGACACTCTATATATTATAGAAATTTATATAATATGTAAATTTTATGTAACAATAACAAATCTATATATAATAAATAGAGAATTATGATTAAATAGACTAATATATTACATAAGTAAGATATGAGAAAATTTATCTATTATCTATACATTCATAAATCTTTCTACTAGTTACAATTACTATATTACATTCATATAGCATTGTATTAATTACCATATATAATTATATTTATTGTAATATAATTAAAAATAATTGCAATATAGTAAAAAATAGAAATAATATTAAATATTAATATCATATTCTTTTTAAATATTAATGCAATTATTCTTTTTCAAAAAATAAAAAAAGAAGACAAGATTGAGTAACACAAGATAGAAGAGGCTAGGAAAACATAAGGAGAAACCTTAAAACGACACAATGCATGAAAAACAACCAAGGAAACTCATTTGGAGCATATTTTCATCAATCTAAAGTGAATTATTTGGAGATTTTAGGGATTTCAATTATGTCATGCTTAATTTCTCAACTTTTTCTTTAGTTTTGATATTTTGTTTGTTTTTAATGATTATGAGCTAAATTCCTTTTCATATCTAGATTAGATAAACCCTAAGATAAATCTTGTAGTGACTTTAATTTAATTTAATTCTTTCTTTAGTGCCTAAGATTCATTTATAAGTTCTTATTTTATTCTTGAACTAATATTGTTGGCATATTAATTCATGTAGGATTCCAAACAATTGAGATTAACAAATCCAATGTATGAATATATTTAGTATAATTGAAATGAGTTGCATGTAAACTTAGAGATAAGTTAACAAAATTTTTTTAGATTAGGATAAAATCTAATAATGAACTCATAATTCAATTTATATGATTCAATGCTTTAATTAGGAAAAGATTTCATTTAATCAACTTAGGATTAAGTGCTAATTGTCTTGAGAAAGATGTTAGCATAATTAAAGAATTTTCACAGTCTAATAAACTTTATATTAAATTGAATAATGAAATCATGATTGCATGAGAAGTCCTAAGGGGGATTTGAATTCCAAGCAACGTTGTTTTATTAGTCAATTTTTCATTATTTTGTTATTCTGGTTTACCTGCTTTTGTTGCTTTGTCATAAGTTCATTTTCTTTTGTATAAAAATTGATCTATTAAGTTTTCCTCAATTTTCAGTTAGATAACAAGAAAAAATTTATTACTCATACTTACAATCCTCGTGGGATCGACCTATACTCGTTAGTGCTAGTTATAACTACACTGTATGCTTCAGTCTCATAGTCCTTGCGGGATCAACATATACTCTTTAATGCTAGCTATAATTATACTATATGGTTGCGGTTAAACAAATTAATCCATATCAACACCATCAACCATTAACTAAATATATTATTTGATTGTTTAATATTACTAACTAATAAGAATTATTAACTAATATAACTTAATAATATGATATATTTTTAATTAGATTAAATGTATCTTTAAGATATATAAATCTTAAATATAATGAATTTTAATAATTAAAGTGTATATTAACAATTAAATATTATTTTATGAATAATAATTTTCTTATATATTTAATAGAATATAATAAACATTTTACTAATACTTATTCATAAATATTATAAAAGAAATTAAAAATAAAATTATTAGTTAATTAGTTTTTTTGGGGTCAGAAATTAGTTAATTAGTTGACAAAACTAATATACCAATAAGTTTTATTTAAGAGTAAATTAAAAAAAATTGAATTTTATTCAATTAAGCAATCCTAACTCAAACTTTAAAAAGTAGAGTTAAAATGATCCAACTTCTAATTTTTTTAAACATAACCTACCGTTACAACCCTAATTAATGGTGTGCATAATCACCACATGGAACTCACCTTCTCTAAATGTTTGTTTTTTTGGTGAGAAGGAAAGAAACAAAGAGGCCTAAGGCCTTAAGAAAGCAATAGAAGCAGCATCATTAAGAAGAAACTGACGAAGTCCTGGCCCTGGAGACTCCCAAATAGACAGAAGCTGAGGATTAGAGGATCCCTGCTTAACTAGAAAATTCGCACACTGATTACCTTCTCTATAAGTATGCACAATAGAACACTCCCAATCAGCTGAATCAAATGCCTGATGTCCTCAATAACATGGAAGTAAGGGTGAGACTGAGGACAAGGTCCCGCAACTAATGTAATAGCTTCAAGAGAATTTGACTCCAAGATAATTCGTCTGAAATCACGATCCCAAGCTAAGAGGAGGCCATGATACATCGCTCAAAGTTCAGCTAGCATATTAGTAGCATGACCAATGAACCTCGAGAAACCCACAATCCAATCCCCTTTAACAGCCTGCGTCAGACCACCAAACCCTTATCTAAATGTTAAACATTATCTTTCATCTTAGTTTAGCCTTTCCTTTCATAGATAAAAATTTGATTTTCTCTCTCGTTCTTCACCATCTCCTATATATTATAATCTTAGCAAGTTTTGAGACTACTTTATTAAATGGATTAGAGTGCTTCCATAGTTTAAACACTATTGAACACCAAGGCATGCTAGAGCATTTTCTTTCTTCACTTTTCATGGTGACATTAACAATAAAGCCTATTGATTGTTGCATGCAACATCATCTCTTATGGTTTTTGTAGTAATCCCAGAAGTTCTAGCCGGAAACAAACTTGCAAAGCTGTCTTGATGATTAACGTTTGAAGAAAATTGAAGATTTGGCTTATAATTTGCACGTTATCGACAATAATAATGCATTGCTTTTGTAGTTTATAGGTTTTTAATGGCATAAAAAGTGATTTTTTTTGGTCATGATTGCCTACAAATCTTGAGTTTCTTGAGCCAAAACTTCATAAGAACCACCATACCCCATTAAAAAATGGTACTCAAGAATCAATTATCAGACTATGTTATAATCTCGGTCAACACTAACCTTTTTTGACTAGTATTGGTTGTTACCAATCGGTACTAAAAATGCCAATTAGTAGTGGGACTAAAATAAAAAAAACAAAAGTTGGAGGAATGAACTGTAAAAAATCCTAACCCTAATTGTTCATTTCCTCAAATTTGCCACTAGTAAAGAAACCTTAATTATCTCTCTTCTTATTCTATTAGTCTAACATTTTATTGTTAATTTATAATTTTTATTTTCCAGTTAATTTTTAATTCTTTTTTAATTAATTAATTAGTTAAGTACCATTTCTTATAAATTTCCTTTGAATTTTCGCAAGTAAAAATTATAGAAAAGCATCCAAATAATAAATTTTTTTAATTGTTATTATTTATTTTAACTTAATTTGTTCAAAATTTAAATAAAAATTTCTAAATACGTCTAATTGACCCCACATTAAAGTAAATACAAGTGAAATTCTAATTAGAGAAATTAGTCACTAACTATAATTTATTACAAAATATATATAATTAAAATTTCATTAAAAATAAAAATTGAAATTAAAATAATGTAAATAAAATATGAGAAAATATAAATAAACATGATCAAAATAAATTTAATACAAATTGTAAATGACTTAGTAAACATAAGTTAAAATTATATTATAATACATTAAGGATTATAAAATTGAAGTACTAAATTTATTTTATAATTCTAAAACAACGCCGTAGCAGAACTAAAATCAATATTAAGAAATTGAACTAGGAAGACTACATATTCATCGCTTAAAACGCCAAAGTAAGAAATTGAAAAATAGGAACAAATGAGTTCCAAGCGACAGCACTGCTGCATATCCCACCTCTTCTTCCGGGCAGCAACCGACAATCCTCGCAAAATCGCCGTTATACATCCACCACCATCAACACCTGCCGTCGTGACCCCAAGAAAACTAACCAACACTACCCACGATGATGGTGTTAATGGTCCTGCTGTTTACGAGGGAGATGAATGCTTCACTTTCAGTGAAGTCTTGAAGTCCGTCGATTCCCTCACGACTCGCCTCTGTTCCATCCTAGATGGTGCTGCTTCTAATGATCCTTTTCTTCTCACACCACAATCCATATCAGGTTCGTTGCTATTCTCTTCCCTTCTCTACGTTCATTTTTTTTGAATGATCTTCTAACTTTGGTTGGCGTGCTGCAGGGAAAACTGATCTCAAGTCTTCCATATACTATAAGCGAGGCTTGGAGCAGTCTCTTAGTAAACCCAGAATTGTAGGAATCTATATGCCACCTTCAGTAGAATACATTATTGCCGTGCTTTCAGTTTTGAGGTGTGGAGAGGCCTTCTTGCCTCTCGATCCTTCTTGGCCCAAAGACAGAATCTTGTCCATTCTTTCCTCCTCAGATGCTCATCTTGTTATCACTTCTGAGTTATCATTTGTCCGAGGAGGTTATGATGCTGTTAGCATATCAAAAGGGCTTGATCAATTCGATTATTGTCCTGTCTTAAACTTTTCAATGCAAGATAGTTTTCAACATTTTACTGGTCCGCTAGACCTAGTTTGGCCCTGTGAGAAAGTGAAGAAAAGAATTTTCTGTTATATAATGTACACATCTGGGTCAACAGGAAAGCCCAAAGGCGTATGCGGCACTGAACAAGGTATTGTGTTGTAGTTTCCAGTTTATTATTGCACGACTAACTTCTGTAATGTTAGGTGTCGTGGTGTAGGAATTTTTTAAAATTCAGAAATAAATAGCTTTTCAATGTAAGATCTTCTTAGAAGCTCTTGTTTTTCTAACCTACTTACGTGATTCTGTTCTAAAGGAGAAAAATGATCAAGTCCACATATTAACCATAAATAATCCAGTGGCATGCCATTCCTTTTGCCTTTTATGTACTTGATTTTTAGAATTGCTTTTCAACCTGTTGGAGTACGATAGTCATTCTTCTGCATCAAAACATATTTAGTTCCAGGATTTCTATGATCCTAAGATATTGCATAACATACAAGTTTAAGGGGCCAAGTCGCCAAATTTTGTGTTTTGATGATGGCTGCATAATATGCATCTAAATTAGAAAAGTACAAATATGAGCTCTGTCTCTTTAGCATTTTTGTTTTCAAAATTCAGTTATCTAGTTTTTGTTTGTGAAACAAGCATTATGGTTTTATATCCTTTCTTTTCTTCTCAGGCCTTTTAAATCGCTTTCAATGGATGCATGAATTTTATCCTTTTCATGTAGAGGAAGTTTTATTGTTCAAAACATCTATAAGCTTTGTTGACCACCTCCAAGAATTTCTTGGTGCTATGCTTACTCCATGTTCGTTGGTCATACCCCCCTTCAACGAATTAAGGGTGCACCCATTTTCTATCATTAATTTTCTAGAGGTATGAACATTTATTGACCTTTTTATATACTTTAGTTTCTATTTTTCAATTTCTTTTTCTTTGATGAGTCTATTGCTTGTTTTGTGGAATTAAGTTGTTGGGATTGAATTTAATTTTACAATTTTTGTTTTTATTTGTATTTTTACATGCTTGAACTCTAATTTCTTGTTGGGTTGTATGCGTTAAGCTTTTGCTTTTGGAAAATGTTTAGAGCAATTGTTCAAGGTTTAAGATTATTCTAGATGATTTGAAAGTTAAGTAGGAAGATCCTATGAAGCTCTATTGTGACAAGAAATCAACCATCAATATCATTCATAACACTATTCAACATCATAAGAAAAAGCACATTGGATTTATAAACATCTCGTCATGGAGAAATTGGAGGAAGGGCTAGTATGCACGTCATATGTTCCATTGGGAAGCCAACTAGCTGATGTTCTAACAAAGGGGATTGAACAGTTCAAATTTTCATGATATTATTTCCAATCTAGGAATGGAGGACATCTATTCCTCAATTGAGGGGGAGTGTCGAGTTGTATATTTGTTATATATCATTTTAGAAAAGTCATTTTCTTGATATCCCAACAATTATGATCTTAACCTATTGTTTTTTCCTAGGAGAGTGTAGAATCTTAGGATACTATTCTCTTTTCCTAGGAGAGTGTGGAATCTTAGGAAATTGATTCCTATTCTTAGAGATTGTAACTCATTTTTCCTCCTACTTTAAGGTGTATATAAACATGTAATCCTAAATCATTAAGAAGACAAATCTTTTTCCCTTCTATTTTGTGTGAATATGTTTTTTACATTTTAGATATTTTTGAATTTGATTGAAATAATATAGCGAAGAAAGGTTTTCTTATTTGCTTGCTGTAATTTAAGTTGAGTGTGCTGAGTTTATGGCACGTGCAAATGTTTGTCTTTGATTTTTGTGACATCCTTTGGTGTATTTATATTCCCTGCCCCTGTGTCCATAAATTTTTTTACACCTATTAGTAGTTCCATGCTAAAAGATTAGTCAAGTATTTCTTATTAGAGAGAGTACAGAAATATCAATTGCTGGGAGATGATTGGATTTTCTTCTCTAGTAACATATTGAACGCACAATCTTCATTTTTAACTCTTTGTATGATTGGTGTACAACTTTTCTTTTGATGGTGCAATCTTCGTGCTTGCAATTTTTATTCTCAACTCTTTTTATGATTGATGTACATCTTTTGATGTTTGCTAATTTTATTTTTTACTTGTTTCTTGGTTTTGATCACTGACAAATTTTCAAATTGCTTCGTCAGGCCTATTCTATTAATAGGTTCATTACGGTTCCTTCATTAATGAGAATGATCCTTCCTACTTTGGAAAGTAAACACGAAACACAAATACCATATTCTTTGAAAGTTTTAGTGCTAAGTGGTGAAGTTTTTCCTTTATCCTTGTGGCATCTTCTTTCAAATTTACTACCGAGGACCTCTATCTTGAATTTATATGGCAGTACAGAGGTTAGACATTTCTAATCCTTCCATTTATTATATTGTTTATGATCTTCATTTGTGTTCATATCTTACCTGTTTCCTTCAATTATACCCTTGTATTACATTATAAATCATGGTATCAATGGCGCTTCTTTAAGGTGGTCCTTTCTCTAGCTGTCTTTTATTGTTTAAATTAAGTAATCTTAATTTGATGTTCAAATATTCCATATAGTGTTGATGCACTTAATTTGGCTGTTCGTTGATTGTGTTGCTACATTTATAGTTGTAATAGGGTTCTAGTTATGCTACCAGTTACTGTTCTTTGATTTTTTTTAAGACTGACATATGGATGTTTTAATTAAGGTATCTGGTGATTGCACATACTTCGATTGCAAAATGCTGCCTATGATTTTGGAGGTCCAAGAACTAACAAGTGTACCAATTGGTGTACCTATAACTAATTGCGAGGTACTACTTGTTGGTGAAAGTGATACTCAAGGAGAAATGCATGTTAGCGGTCCCTGTGTTTCAAATGCTCATATTTATGAGTCTGATGGGATGCCTCATGGCTTTGTAAAAATGCATAAAAATCTCAAAATTTGTAACTGTTTGGTTGGTGACTGTGGAAGTCAAGTGTATTATAGAACAGGCGATTTTGCACGAAGACTACCTTGTGGTAACTTTTTATTTTTGGGTAGAACAGATCGGATCATTAAGGTTAATGGGCAACGTTTATCTTTAGACGAGATTGAAAATGCCCTTGATGGACATCCAGGAGTTATGGATGCTGCTGTAGTTTACCGTAAAAGTCCTGAGGGAATTTCACTCTTGGAAGCATTTTTGGTGGTAAAGGATAAAAGAAAATTTGGGGATTTTGCTAGATCTTCAATTCGTTCTTGGTTGATGAGTAAAGTTCCTTTAGCCATGATTCCTAGTAGATTTGTGTTGGTAGAATCATTGCCTTTATCTCTGAGTGGAAAAATTGATTATGCTTTCTTGGCAAGTTCATCATTGGTTGAAGATAAAACTAGTGACACCATGACTAGTGATCTATTGCAAACTATCAAAAAGGTAATCCTTCATCCTTGTGAAGTGGTATCTTTTCTGCCCAGTGTTTGATAGTCTAGAAAAGAATGACTTGCATTGGTTGTGTAAGTGAGGTTATACTTATTGGTGGAAGTTTACTCAAGGAGAATATGGTACACCATTTTCGTTTTTACTTAGCTATTTACTGTTGTTGGTGATTATGTATGAATGAGGATGATTCCTATTTGGAATCCAATTATATTCCAATTCAACACATAACATTCATGGATTACACCACAAGTAAGACCATTTTTCGGTTGTCCCTGTTTAAGTAAAATTTTGTAGTATACAACTATTAATTTTGCTCTTTAATTTTCGTTTTTACTTAGCTATTTACTATTGTTGGTGATTATGTATGAATGAGGATGATTCCTATTTGGAATCCAATTATATTCCAATTCAACACATAACGTTCATGGATTACAACACAAGTAAGACCATTTTTCGGTTGTCCCTATTTAAGTAAATTTTTTAGTATACAACTATTAATTTTGCTCGTTGATGCTATAGATGTTTAGTTGTTTCTTATTACCAATGATGTATTGTAAATATTTTTACAGCTAGTGCTCTTACTTTTGGTTTCTTAGTCATGCGAGCATTAAGAAAAAAGATGCCCTACTTGATGGAGCTGTTAATGATCACTTTTCAAGGCCAACTTGCCCACATGCTTTTTGGGAGCCTTCATGTATTATACTTGAAAGTAATGGCTTTACATGCATTGATTCTCCTCATTAGACATTTTGGTTTCCGTTAATGATCCTATTGAGTTAGAGGAAAAATAACCCTTTAATTAAAATCTTCCTGACTTCAAGCTATATCAACAAAGTTATATTTATTTTATGATTTTTGGACAGGCATTTTGTGACACTTTGCTGGTTGAAGAGGTTTCTGATGACACTGATTTCTTTATCATGGGAGGAGATTCCATTTCTGCAGCTCATTTATGTTATAATCTTAGAATTGATATGAGAATGATTTACAACTTTCGTACTCCCGCCAAACTTCACATTGCTCTTATTGATCTAAAGGAGTCTTACAGAACTGATGTCAACGCTTATGGTACTTTGAAATCGGATCTGAAAGCAGATAATAGGGATATGCTAGAGGCAGTGAGTTTTATGAGTCCTGATCTTCTTAATCTCGAATCACACAAGTGGAATTTGAAGAAATCTCATGAGAATAGTGAGGAACATGCTATACTTTCCAAACGATTTAAGGTTGATACGGAGAAACACAACCCTTCAACATATGTTGCTACTATGAGTGGATGTACTTGGTCTGGTTCAGTTCCAATGTCATGTTCTTTCAGTCGGTGCAATAAGGTTTTATATGGTGGAAAGAGCAGATTGGGCAATGAATGTCAAGTAATTAGATTAACAGAATATTCAAAAAGTAGAACAGACCCTTGCATGCGAGAATTGTGGAAAGTTGACCTGGAGTCTTGCGTTGACGCATCGCCACTTGTGGTCTTAAAAGACCAGGATGCCTATCTATTTGTTGGATCCCATGCACAAAAGTTTGTTTGTATAAATGCCAAAAGGTAAACTTCATTTTATGCAAGAAAGAATGCCTATTCTATAGAGTATTGAATATAGTCATTACTACTATCCATTTGTCTATCATTCATCACTATATTGCAAATCGTACTCATATCATGTTAATTGTTTGAATGGCCACTACATAACAAATATTTTAGATTTTTAAGTTGGATCAAATTGTCGGAACTTTTTCGGGGTATTTAAATTGTAAGACGTATGCTTTAATTAAGACAATATGAGAGGACTTTTGTTTGGGTTGTAGCAAATGTTTGATGCAGGTTTGTAGTGATTACAATTGATTTGATGGTAAACATCATAAAGTTGATGCAGGAGGGACAAAGAATATGCTAGTGCTTTGTTAATAACAAGTATAAATTGTAATTCTAGGGCTACTGGAAAATTTTAGTTTAGCTAGAATTTAGAATATTGGTTTGGCATAAATAAGGAGTTAAAACAAATGGATAGATTTAGGATTCACCCTTATCATTTGTCAAAAGAAATTAGGAATCGCTCTTTAAGTCTGAAAATTGTTGATCTCAGAAATTAATTTTTAGTATTATCATTATGCATTTACAAATATAATGTGTATCATATAATAGAATATTTAGATAGCCTATTTAAAAATGCTTGTATTAGTATATAGATGGGATAATCCTAATTAATAACACAATCTATTCATATGTGGCAATAAATTTTGTGTTGCTCTTCTTTACCCTTTCTCATTTATATCACTTTCATACAGTCTTTCATTAGATATAGCCTAGTCATTCTAGACCAATCATGAACAAAAACAACAAGGTAACGACAACCAAGTTTTGAGGTAACACGAGATGGACCTCAAACATCAGAATGAACTAACATAAGAGAACTTTTGACTCTATTATTAACTCTAAATGGAAAAGCAACATGATGATGTTTCCTAAGTTGACAAAACTCACAATCTAGATGAAGATTTGAGTTTAAATTAGGAATCGATTTTTTTAATTTTTGGATGGATTGACGACCAAGGTGACTATGGATTTGGAGGGGTGAAGCAACAACTGAGCAGGCGGTTGAACAACTATCAAAATAATAGACCCCTAGATTCATGCCCTCCTCCAATCATCTTCTTTGTCTACAAATCCTGGATAATAATAGAATGAGGGAAAAAGGAGACAAAACAATTCAATGATTTGGTACGTTTACTAACATACATTTAGTTGAACGAAAATTTTGAAATATATAGTGTTGTTAGGAATGTCATTGAAGGAGAAGGAAATGCAGTGCCAACCCCACTTATACTAGTCGTTTGCTCACCTAGGTAATCACATAGCTTGTATCCTTTAGTTAAACCTTGGGTTATAGATTTAAGAGCCATTGATCATGTTTCAGATTACCCAAAACTTCTTGATCATATTATCCTTATACCAGACTCGCACCAACTTACTGTTGCTAATGGTTTGGTTGCTTGCTTAGCTGCTTGATCTGGAGAAAAGCTGCATATTCTTCTTCAGAAATTACCTTTTTTTTCCACTTGTTAAGGCAACACCATCAAAAGTCTCCACAATATTAGCAAACTGAGAGGGCTTTGGGCGCAAGTCTGGATATAAGTCCCAACAATAGTTCCGAACATGGCCGTCCTTGCCACAATGGTCACATTTCCTTTGGCCTACTCTACCCCTTCCTCCATGACTACCACTATTACTTCAATCTTCATTGCCTTTTCCACTATTGTGAATAGTTAGAGCAGACTTGCCACCACTTTCTTGTGTTGCTCCCTTCAAGAATCAAGACACTTGTGAATGTATCTTAATGAGTGATGGGAGTTTAGTGCTACTATCTTCGCTTGAATTGGTTCATATTCTGGTCTTAAGCCAACTAAGTATCTCATGATGAATAACTCGTCTCTTTCCTTCTAAAGTTGATCCTTGTTTGTTGTTATCGATTGGCCTGCTAAATGATATACAAATAGCTTATTAATTTTTGAAAAGTACTTGGTGTGGTTCTTCTATCCCTGCTCACACTTGAACAATTCCATAGAGAAATCATATATACGAGTAATATCATTGGAAAATAAAAGTATTACATACTCCCATAGCTCCTTTACGGAGTTCATATGTTGACACATGTCAGTAATATTTGGCTCTATGGCATTTCAGAGGCTTGTCATTATTTGGTTGTCATGTTGTTCCCACTTCTAATACTAAGAGTTGGCCTAGGCCCTTAAGATATACAATGATCGCCTTCTCCCAAGCAACATAATTTGTTCCATTCAATTTTCAATTTGTAATTTGCTGAACCATAATGGTGACTGTCCTTCAACACTTTTAGTTTTGAAGTCGCTTATGATTCAACCGACAGGATTAGAGACCCTACTCTGATACTATGATATGAATGAGGAATTAGAGAAATTGAGAAGAGGGATAGTGAGAGCTTCTAGAAATCAATAGCTCCCCCTCTCTCTACATATTAGATTATCTTATTTACATAAGGTAAATTACAATTATAATTCCTAAAAATCCTCACAATCAAATCACAATCATATTCCCCAAAAATCCCCTTAATCAAATTATAATCTCTAACAATATACATATGTATTTGAGAGTTGGTCTTATTTGTTTGCTATATGGCAGTTGTTCTATACTCAATACTTCATATTGATATTTGTCTAATCTAGTAAATGTGTATCTAGTTTGCTCACAAAATTGGTAATCTCAACCAGTGCCTTTCTAATGATATCTCTAAGGAAATCACAAGTATTCACCAAATATTGTACCTCTTATAGTAAAATCAAATAATCTTTTTGTTTTTTAGTTTCCCCAGGAATCTTTGGTAGCTATTCCGTAACATTTTGTTCAGCAATTTATATTGTTCTAGTCCTTAAGAGTATTGGTTGTTTTCATCTTCTCCAAATTCATCATCAATTGTTGTTCTTGTGTGTTTTGCCTATACCCTATAGGAGTTCTAACTTGTTAAGGCAAGATTCAATTATTTCCTCCCTCTTAAAAATTTGCGAGATCAACTCGTCATATCTTGATTACTAAGTAGCTTTCTGTGCGCATTTTGTTTAGTAACTATAGCTGGAGTTAAAATTTTTTTATCAAATTGATGATGGATGGATGGATAATACGTGCTTATGGTCATACGTTTTGTTGAAAAAGTGTATATCTTGTAAATCTTGGATTGTTGGAAGTGTTTAGTTTTGTTGGAATTTATAATTTAGGGCTGGAATTTATACTTAAGGAATTAAAACAAAGGGTTATGTATAGGAATCACTTCTCAAATTTGTAATATAAAACTATGAATTACTCATTTTCAAATGAACTTACTAAAAATCTTAAAGATTCAGTTTTTGGTATTACTATTATGTGCATCCTGTATAAAATAGTTATAATGGAATTAAAGAATTTTAAAAAGTTATAATGGAATATCAAGTACTTCAATATTTCTTCTTTTCTAGTTTTCGGTATGTCAACTATCGCCACCACTGTTCAAGAATAATATTAAGTGGTGCTTCTCCTCCAGTGAATTGCACTTAATGCCATTAGTCTGTTGTTTGCTCTTAGTTTCTGTCTTCATCTATATTTACTCACTCTTCACCATTAAATTTTGTTTGCTCATCATCATTTATCTTCGCTAGCCATTGTTGTTCTGCAGTTTGTATCATCTTACTGTTTCCCTAAACGATTATGAGTTCCTACTATTAATTTAATAAAGAGAAGTAAAAAAAGGAATAGGAGACAAAAAATAAAATATGGTCGAGTGGTCTTTCTATGATTCTAGTTTGATTGTTTTTGCTTCTCCTATTGACATAGTTCAGAGAATTTATGTGCAATATAAAAATAGAAATAGGAAGTATTTATTCACCAGCTTGATGGAAATATTAGTAACTGCTACTTATGAACCCATTGCTTTTCATTCTGGCTGCGGATTTGGCATGTTTCAGACTTTGAGATTTTTCTGCTTCGTGATCCACCAAGTCATTGTACTTCAGATGCTTCTGGCTGGTAGAAACTTAATACTAAAGTTGACAAGGATGCTTTTACCTATCCTGTGAATACTTTTAATGTATGAAGAAAAAGCTTTAGTAATTTCTTGTTATGGTGAAATTTTCATTTTTTAAATTAAGGTCCTGTTCCTAAATACAATTTTCTGTAGTGGGTCTGTCCAATGGGAAGCCAAACTAGAAGGAAGAATTGAATGTTCGGCAGCAATTGCTGGCGACTTTTCTCAGGTTATTCTTGTTAAGTTTAAGGTATCATGTCAATTTGCATGTTTTTCGTCGCCGTTAAAACTGTTTTGATCTTTTCGCTATGTGGTAATCTGTCAGGTTGTAGTTGGATGCTACCGAGGGAAAATTTATTTTCTAGATTTTTTCAGTGGCAATGTCTGTTGGATTTTTGAAACATCTGGTCAGGTATGATACTGGATATCCTTGTTCCTCCTGTTTTATTATTTGAAAGGTCAGTTCTTGAGTTGTAGATCATGCTCCAAATACATTTACCTGCTGTTCTTTTGATGTCTTAAGTAATGTTGCAATATAGGTGTTGTACATTTTATTTCCCAAGTGTCATTTTGAAAGCTAATTACTCGTCTTATATGCTTAGTTGTATTGATAACTCTTCCTTGTCATTCAGAAGTACAATTTCACATGGGCTTCATACTGTCCACGTTTAGCCTGAAGTTTTCTCTCTCTCTCACACTTACGCACATGCACTTGTATGTGAACACTGGCAAGTAAGCATTTGTTGTGTATAACTCTTAAAATGTGTCAACTTTCTCTTGGTTTTCCAACAACATGTTGGTGTTATGTTAGCTCATAACAGTTATCTGCGTTAAGCTCATAGCAGTTATATGAGTTATCTTGTTTCTACTGAAAATTAGGAAGAGTAGAAGATATAACACACTAGTAGCTAGAATCCAGAGACATATAAAATTTGGTCCCTAGAATTTGAGTTTTAGGTTTGAGATTTTAGCTTAGGTTGTTGGAATTTCAGGTTTGGAGTAGTTGGAAATTTTAGAGGTTGGTAACTGTGAATTTAGGTTAGAAGGGTTGGAAATTTAGTTAAGCCAACAAATGATGGAGGGTAGGAAATTAGGAATCAGTCATAGAGTCTAAGAATCACTCTTGGAAGATATCACCACACCTTCTAATTCAAAACTCAAGTTTATAGAAAAATATTAATGATTTTTTTATTGAAGAACTGAATACACACATATGTAGAAAAGTCCTTGGAACCCTTATTCTAATAGTAAAGAGATTCTTGACTAAAACATCTAAAATTATAGTGAATCCTACTCTAATATGATTATACTTAAGTTTAAATTTTAAACAATGGATTCTTGGAGTGAAACTATTGCTTGGCTAGGGAAACTTAGAGTGCATAATGCAGCTGATCTCAAAGTCCATTAGGTTAAGTTGGGCAGCGTTGGGGTATTACATATGGAAAGAGCGTAATTGCAGAGTATTTAAAGAAGAAAGTAGAAGCAGTGAGATGATTTTTCAGGCCATTTTCCTACTCTGCAGATTGATCATGTTAGCCAGAGGAATAGCTGCAACTCTGACAATTGGCAAGAAGAGCAGATGGGGATTGGAGTAATACTGGTCTAAGTGGTCTTATACGTTGCCCTTCGATTTTAAGATGTAGACGATTACTAGGAACCACAAATCTTTGTAACAAAATACATAAAATGTTTTAGGCAACTCACAACATTTAGGCAAAGGATTATATTTGTAACAAAGTACACAAATTTTTTTGATGAACTTTATATCCAATGTGAACGAATGGTGTTGGAACGACAACTTATATCTCACTACAAAAGTGGCTTAAGGGTAGAAATTCGTTAGGAGCTAATAATGCAAAGGATTTACAGCTTTAAAGATGCATATCGCTTGGCTTTAAGAGCAGAACAATACCTAGGACATCAAGGCCTGAAATTTAGTTCATGCTAGGATTCCTTGTTAGATAGGAAATAGTGGTAAGTTAGATATGTTATCGTAGGCGTAATTACCTTATCCTAGTTGTTTAGGACTTAAAACTTATTTAAGATATAGAATTCTAGTTACAATATGATTTAATTTTGTTTTGGATATTTTAGTTAGGAATCACTTTCCTCCTAGAATCAGGGTTCTAAGAAATTTTCTATAAACACGTGCATACTCAGCCCTTCAATAATAATATATCTTGAAATTTTTTCTATAAGCAAGTGTTTTCAATTAGGTCTGATATTTTCTTCTAATGGTGATTCTTAGTTCCCCACTCCCCATTACTTGTTATCTCCCTGAATTCCAGCAATTTTAACCTGAATTTTCAACAATCAAAACCCTAAACTTTAGCTGTATAAAAATTTCCACCCATCAAACCTTAAAATTTCATCTAACCCAAACTTGAGATTCCAACCTAAACTAAAATTCAAACATGAAATCTGATTTTTCAGTAGCCTATCAACACTCAACAACCTATATTTCCTGGTTTCAGTGTGTTTAACTACTAGGTGATATTTTTTCTATTTGTCCTACATTAATTGTCTATGACGTTGAGCTTTGATGACAAATTGATATGTGTTTTCTGTGTAGGATCTAGTCACGAGATGACTCATAAGGAAATCCTCTTTTCCCTTAGTAGAGTTCTTTTCCTTTATAGGCCCTGTAGTTGCTGATTAGAAAACTTGTCCTTGGCAAACTTTATGTTAACTATTTTTACCGAAAATATTGATTGCTTTCTTATTCATCGTAATACCCTTTAAATAGGCTTAGTACATAGAGTTTTTAGGAAGTAAAATAAAATAGAAATATGCTAGCTTATTCTCCTACTAAAATAGACTTAAGACTTTTGGCAAGATAA
This sequence comes from Erythroxylum incrassatum, assembly GCA_026546855.1. NCBI lineage: Eukaryota > Viridiplantae > Streptophyta > Magnoliopsida > Malpighiales > Erythroxylaceae > Erythroxylum > Erythroxylum incrassatum. Next base: position 14,176,842 of record JANVCL010000006.1, read on the forward strand.
TTACTGCGATTACTTCCTAATCAAGATAATCTTCTTATATGTTTCTTTCCTAAGAATGCACCTTGCATATCACTAAATAGGAGAAGAATACATTCTCTTTTAGTATGTGATTCCTCATCTGACAGTCCATCAATTCAACGAATATGCCTTATTAACTATAGGTAATGGGTCTTGCAAAACTGATTCTTTGCATGTTCATGTCCTTCACGCAATCTCATCAAAGAGTTGCATCAACCTATTTATTTTCACTCCATTAGTTTCACAACACCACAAGCACACAGTAATAGTTCATCAAGACTAGTCAATACCGCAAAGCTTCTGCAACCTGTTATAGTTACCCAAAATACTTGAATTACCCTGTCGAAGTGAGACAATATTCCTTTGCAACTGATAAATGAGAGCGTTGCTCCCAAATTGCTCTTGGATTTCATTCCATAAATTCTTTGAAAAAGTAGTATACTTAAGGGCCTCTACTACAAGCACCTTTGTCAAAGTTTAAGAGGTCACCTCGTACATTGTCTGTTGCCATTGCTCAAACTTATCATTACTAACTTCTGGTACTTCAATTTTTCTGTCAACGAAACCTATCTTGCAGTTTACTCCTAGAGAAATCATATTAGCTTTACTCCATGATCAATAGTTTGCTCCTCTATTTAGAGGACCAGTAACTAAGATCATATCTTGATGATCTGAGCTTTGCAAGTGTGATGAATCTTCATAGTTTTCTTGCCAACTGCTTTTAACCTTCCACTGCTTGCAACGGTTTCAACTCCCCTATTCGAAGCTTCCATCACTCAGTAGCAATCTCTATCACCATATTCTGTTTCAATGTGAAAACTAACTCTGACACCCTGAATAATCACAGGATACAAATGCCACAAACTTCTCCATCGATGCTTGAAGAAGCTTTCTGTTTTGTGTACTTTTGTGACAGTTAACCAAGCTATAACTGGTTATTGGTTTTATACATAATAGAACAAAGACACGTATACAACAATGCTATAACTTTAACTAAAACCTTAACCGACTTTTCAAAGTTTTCCTTGACAACTTGGACAATTTTTGGCCAAAATTTGTGCCCTCTCAATGGATAATTCTCATCATATACGAAGTGCAACCTGAATTTGGCCCTTAAAAATAGTATCTTCAGTAACATATCCTTTTAAGGAAATATTTTGAAATCCGTAGCTGTCCAAAAGGCAACATCTGCCCCTTGATGAGGCATGGAATCAGCCTTCGACAGGGTTGCACAAAATCAGCTTTTGACAGAGGTGTATAATTTAGAACCATAATTACAGCTAATTCCTTTTCCATAATTGACAGATAATACTGTTTTTGTTCCTGCTAATATCTACAACTATATACAAACATTTATATCTCCTCGGTCCAGTTACTAATGTCTTTCAAGTGCCTCCTTAGCTCCTGAACACTGAAGTTGCTAGCTGTTCTACTACTACTGATGTTACAAAACTAAACCTAATGAACAATGCATCTTAGTGTCCTTGCAGTGTTTGTGCTTGTAGAAGTAAACTTTACAGCCAAACCACGTTAAACCAATGTGTATATTTTTGTCTCTTCTTTTGTGCCTTTATTTTTACTTCCAAATAATATCAAAGCAAATTTAATTTAAACTTTTAGTTTTTTTTGAAGAGACGCCGGTTCTACAGATTTGTACTGCTCATTTTCAAGTATTTCTTTCTTGATGTCTAAATAGCTTTGTCTTTCCCAAAATTGAAGGTAAAGTCTCAGCCGTATGTGGATTTATGCAGGAAGTTGATCTGGTAATAATTTGGCATTTTATTTTTTGTCAGCTAATGCCCGGATTATTTTCTGTTGTGAACATTATACTGAGTTCTTGTGCATCTTTCTAATAAATACTGATGTTCTTTTTGTTTTTGGCTTCAAATATGAATTAAGACACAAAAACCATGAAGTATACTTCCTTATTAGTGTACTTGGTAAATTGATAGAGTTTTTGCTGGCAGAAATTGAAAATTCTTAACAAGATGAACTGTTGATTTATAAGCGACTCTGCTGTTAGCACTTTGAAGCCTCTCCGGTGGACAAGTGTCAACAATAGTACTCTCTTATGTATTGCAAGAACTTAAGACTTCTTAGTTCTGGTTTAAATCTAAATATACAAATAATTGAGTTTGATCATGGGAGAACTGATTCAATCAAATGAAATCCAGAGCGAGACCCTTGCTTACTAAAACTTCTTTCCAAATGATCAAGAAACATGAAATACAGATTCAAAACCATCTATGTTAAGGAGCAGGGTATGATCCAGTCCTCTCCCATCCTGCAGGCCTAGGTTCTTTTCTCTGTGATCGAAACAAATCCTTCTGCCTTAGCGTTCCTATTTCTTGAATTTTTAAGAAGTGAGATTAGCATCTCGCTGGTTCACTGAAACTCAATGTTCTGGCTGTTTTTTGCTGTAACTTTCTTACAACTATTAACAGAATCTTAGTGAAGGATGTATTTCCATTTGTAGTCCTGTACCTTGAGCAAATGGTCCAGGTACTTTTGAAGAAACTTCTTAGCTAGAAGCCTTTGAATCTCATTTGTCTTATATAAATCTGAAAAAATACCAATAATTCTTTGAGGATTTCTGTGTGGTAGTGAATGAAGTGGAATTTGTTCAGTAACGTTTTTAACTTCTTATCATTGCACTTCTGAACAGAGAATTGATCTTCTATAAAAATCATTGTAGGTGTGGTTCACATGATCATAATCTATATGCCCTTGATTATGAAAACCATTTATGTATTTACAAGCTTCCCTGTGGTGGCAGTGTATATGGATCACCAGCAGTTGATGAGGTAAATGTTGAACGCCTAAATACGTGACTCAGTTTTCCTTGTTAGAATGTGTTATATATTGCTTGGTGTCATGTTATGTCCTTGTTTAGTCTAATTTAGTCTTGGCAATTGCTTCTATGAAAAGATCTGCCATCTCACTATGCCATAAATCGAAGATTGTTTTTCTGAAAAGTAAATTGAAGATTGCTTTTGCATGTCATTTAGCATATTGTTAAAATTTGTCTACATTATCTTATTGGGTGTTTTTGATTATCTTATTGTGGGTGCATTGTTTTTGGTAAATCTCACGTCCTTTAAATTTGTGCATATTTAGCAATTGATGAATATTTTCCTCATACACATTATTGGTTACTTTGTGCTCTTTTTTCCCCTTGCATCAAATGTATACTTTCTTTGATTTTTATACTTCTACATTACTCTTGACAGTCAGTAGTATCGTGAAGAACATATAATAGAATGAAAGTCTAATATAGAAGATAAATTCTTGATCATAATGGATTACTAGATTTTAGGATGGACACTTTTCATAAATATTTTATTGAGTTTATACAATTGTTCTTGCTTTCAACAAATTATATGGAGTTTTTCATTATTAATGTCACTTTGCTTATTGTACAATTGCTAGCGTTAATGTTAAAATCTGTTGAATGAAATTCAGTTAAGGATTTAAATTCACTTGGTGGCTACTTATTTAAGTATTGAAATTGCTTCACGATCTTTCTCACGTATTTGATGTTTAAATCCCTTTATCTAGGTGCATGATATACTTTATGTGGCTTCTACTAGTGGTCGTGTGACGGCTGTTTTAATAAAGGTATCTGAATCTCAGACCAAATTCTACATCCACAGCTATTGTATAGTGTCCATGCTTACTGAAAGTTTGGCAATTTCTGATACATTGTTAGATAAAACAGTACTTTCTTTGGAGGAAGGACTGTTTTTGCTCTATGAAATTGGAAAAAATAAAAACAAGAAAACAATTTGCTTTTCTTGGATGATTATGACAGTAGGTGCTATTGGTTAGCACAGAGTCTACTGCCAAACAAGACAGTTAACATAAATCTACGCCCCTGGTGTTATGCAGCCCAAACTATTCATGAAGCATAAAGATCGCAAAAGAGAAAAACTGAGATGTCTTCTTTAGACTTGGTCTATGGACCAATTCCTGCAATCAGTTTCACATATCTGTTTGTTTCATAAAATGAGAAGTTTCATTTCTGTTTTATTCTGAAAATGATGCACTCTGGTCCTCGTTTCCAGATTGGTTGTAAACCTCTCTCACAATTGCCTTTTCATAATTAATTTTGGAGAATGTTATTATGTCTATTTTATGTTCAATACTGGAAACTAACAAAATATCTTGCCTTGGAACAATAGTTAATGCACCAATCTACAAACTCTTTCCTTTATTACTTGAGTAACATGCTCTTTGCTTTGGTGTTGGTGCCCTTTAAGTCATGACTGTCATTGTGCATGATTTCCTAGTTTGATTGTCTTCAAAGTTTCTTTTATGAATCTTTCTTCAAGGTATGCTAAATCTTCAATCCTTTAAATTAAACCTTTTATGATGTTGCCTTTCTGTGGTATCCACACTATATATGATCTATTCTTTAACTTCCTGTAACATCTTAATCTTTTGGGTTGAGTGGTTTCTTGGCATGCTATCAGATTCTAGTGTTATTAAAGGTCTCGAGTTCAAGTTGCGCTACTGTTATGTCTAATGGATGTGATTTGTCATATTTATCTATACTTCATCCTAATTGATTAATTTTTTGAGTTTTATGGTGTCTTGACAAAAACAGGTAGTAATTTAGATGCCTGTGAGTGAAAATAAATCAACAAATACTTGTACAATTCACACATTATTTTCCTTCTCCTTGTTATGTTTCTATAGATTAAGTGCTCTTCTAAATATTGTCTTTTAAAAAATGTAGGATCGACTATTTTGTACTCTATGGAAGCATGAGCTAGGGGTACCGGTGTTTGGGTCTCTTTCATTGTCTCCATACGGGAATGGTATGTGATTCGTAGAGTTTCATTTGGTTGAACCTTTGAATGGGACCTCTAAGTAATCACCAATATATCTTTATTTTCTTTTCTTCTTCTTTCGACAGTTGTTTGTTGTTTGGTAGATGGTAATGTTGTCATGTTGGATATGAGTGGATCTATCTTATGGAAGGTATGCCTTTCTTATATTTTATGGACATTTATCTTTTACCTTTCTATCTAGCACTTGATTTGCTTTATGTAGAAAATCCTAGAATGTTTTAGTGCTTCTAAAATTAATATTCATAAACTAGGTTAGAGTCTTTAATATTTCATATTGATTTAGAAGCAGCACAACATATGCTTACGAAGGAATAAATAAATATTTCTGATATTTAAATTTCAGATAAAATTATTGGTTTACCTGTACAAGATAATATCCTCAAGCCTAGATAGGAATTTTTATGCATGTAGTTTAGTTATAAGGATAAATATATTCTCATGCATTGTTTAAGAGTAAAAAATAAATATTTTGCAAATGAATATAAATGTATGGTTTATCTATTTGTCTCTTTCATTCTATTTAATTTCCATCTCTCTCTATACACATATATGCAAGCACAAATAATGAAAAGATTTTAGCATGTAGGACTACTAAATTTTGCAACATGTAGGACTACTAAGCTATAGAAGAGTTTTTACTCCATTCTTTTTTTTAAAGATTTGATTGATTAAAGATAATTACAGCTAGAATACAAAAGGTTAAGGATAATCCAAAAAGTCTAGATTACAAAGAGTTGTGGTTCCTAGTAATCGTTTACATCTTGTTATCTAAGGGGTACTTTTGAGACCACTTAAACCAGTATTACTCCAAGCCCCATCATCTCTTCATACTACTTGACAGATGAACAACTAATCCTCTTGCTAACATGGCCAATCTAAAATGGAGGAAAATGTCCTGAAAAATCATTTCAATGCTTCGGCTTTGTTGTCTAAAAATTCTACAATTATACTCTGTTGGGAAATATCTAGTTGGATAATTCCTCGATACTATTAACTCCTAAATAGTTAGGAAATTAGATCTGGTATTACGTACAAATATTAGGATATTATGTAAAGATATTAGTTTCCTAGAATAGCCATCTCTATTTCTATATATACTTGTATCTATGTACTGATGAATAAGTAAGCGAAATACAAACAGTAGAGAATTTCTGCATAAAGAGATGTATCAGCACCTAGTAAGAAGATTAATTTATCTGTCTCACAAATGACGGAATATAGCATATGCAATGTATGTAATTAGTCAATTTATGCATAGTCTGAAGGAAGTTACATCTACAATTAGCTCAAAGAGTACTTCAATATCTTAAAGGAACTTTAGGGAAGGGTATTTTGTTCAAAAGAGGTTCTTAAGGCATTCACTTATACAGATTATACTAGATCTATTGGTGATAGAAGATCAATTTCGGGATACTGCACTTTTCTTGGTGGAAACTTGTGATTTTCAGAAACAAAAAACAAGGTGTAGTTGCTCGGTCTAGTGCAGAGACTAAGTTTTGGTCAGTTTCTCAAGATATGTGTGGAACCCTAGCTGAATATTATTCTTAAATATTTGAAGATTAAGTGGGATGACCCTACGAAACTATGCAGCGACAACAAATCAGTAATCAACATAACTCACAGCCCACTTCAACACGATTGAAATGATAGACACTTTATCAAGGAAAAGCTGGAGAGGTGGACTAATTTGTACACCTTATGTGTCTACTCATAGCCAATAGGCTAACATTCTCAATAAAGGTTTGACCAACTCAAATTTTCAGACTATTATATCCAAGTTAAGATTGGAGAATACCTATTCATCAGCTTAAGGGTGAGTATGGCAAAATCATGCATATTGACAAATTGTTATATTTGAATAAGTTTCCTATTATATTCGAATATCCCATAAATCATGGGATTAAAGAGAATCCCATAAATTATGGGATTAGATATTAGAATATCCCATAAATCATAAGATTAGAATCATTAGTTTCCATTTATAGCTATCAGAATTTTGTAAGCCTACTGTAAACAATTCAGAATTCAATTCCTATTTAAATTATAAGAATGTGTACCCAATATTTCTATAAAACACATTGAATTTTTTTCTATAAGCTTGAGTTTTCAATTAAAAGGTAAGATGTTTCTTCTAAAAGTGATTCTTAGATTCTAGAAGTGATTCTTAATTTGCTACCCTCCATTGCTTGTTTAACCCTAGAATTCCAGCATTTCTAGCCCAAATTTCCAGCAATTCTAAACATGAAGTTCCAACAACCTAAGCTGAAATCCCAAATTTGAAACTCAGATTTCAGCAGCCGATTGTCTCCTACCACAGACTTGTCAACTACAATTCATGATCCCTATTTAGTAACACTACCACCAAAATAAACAAATCCTGCTCTAGTCCTTAAACCCTAAAATGTTTTGTGAAAGAAAACTATGTGTTCCTTATTTCTGATAGGTAACTTATTAGAACACACACGTGCAAGTTCTGAAGCCTTATCTACATACATGGCCAATAGCAACATTTTCCTTAAGCTCCTCCCTTTTATCCTCAAAACACAAACAATAACAGTAAGGGGCCTCAGTTACATTGATTTCTAAAAGTCAGTATCCTAATTTAGGGTTTAAATCAACATTTCAATTCAAAAGCCATCCCGTGATTCTAGCACTGCTTTTTTTTCTGTTCCGGTGACAAATGCAGCAGAATATAGACACCTCATCATGACTTAATGTTAACTGATGATGCTACTTGCCAGAGCTGATGTTTCGTTCCTTATCTGTATATAGTCTTGAATCAATCCAAAACAGGTAAAATAATGCAGAATTCTTACCTATCACATATCTCGAAATTTTTGCAATGCCTGCAAACCCAACGGTTTCCTGATACCATCAATATGCAGCAATGTGAGCAACAATGCTGCAAATGAACCATGATAAAATCTTCCTTCATTGGAGAAATTGTCTCGCCAAGCTGAAAAGTAAAAGGAAAAAAAATCACAAGGAAATTTTAATCATAATTGTACTCATATCTAATTTTCATTTAATTATAAAGACCAATTATCTCATGATGGACAAGTTAATAAATCAAGCTGCAAAATTACATACGCTCAAAAGAACACAAGTGAGGCACTAAAGAATAAGTATAATGTGTAAATATGAAAACTTTTTCATCAAATAGACAAACTCAAAGAAACTACCATTATAGATGATATACTTCGATACTTGGTGTTGATCTTAATCCCATAAAACCTCATTTGTACTTAGAGCAGAATATATTAATCTCTTTATCAAAATTTTGGGTAAATAATTACTGCATCCTTTTTCTCCTTTTCATTTTTTTTATATTCCAGTCTATGATCAAACAAATTTAAGTTTAACAATCCCTTGTCTCCAATTCACCACGTGGTTTGACAAAAATTAAGAAAAAGATGGAACTTGAAAAAAAAAACAAGGCCCTTATATTGGTGCCAGGCTAGTAATTGGAAAGAAAAATATTCTATGTGGGTTGCTAACCAACAAAACTCAAATTTTTTTCCCTATTATATTCTTGGACATGGAAAGAGTGTGTGTCTCTATTCATGTTTACATTGAAAAAGAAAATAATCACATGGAAAATACTGAGCAGCAAGACATGGGATATAAGAATTACTCTATGCATTAATAGCAGATCCTTTGACGCGTTACCAGAAAGATCCAACTGACCAGATGCTTTTAAAGCACGTTTCGTTATAGTCTTTTTGGTAGTTCCCTTTTTATTCTGTTTTCTGCTATCTTCTTCTTGATTAAGCTGATTAATCAGGTCCTCAGCAGCACCAGGCCAATAATCACCATCAAAGTATGGCAGCCTAGCTGCTGTTACCTTTGCCTTACATTCACCAGTAGATGTGAAGAAATGATCGTACAGGTTAGTGAGCTGGACCACTATGTTATCCTTGGTAGCTTTTCTTAACATAGACAGGTACCTGACATAGAAAAGGGATATCCCAGCAGAATATTAGAGAGGACTATAGTCCTCTAATTTGTATTACACAGAAATAGAAGTCTTTTTTTATCTGATTTCTCTCACCACTCCCGAAGTTTGTCAGACTTTGGTGTTTTCTGGATCTCAGGATGACAGTACAATATATAATCTTCGCCCTTTAATGGAGGGCAAGCCCAAATATAGCAACTTGTAAAACCCCTCTTCTTGCAGTACTCAAGATATCCAATCTGCAGGAAGATACATATAAAAGCTAGAAATATCAACACCACTTCCTAGCAAGATCTACAGTTAGTACCCTTAGCTGACACCAAAAATATTTAGCCATCTGAAACTAACCAATATTTCATGGTAAACAAAAGTCCGTAGAGCCTCTCCAGTCACTGCTTTAATCTCAGGTCTAAAATACTTAACAGAATCAAGATAAGAAAGATAGACACGCCGTTGATTTGGCAATTGGCATTCCGACCCAAATTCTTGAACATACATTCCAAATAGACAAACCTCCACACCTTCAATCTTCTGAAACAACAAAACCACCTGGAAGAGAAATTAAAAATTCCATGTCATTATGAACACAAGAACAAGACTTAAGAAAATTTCAAGTGTAAGCTTACGCAGTCATAAATTTTCCACAATACAACAATGCAGCAATATAATATTCATAAATATATATACACACACATAATACAAGAGTGAATAGTAAAAATTTTGTTTGCCTAGAAAGTCTTTAATAAAAGGCCCTTTTTAAAGTTAATATGACTAATTAGATATATATTTCAAATTTCTTTTGACTCTTAGTTTGAAATAAAGTCAACTTTTCATTAAGTTTGTTCACAAACCAAGTTAAACTTATCTACAAAAGTAAAGCGTTTAAAATTATGATAACAGTTGCAACATATACTCCTAGATAATATGATAAAAAGAGACCTAGTATCTTATACTAACAAAAAATTTTCATTATAGTTTCTAAAGCTAAGAAATTTTAATTCACAGCTTCTGCTATATCATGTCTGGAATGTTGAGCAAACCTATATGCATCTTTTGAGGGCTTATATTGATTAGATTTATAAATATATAAGGTTTTGAATTTATCAATTTGGCTTTAGTTTACAAGAAATTTTTTCAATTTATTTAGACCTCTGCCATTTGTTGAAATCTTTATTCTAATTCAAATTACAGTGTAACATTGCTTTAAGACGTTATTTAAATAGTGTAAACATTAATTTTATCCTCTTGTGCCAAACATTTTGATTTGGGCTTTCTTTTTAATTATGGTTCCAAGGGAGCAACGTCAAAAGAAATCTTCTATTTTCCGCATGATTACTTCTAGGATCTTAGGAACACAGGCCACAAGTGGCAATTTATGCAACTATGTTATTGTATGTGGAACAATATATTGTTTATACAAAGGTAAAAGATGTGGAACAAAAATATTGTCAGCCCTTCAACTTAACAGTATTTTTATTGTACTCCAACTATTAAAATTTCTAATCCAATCCTTGAACTTCCCTAATCAGTGTATATTAGAACTTCCTTCAATATTCTTAACAAAAATCATGTATGACAGCAATGGAATTTAAATTAAATATACAAATGCGAGTAGCATCTGTCTAACTTGAATGCCATATAGAGTTTTCATTGAAGACATTGATTAAAGTTCTAATATAAAGAGATTAGCAAGTTCAAGAACTAAATTAGAAGGTTTAATAGTTGAAGGACCGAAATAAGAAATAACGCTAAGTTAAAGACTAAAAATATGTTTGTTCATGTTTCTTTTATTTTTCATCATCAAATCCAAAGAATTTACTTTATGCATTATCTAACATATTTTTGTGCTAATATATTAACTACATATATTGGATAGAAGCTAACTAGATTTTCAAAAAAGGGAATCCTAAGATGTGTTAGCTCAATGATTAATGTTCACCAGAACCATAAGTCAATCTTGGTAGATAGGGAAACAAAGATAATTTACGAGCTTATTTATAGTGAACTATTGAAAAAATAAAATCAATGAAATGAAAAACACAATATTCTGCTCATATAGTAATATAGTAGGAGAAAATAAAGATATATGTTTTATTCTTTCTATTAAAAAAAATTGATTGCATAGTTGACAAATCTTCCAAAGCAACTAGTTCTATGAGAACTTTTTCAGATTTAGGATTAATAAATCTTGCAAATTTTTGTCCTATGAATCATGATATGAATTGAATAAGAAAGTATAGAATAGATTCTTGCATACATTTATGGAAGACTTGTACTAGAGGGACAAATAATCAAAGTGACACAGAACAACCTAGAGTTTTAATGACATAAAATAAAACAGATCATTCAACACAAGCTTTAGTTTGGTGAGATGAAGAGTTGGAATTGGTGAGACACTTATTCACTTTATTGTTCACCTGAATAGTGATAGCAAGAGCAATTTTTTCATATTTACTTCTGTTAACAATCCTAAAGTCTACAACAGATTCACACGTGGCAAATTTAAGACACATCATCAAGTTAAAATAAGTTTAGTCATATTTTCCATATGTTTTATAGGTTGTTCGGAGGTTAGTCTCCACTTTCCCATTTTCTTCCCCAGTATTAGGGAGTTAGTTTTCCCTTCTTGTAGTTAAGGGGTTTCAGTTAATAAAGAAGGAAGTCGAGAAGTTCATCACAAGTCCTCTTGAGTACTTCTAAACTCAAAAAAGTTCTCAGTTTCTTCAGTGCTCAAACTACCAACACGGGGCGTCTTAGGAAGCCACCTCATCATTCTCTAGAACCTGTTAACCCCTCTCCCGCTAGACACACTAGCCGAGCCATAACTCGTTTCGTAACATGGGATGGTATCAACTTCATACTAAGCTTTATGTACTATATGAGAATTAAAAAATAATTTAGCTATATAAATTTTTAGGACATAAGCTTGTTTAGAAAATAAAGAATCCTTTCTACAATAGGATTCAATTTTGTAAAATTCTTAGTTGGAAGCATCTTATTATTAAGATTATGGTTTCCAAAACTTCTCTACATATATGTATTCAATCGTTTAATGAGAGGCTTACTGATTTTGTTTACAGTTTTGAAATTCTCAAATTAGAAGAGGCAATACTTTCTTTTAAGAGCGATTCTTATACTTTAAGAATAATTCTCAGAACTACTCAATCAAACATGTTACCCACTCTAATCAAGCTTACAGCTGATTATGCAAACTGTTCATTGAATTCTAAACTACAATGTTTGAAAGGCGAAAGTTCATCGGCTTCTTTAGAGAGCAAAACATCTATTCATAAGATGATAAAGAGTTTTGAAATTACTTTTTGCCAAGTTATAGTAGTAATTCTGCCTATCCCAATCATTCTGAAGATTCGATCTTGACATAGAACTTTACTTCTTCAAAGGATAAATCACCACCAATTTTGCTGCTTATATGCTAGGGCATACGTAGTCAAACAAGGCCTAACAAAGTCAATATTTTACCTGAAATCCCTCGATTAAAGCCATGGCTAGAATAAGATACCTACAAAGAAGAATAATGTTATGTACACTTCTCTTTTAAGAGTCTCTCTGTCCGTCTTTCCTTTTTTACTATCAATTTGTATACAACTCATTCACACTTCTCTTTTAGAAGCTAGATCCCCCACACTAAGCTTAAAATCTTTTCTACCCCTTTTCAGCTCTTCGCAAGAGAAAAAGGAAAAAGTGGACAAAGTGCTATTAGGCTAAACATGACTGCAACGTTGAAAATTTACATAATAAGAAAGTACATATCATTCTAGTACAGTTGGTCGCCTTCTAGGATGTGACGATCTAGCTAAGTTTGTTATTTTTGTCATCATAAAGTGCAGTATTTGGGGGAGGTGATAGAGACGAGCACTAGATTGTTGATTTTGTTTTGGGGAATCTCTGGGTCAAGTAAGAACAACAGCCTCGAAAAAGATACTATTTTCTTTGTTATCAAAAAATACAGCTCACCTTTTACACATTTTCTTCTCAATTTCTCTCTATTCCTCACCCCCTCTTCTCTGTTTCCTATCTTATTACAATTATCATAGTAAGGTCTTATCATAATGCCTATTACGATAATCACACGCAAATGCAACACATTTATAGGAAAGACTAACTAACAAATATAGAAATAAGAAACTGGGTGTATTTCCTGCATACCTTGGACTTGTAAGGGTATTCAGTTGGATAATTCTCTTCTCTAAAAATTTCAAGAAATCGTTGCTTCACCTCCAGCTTTTTGTCAACTGATGAAACAACACGAACTACAAGAGCTTCTGCTCCAAGAATCTGAAAATACAAGTTATTGCAACAATCAGATAACAACACTTAGCTCATTGTCCAAATTAGTTCATAAATACTTACGTAACCTTATGGAAATTAACAGAATTAACAGTATAAACTATGGAAGGATTTGCTTCAGGTCTCAAAGAATAACATATAAAGCCACCATCAAATTAAAAACCAGGTTGTCAGGCCTTAGACTCTTTGTAATTATTTGTCTCAACTGGCAAAGGATTGAGTCTGCTAGATATAATTTTATGTGATTCACTATGAATCAACAATAAAATTTTAAGTGTATCGATTCCACATATATTAAGATGAAAAACAATCCTGCATTAAGAACAAAGAAGATAGCATTCTTTAAATAACATAACTATCCCATTTATTAAAGAAAAGCTTGTTAACCACACAAACATATTGGACAAAATGATCATAAATGACCCACCTCATCATAACTTTTCCCTAGAATTTTGGCCCTATCTTGTCTTTCCTCCTTCAGTCTCCTAAATAACCTCTGTTCTATGTGATCACTAAGTATGGTTCTTGGTAAATCTTTTGCTCCAAGAACAGCACTCTGTGGCAAGGGCTTACGCTCCCCTCTTTCAACCTCTTGAATGTAGCAATTAGGACAAGTATATTCAGCTTGCCCACCATCATTCCTCCGACCATTAAATAGAGCACAAATCTGATGTTGCCAGGCCTCGCACTTGTCACACTGAACCCACTGCAAATATAAGAAAATATCAAACACAAAAAGCAAAGCAACCAGTTCAATACTAGCATGCAAAGTTAAAGTAGCCTTATGTAAGGAAGCATTAGAATAGTACAACAAGCATTCACACACCCATTCTTCAGTTTCCTCATCATTTTTCTTCTTCTCAAACCTTGCCTTCAGTTTTGTAGTCCCATCAACAACAATAGTATCTCCACGAGCCTCGTTATAGCACGGAATACATAAATAATGCCTTGTATCACCTGTTCCCATATAATACATGGCATTGCGTTTGATGCGAGCACCACATGGTGTACAGTATATAGGAGGTGGCTCAAAAGTAAGCTTCTCAACGGCACACAACTGACAAGAGTTCTCACTCATCAGATGCTCCATTGCTTGATTTTTTTCAGCCTTAGACTTACTCTGCACAAAGCAAAGGAATGAGTCAAATGACAGGAATTTCAGTTAGAACTCATTTCTATTGCATGGAAGAAAAAGGAAAGATGTAGTCAACAGGGGAATGTTTATGAGAAATCAAATGTTTTTTTAATTTATGGAGCACTGAACCAAAAGTAATCACCAAGAACTGAATGTGCGCTTTTACAACATTACTAGCTCGTACATGCCAGTAAAAGTGAATTGAGCAGAACATTAACAAGAAACTCCAATAATTCCCTAAGCAATTGCTTTGCACATAATCTTAGATCATGATATAAATTTCAACTAGTATTCAAAGAGATCTTCAGGCTAATTTAAGAAATTGATATGGATTTATTGCTCATTCATTTAGCCACTTGAGAGAAAAGGTAAAACCGATAGCAATACCATTTCTTTTCTACAGAGGTAGCTAATCACAAATGACACTTTGTTGTGTCCTTTGGAAAGAATAAGCAGCTCAAGCACTTTCAACCATCACAAATTTTTTGAGAGTTTAGAGAGGAAAAGAATGGGCATCATGCATTGTTTTCTCTTCATTCATTTTATACGATTTTCCTGTACTGGGATCAGAAAGGGAAAGGAAATGAAAACAAATAGTAATGCCAAAAACATAATTAACAACTTAGGATATACCACACAAGTACAAGTTACTTTCTGGAAAAGGAATATATTGCTCACAAAGTGATACAGGTTTCTACAGCTTACCATTACAAAGAAAATCTATCTGAAAGTAGTACGACAATTATCATCAATTTGCAGTGCAACATTGCTAACACAGAAAAAATAGATAAGCCGATATTTTTTAAATGAAGGGATATTGCACACTTCGCAAAAGTTTCAAAATTTACTGCAGAATGTTCCACCAATTGCAGTAATTTATTTGGAAATTCCAAAAAGAAAAATCCTAGTGATTAATAAAAGGATACATAAGGCACAAACAGGAGTGTAACAAACAATCTTTTAACTGGTGAACTTGAAAAAGCACAAAACAAAAGAGAACTCTCACCTGACCGACCCACTGTCTAAGTCCAATAATATGGTCTCTAACTTGGTCAGGAGTGAACAGTTCAGTCAAAGACACCCCCTTTACTTTTGGTTTTCCAGTCTTGGTTCCAGCAACTTCCAAACGTTGGGTGACATTTTCTTGTTTCAGTAAATCAGGTTCTTTCTCAACTTTCATACTCTCCTGTGTCACTGATCTAATGGACTCACTATGTATAAAAGAATCAACACCAAGCCTTTGGCTACTCACATCATCCATGTTATCTTTCCGCATCTCGCTACTACTTGGACTTCCTTGTCTAGAACTAACTGGAAGTTCTGACTTCACCTCCATATGCTCAGGCTTGATTGGCATACAAGCATCCCCGTGATTGAAATCTTGGCACTGGACTTCCAGGGATGCATAGCACTCACCAATTGTAGAAGCTGGCACAGCAGAACCTTCACTCTCAGGTTTGAAAGAATGAGGGGATTGCTCTATCTTCATTCGTTTCATAGCTGGTTGTACATCTTCAGAAAATTCAATAGCAGCTGAACTTTTTGACATTAATGGCGCTGAATTATCAGTAGTCTCGAAGGATTTGTTGGACAAGAAAGAATTTGTTGCCGGCCGAGTGCGTCCCTTCACTTGTGCTTCTATAAACTTTTTGACAGGAACACAAACAGGGCAACTAGCATCTCTGCAGTGCTTGAAGTGTTGAATCAAAATCTTAGTATGCTGGCACCGAGGATGGGTGCATGGAGATAAATTGCATCTTCCCATATGTCTGAGCAAGTTCTGGGCGTTAACACAATTAAACTCTGGACATTTCCCTTCAGGGGCTGTGCATCGACGAGCATGCCACAGGAATAAAAGCCACCTCTGTTGATTTTTAAACTGTCTTTCACGTGTTGCATTTCCAGATCTATAGGTGGCATTTTCCAGGTTTTGGGGCTCAGATGTGCTTCTATGAGGAACTGTTTGAACCATAATAGATCCTTCAGAAGATAGATTATTAGGTTGAGCCTCATCTTGCCCAGAGATTCTTTGACAGAAATCTTGTTGGACACGATGCTCAAGTGACATGTTTTCAGAGATGCAAGTTTTGTCTTGTGATTGACGATGCCATTGACCATGCAAGACTGAATCTGATTCTGTTCCAACAGTAACGCAGTTAAATTCACTTTGGGACTCTGAAACAGATTCATGCTGAAGCAAGATCTCTTTCTTTTGCTGGGAATTTTGAGTAACTGAGGAACAGATATGATGTTGTCCAGTTGGAAGAGACAAACTTTGTACACGCCTAGAACGATCTTCAACAGCATTTTGCTGGAATTGGTTTTTTAACTCAGATATTTGTCGCTGTTCAGAGGTTTGTGAGATTAAAATCTCATGGTGTCGCTCCACTTGAGGCTCAAGCTTCACTTCAGCACTATGATCAGAAGCGAACTGAGAGTGACCAAAAGCACTATTGTTCATCGGATGCTGGTGCTGATGACCTTGCCGCTTATTTAGGTGTTGCTGCTGAAAGAATGACTGTTGCTGAAACTGATTAGACTGTTGCTGAAACTGATTAGACTGTTGCAGAAATTGTTGCTTCTGATGAGATTGAAGCAGACTCTCTCCAGATGCTATTTGGGACTGAAAATTCATCTTTTCAGACTGATCAAGTGTTTGGGGCTCCAGCTTCATATTTGCAGTACATTGAGTATCATGTAAACTGGACTCGTTATTAATGGAAGTAGAATTCATTTTTGTCACGGACTGCATGCTCATAGAACTTAGATTTTGAGTGTTCATCGTTGATCCAACAGAAGTTACAGCTCCATAGAAATTTCCAGAACCAAAAGAATCAGCCGAACCCACCCCATATCCTTCCCCTGAACCTATTTTAAATTAGATGACACTTTAACGATAGATGTCAAAAGCCAAAGCAAACATACAAGACAGAGAACTGAGAGAGATTACCCAGCATCAATTGTTTCTGATGTTGATCAAAATGCTGCTGTAATGGTTTCGGGGAACTAGCATAGGGAATCACATTCATGTAGCCCTCTGAAGTACTAGGGTCATTCACAAGGTGAAAATTGTCTGTAATCATTCCAACACCACCATTCAAAGGGCCATCAGATAAACCACAAGGTTTTTGTAGCAAACCAGATCGGATGTTGCTACCCATTTGGCTACCCAGGTTCTGCAATATATGATTGTTCTGACCACCCACATATGACTTTTGATGCAATGGTTGTGATACCATAGTAGTATCAAAAGAAGAATAACCACCAGTGTTCTTAGAAGATTCCATACTCACAAAAGCAGGGTTTGTATTGTTATTACTAAATCCAGGAGTTGGAATCATTTGGTTCGTCATCCTTTGCACCCCTATGGATGACATATTCGTACCAGAACTGATGGAATGACTGGGTTGTGATTGCTGATATCCATTAGCTTCATTTCCTGTAAACAAAGAATTTCAATCATATGCAAAGCATAGATAGAAGTAACTATGGAAGTTGTAATTGAGGCCTTAATTTGTAATAAGTACCACCCTGAATACCACTAGTTGGCAACAGCCCCCCTGTGTTGACAGTTGTCAGTGCTATGCTATCACAGGCTGTGGAAGAAATCATCATTGTATTTACAGAAGAAGCCATCAGGTTGGAATTCCCATTGTGTGACATACCCGGGGTTGGTATCATTGTACCAATGGAAGAGGATGAATTAGCAAGCTGTACATTTCGTTGGTTGTGGATATTTGCAGGAGGGCGTAGCAGTGCACTCAAACGACTCTCTAATGTACTCACATTCATATACTCCTCCTACAAGAAAAGTTCTAATGCTTGTGAATCCAAAGAGATAATATGATCAAGAATCGAATGAAAGGGAGAGGTTCAACAACAAAATTTCTATAAGTATGTGATAGTGATTATTATCATCATTACCAACCAATCAATCACAATATAATATAAGCAATTAGACCTCCAGGATAAAAACAGAGTTGAAGGGAAGATAAATAAAGCACAAAAATGAACCTTTGACCGAGCAGCTTTGAACAGACCATACTCCAGGCGTTTAGCAAAGTCCCTATACTTCTGCTTCTGTGGTTCACCAACTGGATGAGACTGCCGCTGCAGTATAATTCGAAATCTATACAGCATCCACGAAAATAAGTCAATGTGAGAAACACAATTTTGTTAAACAACAGGCAAATAAATGTTATTACTAATATTTGTCTATGAATATTTGCAATGTGCTGTTTAGGAAACTAGCAGCCACAACCAAATGTTTTTAAATATAAATCTACCAGAGTAGTTAATAGCGGGCGATCGCGGCGCTATCGCGGAGGAGCGGAGCGGAGCGGCACCTATCCGCTACAGAGAC
>JANVCL010000006.1:14239582-14254134 GCA_026546855.1 Erythroxylum incrassatum
CACCTCTTGCACTTTTCTGGGATACAGTGAACGACACAAGGGCTATAAATGTATGGATGAGAATGGAAAGATTTATATTACCAGAAATGTCAGGTTTGAGGAATCTGTTTTTCCTTTTGAGAAGTTCAAATCTCAAAACATCTCTCACAATCAACCACCACATATTCCCTATATCTCCACTAAATTGCCTGTCATCACCAGTCCCACAACTATACCTCATACTCCACCAACCAACCCTAAAAAAATGAACCACCACCTAGTCCCACATCTTATTTTCCCCCTGATGACACAGAACAGCCTTTACCTGAACAACTTCAGGATAACCATCCCACTGAAACACTTGAACCATCAGAAATCCTTGCCCCTGTTTTGCATCCTAGTACTGCAGATGGTGCAAACACTCATCCTATGCAAACTAGAAGTAAATCAGGCATCTTTAAGCCAAAGGTGTTTCTTACAAATGACAGTTTTGAACCTGACAACATTCATTCTACCATGCTTAGTCCCAAATGGCAAGAAGTTGTTCATGAAGAACTCCATGCCCTGATGAACAACAAGACTTGGGATCTTGTTCCCTGTCCCATAGATAGGAAGCCAGTGGGGTGTAAATGGATTTTTAAATTGAAGAAAGGCTCAGATGGCACAATCTCCAGATACAAAGCCAGACTTGTGGCCAAAGGATATGCTCAATCTGCTGGTATGGACTTTCAAGAAACCTTTAGTCCTGTTATTAAGTTCAATACAGTTAGAACCATTATTGCTTTAGCAGTTTCTAGTAAATGGCCTCTAAGACAGATTGATGTAAACAATGCATTCTTAAATGGCATACTTGAGGAAGAGGTTTACATGACTCAACCTCCAGGCTTTGAAAAGCTTGATGAAGGGGGAAAACCTCTAGTTTGCAGGTTAAATAAAGCTCTATATGGTCTAAAACAGGCCCCTAGAGCATGGTTTGAAAGATTGAAGAAGTACTTGATTAATGATCTTCAGTTTAAAGAATCTGTGGCAGATGTATCTCTTTTTATTAAAAGAACCTCCAACTACTTAGTTATATTGCTAGTTTATGTTGATGATGTGATTATTACTGGTAGTGATAGCACTGCAGTTGAAGGTATTATTAAGAAACTCAACAAGGAATTCTCTCTCAAGGACCTTGGAAATCTGAGTTTCTTTCTTGGCATTGAAGTCTCAGAACTTGGTGAAAATCTTCTGTTGAATCAGAAAAAGTATGCAACTGAAATTCTTGAGAGAACATCAATGTTCAATGCAAATCCAGTTACCACACCAATGATTACTTCCCCTCCATTGTCGGTAAAAGATGGAGATCCTTTTGCAAATGTTACACTTTACAGAAGCACAGTTGGTGCACTTCAGTATCTTTGCCTCACAAGACCTGAAATAGCTTACAGTGTAAACAAAGTAAGCCAGTTCATGCACTCTCCTCTTGATAAGCATTGGACTGCTGTGAAAAATATCTTAAGGTACATTAAAGGCACCATAAACCATGGTTTATTGTTCCAACCTAGTCCAGATCCATCCCTGGTGAGTTTTTCAGATGCTGATTGGGGAAGCTCGGTTGATGACAGAAGATCAACCTCAGGATAATGTGTTTATTTTGGTGAAAATCTTGTTGGATGGTCTTCAAAGAAACAACAAGTTGTGGCCAGTTCAACTTCAGAAGCTGAATATCGAAGTCTTGCAAATGCTGCAGCTGAGGTATCATGGTTCAAAAATCTTCTTGGAGAGCTAGGAATTCACATGAAGAAAGTTCCTGTTATTTGGTGTGATAATATCAGTGTTGTCCATATTGCTGTAAATCCAATCATGCACGCAAGAATGAAACATGTCGAGCTTGATGCTCATTTCATTAGGGACAAGGTTATTTAAGGTGAACTTCAAGTAAATCACATCCCAGCTGATGGGATTTAATGCCACTTTACTGTTATTCTTTATTAATGAAGAGTATTCCTTCTCACAAGCTTCTTTCCAATTTTTAGCATCTTTACTTCTCATGGCTTCATCATAGGTTTCAGGTGCCTTATTTTCTACATTTTCAGCCATGAAACATGCAAATTCAACCATATCTAATTCAATGTACCTTCGGCTAGGTATGTTGATTGTTGGTTGCCTATCCCTTGTGAGTTGGTAGTCTTAAAGGTTCTCTTGAATGTCATCCGCCTGTGGGTTTAAGGCTTCTCCTTCACCCTCAACTTCTGCCTCTTCCCTCTTTTCTTCATACTGTGATGTGCCTTCTAGAGGCTCCACAGTTTCTGATTGTGAACCACCATCTTCTTTAGTTTCTGGTGGTACATAAAAATGGGCTGAATGGTTAGATGCCCCTAAATTCTCCTGAATTTCACTATAGAAGTCAGAATTTTGTGAATTCTTGTTCAGCAGAGAGAATTCATCTTCCTTAAAGATGACATCTCTGCTAATGATTGTTTTAAAGGCTCCCTTTTGGAACAATAGGAGCTTATAACCTTTTACACATTCGGGATATTTTAGAAACACTCCTTTGACTGCTCTAGGCTCTAATTTCCCGTCTTTTTGATGTGCATAGGTTGCACATCCAAAGGTCCTTAGGTGTGTGAGTTTAGGCTTTTTGCCACTCCAAATTCCTGTGGAGTCTTATAGTCTTTAGCAGAAGTTGCGAGTCTATTAATTAAGTAGGATGCTGTCTTAATAGTCTCCCCCATAGGAAATGAGAGCAACCCGATGAGAGAAGCATGCACCTAGTCTTTTCTAGGAAGGTCCTATTCAATCTTTCAGTTACTCCATTTTGTTGTACAGTAGCTCTAACAGTCTTATGCCTAAGAATCTCATTTTTGCTACAGTATTCCTCAAATTCCTTATTGCAATACTCCAGCCCATTATCAGTCCTTAGGCATTTTAATTTCCTCCCAGTTTGATTCTCCATAAGAGTATGTCACCTTATGAAAGTCTTTAAAGCTTCATCCTTCTTCTTCATCGGGTAAACCCAACACTTCCTAGATTTGTCATCAATTATAGACATAAAGCATACATTCCCTCCTGCTGTGGGGACTTGAGCTGGCTCCCAGAGATCACTGTGAGCATACTCCATAATCTCTATAACTCTCTTTACTCCCTTCTGAAATGCTGACCTGTGGTGCTTTCCTAACACACAGGATTCATAAATTTCCAACTTCTTTAGGTTTCCTTCAGGAATTAGTCCTTGCCTAGAGAGATGGAGAAGGCTTTTGTTGTTATTTTGCAGGTATGTAATGAAAAATTGTAAGACTAAATTTCTGTGTGTGTGTATATTGCGTGTCTGAAGTCTCTGTATTGCTTTTATATTTAATGAGGAAGAAGAACACCTTCGGATGTGTGATTGGCTTTTGCATCTGCCTCCTCCATTTGCCTATCACGTGGGTCTTTAAGTGACTCCCCCATGCTGTGCGTTTTTGTAAGTGTTGTTGCTGTGTTCTTGAATGTTGATTTGCTTCCTTTGTTTGCTTCAAATTGAGACAAATATGACAACATCTTGTGTGTTGTCTTTAAAGACATGTGGCATGAATGTAAGCTTTGTTTCCACGTGTGTAGGCTTTAGCTTTTATCTTTAACTCACATATGCTTCTTCTTCTCTCTTCGGCAGTTCTTCAGACACTAGCATACATTTCCTTTGTCTTCAATTCTTCTTTGAATTCGCGCATTATCTGAGTTGAGATGTTGGAATATATGCGATTTCTGTCACAAATAGCAATATAGAATTTGATCTCATATGTAGCTGGAAAAAAAATTCTTTATCTGATTCTATAACATGATTAATGTATGAATAAAATAAAACATAAACGTAAATTGTAACTTATTTTGTATCTTAATCTTTTTATGGCAATTTCCTTCGAATTGTTGTTGAAATTGGTTCATCATAACTACTACAGTTACATATGTATGTGCAGTTTAACGATATTCACCCAAATTAGCTGAGAGAATTCCATAATTGATGCAGAGAGAGGTAAGCAAGAATTGTTATCTCCTTTAAAACCTACACCTATTTATAATAAAATTTTAATCTTTTAACAATTTAATTAAAATATAATTATAATTATAATTAAATTTCAGTTAGAATAATAATTCTAATTCAACACTAATTAAATCCAAATAAAATCCAATACCTAATATTTGTCCTTATTTATCAAATGTCTTAAATTTGTTCCTAAAGTTTCTCAGATTTTACAATTGGATTCAACTTGATTAAAACACATTTTCTCTCTTTAACTCATTCTTTGTGTGTGACCCATTAGGTTCTTAAATATATTAGCAATATATATAAATTATATTTAGGATCAGATAAATTAAACTCCTTTAATTTACCTTTAATTCTTAATTAAAAAATTTATATCCATATATTAAGATTAACATCTAGCACCATATTATGATCACTAAAAAATATTAAGAACATTAAAGTGTCATTGACTAACCTTTCTGTATATAATTTTTCGTATAAATCAACTATGTCATCATATAATGTTTTGATTAGACATAAAATATATATTTAATGTCCACTTATTTGTGTTTAATCTCTATCATTAGTAATTGATTTTATTAATGATATTTGAAAAATATTTCTAAAGTGTCTTTGAATCATTACTAATCAAGAACAATAGAAATATTTTTCTTAATCACTTTAGGGAGATAATCCTATATTGATTATTTAATTGTCTCCATATAGTTCATATTATATCTATTAATTACCAATTGTGCTACCTTTGACAAGGATAAGTCATAAGTAACATCAAAATATAACAATCCTTATATAAGATATTTTGGAGATCTTAAGTTAAATGATCACTTATACAATAATCGTAATGAGAATTTATAATAAAATTATCAATGTTAAGTCAATTTAGTGAACTTATGGTTTATTAATCAACTACATGATTGTTTAGTTATCTCTATATTTTTAGCTTATGAAATTTAACTGCTTTCGTCATAAGGAAGAAATACAATATAAGCTCTATTAATGTTTAATCTTAATAAAATAATAGCTATCAATTTAATAATAATATATAAATGCAATATAGATCTTATAATTATAATCTTATTATAATTTTATTTATAATACACATTTATCTAATAAATATCATCTTATACATTAGGTAATTGAACAAATATGCATAAGATAAAGAATGATAATTATATCATGATAACTACAATTAGCTAATTGATTGTAATATATAAATCAATAGTTTAAGCAAACATGATGAGATGCTTACACCTCCTATATCCTATGATTAGAGTCTGACACACATTTTTGTAGTTTACAACTTTTTTGTTTTTCTTTTCTTTAGTTAGATAAGTGATAACTTTATTGACAAGTCATATTATTAATCATCTTATATTTATAATTCACCTCGCAGCAAGAACACATTATCTAAATAGCCTAAGCTAATTGTTGAAATAAGACGTCTACATGTAATTTTATTCTTACGTAAGGCCTAGTTATTACTAAGGTTATTAGTATTGATACACACCAATCGTATTCCAATCTCACCAATTGAAATATGAACGAACGAAATCAATTGAGAATCGGATCAAAAATGAATTCATAAGCAATAACTAGTCCAAAATCTCAAATTTTTCTTGAAAACATAAATACACGTTTGATTCCAGTTGAAACAAATTTAAACAGTTCATTCGTTGACCCTCGCCATTTTTCAGTTCCAAATTCTGTTCCATTTTCAAAGACATTAGATTATTACCGTTCATAATCCACAATCAACCATAACCAGGGTCAACTTTCATCCTTTAAAGTCCACATCTATAGAACTCAGCACCATTTCTCACTTTTGCCATCTTGGTCCTAATCAGGGTCCAAATTGCCCTGTTTATACACTGAAAGGGATGTAATTAACCGTAAGAACCATAAGACCGGCTAAAAGTGAAAAGAAAGCTTATTTGACCTTTCTAACTGCCCGATATAAGGTTGGAAAGAAGGCTAAAAGCGATTCCATAGGAATCAACTTTACTATGAATGTACTCTCCTCGTGATAAGAAAACTTAATAGAAGATTAGTGACTAACAGGACTTTTACAGAAAAAGAAACAATCTTACTGTTCCATTTACAGGACGACACAAATTAAAACTTTAGTCTTTCCTTGTAACTGCAAACAATACTTGATCACTTCCGTGCCGCTGCTTCGTTAGGGGTTCTGGTAATCATCTGGTCAACTGCATGCACAGTGGTCTGAAGCTCCTCCCATATGGCTTTATATACCATCCTTTGCCTATTCACAGCCGATTGTCCTTCAAAGGCCGACGAGATTACATCAATGCTGCAAACAGATAAACAAGAATCCGATCTCAGTGCCATTCACAAAAAGGTACCAAATATCAAAGCTAACACAGTTTTTCAAATTCATGAGACATGATATGAAGCATAATGCATACCATCTGGATATGATCAGACACGTCTACCAATATAATGAACCATGTCCAGGGTTATAATGTTTGTGTTAGATCTTACTCGAGTCATGGTAACTGAAGAATGAAACTGAAAATGGAGCAAGGATGGTTACTCAACTCCTGCTCTAAGCTCCAAACTAACTTGAGCACATATATCAAGCAACAAGTGAACTTGAATTAGGAAATCCCAACTGAACTAAATTGATCTGGTTTGGCCCTTCCACAAAATTCTACCTTCGCACGAATTGAAGATTTAAGGTACTGGAAAAACTGGATATTAACGTGATAGAGAAGTATGCATATAAGATTTCTCTTAACACTATCGATATGGCCTGTATATATCTAGTCTAATGTGTCTCATGGATTGGTAATTAAACTACATTATTGAAATAACTGAACAAATTAATGAACCTCTCCTGAACTCAAAAAGAGTTGAATTCCATGACGGTACTAATTGACTGTACATTCTTAATCAAATAAATGTGCCTCTGTTACTACTGACTGGTCTATTTCTAAGGTCAGAAATGACATCACGTTATTGACTGTTTTAAAGACTATGCACTTACGTCATTCTAATTACAGCATGATTGGTTCACATTAATCCTATAGGTCCTATAACAAAGCTCCCAAGCATCCCAAGAGAAGTGGACTCACCTAAGAACAAATTCTTGAGAATTCAAAAATAAGTTTGAAATCTCAGCACAAAAGCTAAATCCAACAATTAGACTGACTTTTTGACTATAAGGAACAAAGAATGCCACAAAGTAATCTATGATATGTTCTGAATATAAATGGTGGAGAGTAAACCAAGCAAAACAGAAAACTTCGTATCATATTGATGAAATTCATACCCCTTTATGTAGGGTTATATATGATTCTTATTTTAATTGAAAAAATAACGACTAGTACTACTTAAATAGAAAGCTAACAAGCTAATTCAATCAGGACTCTACCTTCCAGAATTACTTCAATTAGGAAACTAGTAAATAACTAATAAAGAGTATTAAACACATTTTGAGCTAAATAATTAAGTAAAGTATAGCCCGATGACAAACAAAAAGCAGACTATTGAATAATCCTAAACTAACAAAATTAGTCCTGATTTCACGGGCTTATGCCTCCAAATCTTCTCGAACTTTGGCTCTTGTAGTTGATGTAATAGGTACATGTAACAAATCTCTTTGATTGGATAGCTGTGCTTGTATCATTGCCCACTCGTCAAAAAGATTTGTCCTTGAATCTTCAACTATGGATAACAACAAATAAGAGATATGGATACTTAACAAGCTCATTGCAGTTTAGTAAGGTATACCTATTGACCCATAATGACTGTCATTGAATAACATCCATAATCACTTAGCATGAAGGGCTTTATTCACAACTTCAGTAAGATATATATCATGCTTACCTTCCTTTGGGAGATAATTTGAGTGTTGATTCTCCTTTGGAAGATATAATCGAAGGTGAATTGTTTTGTTCCCCGAAAAGTAAGTGATTTCATTAATAAAATGTTATATACAATCAAAAGCTACAAAAGATCTAGTGTAATACAAAATATCTAGATAACAGTATAGTGGTTCCCAGAGTCAGCTACATTCGTGTGGTTAGTTCAATGCCCATTGCCTCCTCACGTTGTTAGATAAGTGAGCGGCTATTCCTCTAGCTATCAAAGTAAGCCTGCTTTGAAGTGTTATCTCCTGTAATATCCTTTCCGTACTTTTATCATAAAAAATGTGTTAAAAAATTTACAAATATATTTATTGCAAGATTTCTTCCTTTTTTATTTGGAGCACATACTATGAAACACACTTATCAACTCTAGGATCAAGTTTAGATCTAAATTGAATAGATATATGAACAAAAGCAGTGAGTCTAAATCTTGCCAAAACCTTTTTAATTAAGGTAATTGGTGACAATGTCCTCTCCTTGATGGATTTCGCCTAGTTCAATTGTCAATTCATAGATTTGGGGTTGATTTCCTAGGATTCTTTGGGTGTTGATAAGACATATAGTTGACGCTGATATCCTCTTCCATGGAATTTGTTAGCCATGTAATGACAATGGAGTTTTCAGCATCCCCAATAGCAAATGTAGGGTCTTCTATTATTGGTGCCTTCTTTTCTCCTGTCAAATATCCAATTGCCCTCGACCACACAGATACATTTGGATTAACTGAGACCAGTGAATGAAATTATCAAACATTAAGTTTGATGCTGGTGATTTGAACTAGATGAGAACCAGCGCTGGAGACATGTTTTTCAAAGGTATTTGATGATACAACAGCCCCAGGTATTAACATAACAAAGGACAACTAAAGTTTTTCTTCGTAGAGTCAGAAACTAAGCCCTTACTATGATACCTGATTCTATTATTCAACATGTGCTTAAAATTACATAACAGAGCTACTTATAGGATATAGAAAGTATAAACATTAGAACTAAATAATCTCTAAATTTAATGCTAAATATAGAGTTCATTATTTTGTATCATTGAGTAAAAACTAAAGAGTTACAGCTGTAAAATCAACAGGATTTCAGCCACATCAAAGCAGAAGTCCTGATACCAATATATAGAGGAATGATTATTGTGCTCATCAGAAGGATTTCATATTAGATTTTGATGTAGGAGCATGTAGCCAAGATCATTCCAATAAAAAGTCCCATGAAGACCAATCCATAGGCTAAGTGGTTGGGAGATTTAACTGGGCCTGAGTCACTTGGACCTTGAAACAAATCTTGAAAATGAGGGAATGTGCGAGAAGCAATATAAAGAAGGCGTCATTTTGGTATGATAAATGGCATCGCCTTTGCATAGTTTCATGTCAATCAGATCAACCACAGAAGGATTGGGAGCTATTGGTGGAGAGGAAATTACTATTGTAAACAATTATTGGAATTGGCCCCTCAACACTCTCGAACCTGACCATAATCAGAGATAACTTACCCTCCTAATCGGTCAGAGGAGGATCTCCCAACTTACCCTCCTAATCAGTCAGAGGAGGATCTCCCATTTTGGAGTCATCATTCCTCTTTGGTATTCACAAATAGATCATACTTAATCCTCTTGAAAGCCTCCCAAACTAGACAAGAATGGTGGGGACTTGTTTGGTTTACAAACTGTCTTCTTAAAGCCAGTTCATTCTTTGGCTAGCAATCACAAACATACCATAGACGATAGATAACATACCCTTTATTGCCACCTCTTCAGCTTTATCCCTCTGTCACCTAATAGTAGAATTTTGAATGTCCTTATACTTCCTATATTTGGACCTCTACGTTAAACCATAACAACTTATCTTGGACTGTCAAAACCTGGACTTCCACGGTCAAATGGGCCATGTCTATAGCTCTTCATAGCTATAGAGACACAACCTCCTTCAAACTTACCCTCAGCTGTATATGCAATTTGGCGACAAAAGAACCACATAATTTTCAAGCATTTATTGAAAACAGCTTCTAAACCCACTTACTGTACTCTACTAGGGATCAAAGACATCAATATGGCAAACGGGTTAAGCACGAAAATGAAGCCAACTAGTGCTCTAAGATGGAATGTCTAACTGCAAAAGTATGGGGAGCTTCTACAGATTTTGTCTACTTCAATGTTATTTGGTTTATGATCTTCGGCAAGTTTTTGGTTGTGGAAACTTTAAGATTTTGACTTTGTGGCAAAAGTATAATATTGTCAACCATATAGACAATCCTCCTATACGGAAGCCTCTTTCTTAATATAATTCTTTTTAACTTCTGAAAAAGAAAAACATTGAACATAATAGTTAGAGATGGTACATATATTGCAATCTTCCTTTATCTCTCTGATGTAGAATAAACAGAAGTAGTATTAACTAGTAGCTAAAAATTAAAAAAAAAAATAGGACATATGACTGATATTAGGTTGTTAGAAGGCTGAATTTAGGCTAGGAATACTGAAATTTCAGTTTGGTATAATTGGGTTTCACGGTTTGATCACTTGAATTTTGGGCTTAGAATTTCAGGGTTTAATATGGTTAGAATTCTGTGAAGAACACAAACAAAGGATGATAGGAAACTAGAAATCACTCATAGGATCTAGAAATCACTCCTAGAAGAAAGCATCACACCTAGTTGAAAACTCAAGTTTGTAAAATTATTTCATATTGTTTGTCATTAAAGGACTGAGCATACACATATTTATAGAAAAAGTTTTTAGAACCATTATTCTAGTATGAAAGTTCCCAAAAAATTTAAATCATATTTTAATAAAAATTCTATAATGTCCTAAACAACTAAGATAACATATCTAAAATAGAATAATATATTTAACTTACTACTACTACTTATCTAATAATGAATCCTAATATAATATAAATTTCAGCTCCTATCTTTGAAGTCAACTCAATTCCTAATCCTCATCCCAACCAAATTAAGGCTTGTGGTTGACTATTTTTTAATCTTTTATTTCTTCTATACACTTTGAGCTCTTTTGCATCACTCTGTTTTTGTAAAACACCTAGTGTAGGTAAATGCCTCTTCCACTGAAGTCCCTTTACACTTTCCTCTTCAGGGAGTTCAAGTTTTAAGGCAAAGGGTAGTTCTTTTCTAGAAATTCCAGCAAGATATATCAAGGTCCAAAAATAAAGTTATTGAGTTCAAGACCATATCTTGTCACAGCTTCCTCAATTTGAGCCTCTTGTGCTTTGGAGGCCTACAACTATAAAATTATCTTCCAAAAATGCTTGCTTAACTAGTTAAATAGTCATAGGCACCTTGATAGTTACACACGTGTCTAAGGAACTACTAATAGCAAGACCAATATAATCTCCATAATGATTAGAGTTATGCTTGTTGTGAGCAAGAAAAGAGCTTGTTGAAGCAATTGCACCTACTTCATGACACAAATTCTCCATCTTTTTTGCTTATTTTTGTCATTTGAGCACCTAAAGGTGCTTCAGTAATTTCAAATTTACCCTTTTGTAGCTCAAGGCACAACGTACAAACATTCCTCTTGCTTTTATGTCCATGGCAATAAATTCAAGTACTCCAATGCCACCTTTTTCAAGAGTAATTAAAAACAATTGGAAGTCAAGGAAATTTGTTCCAACACCCCACAGACCAAACTATAACCGTGGAAAAAAAAAAGGTAATTTGTATAATTATGTCCAGATTTTGCGGGGATTATGTCCACAACATCTGGTATTAATTATGTTAATAAAATTAGGAATAGAGTATCTCAGAAATCATAGGATCTAACAAATCCGTACAAATTTATTTCCAATATTGCACTAGGGTTAGTATGTATAAAGCTAACGTATGTCTATTAGTTATATATGAATAAAATTTCTCCTTCAAATTCTGTCATTTCTATCATGGTATCAAAGCTATAGGTTTTCTTAAACTAAAACCTTCAGTTGTTTAGGCATTCCTTTCCTTGTACTCTATTTTTTTATATCAAAACAGAGTATTTCTGTCAGCCTTCATTGCTGGTTGTTTCTACTTCCTGTGAAAGACCTTAATTGCCTAAACAAAAGGTTTTTAGTCCTTGGAGATGTCAGAAGTTGCAGAGACAACAACTACATCCCAATTAGAGGAGGTTTTTCGGTCTCAACAACATGGAAAACTCCAAAGTACGGATGCTGCATACAAATTAGGTGGGAAAATTACCTGAAGTGGTCCCAACTTGTTCGTATAGTGCTGAAAGGAAAAGGGAAGATTAGTCACATTATAGGTACTGGACCTAAGCCAGAAGATCCTCCGTTTGAAGCATTGAAGCATGGGATCAAAAAGACTCCATGATTATAGCCTAGTTTTGGAACTCTGTGATTCCTAAAGTTAGTAACACATGCATGTTTTTGAACACTGCCAAGGATATTTGGGATGCAATTCAACAAATCTACTCTAAAGAAGGCATGCAGTTCAAGCATATGAAGTTAAAGTGAAGACAATGGCTGCAAAACAAGGAACCTGAACAGTTGATGCTAACCAGTTAAAATCCTTTTGGCAAGAACTTAATCACTACAGAGTGGTAAAAACAAAATGTCTGAACATGCAGCTACGGAAACTTCATTGAGCAAGATAGGGTCCATGATTTTCTTGTAGGACTCAATTCCGAATTTGTTCTTGGCAAATTAGGAAGAACCATGTTTTAATGAGGTTGTGGCACTAATCTGAAATGAAGGAAAGTAGAAGAACACTCATGCTTGAACCACAGGTTATAGAGACCTTAGCTATGGTGAGTAGTGACAGCAATAAATCAGCCATAAACATGGAAAGATTATCCTCTTTTAAGACTGGAAAGACTAGTCAATCAAAGGCTCAAAACCGTGACAATTTGTCGTTCACTTATTGCAAGAAGGCATGACATACGCATTAAAAATGTTGGAAACTTCATGGAAAGCCTCCAAGCAAAGAATGAGAACAAAAAGGAGAGGAGTCAAGGAGCAATGACCAAGTCCATGTTACTGCAACACAACAAAGTGAGTTAACACCACAAGAGCCAAGCAATCTCAACCAAGAAAAGATTGAGAAGGTGAGATCACTTATTAGCAAGCGTATACCATCTCCAGTTAGTAATAAAAGAAGCTCTGCACTTTTTTATCTCATTCACAGTGATATTTAGGGCCCTTCTCTTATTCCTAATGTCTCTGGGGCAAGATGGTTTGTCTCATTCATTGATGATTGTACTCGTGTCACTTGGTTTTTTTCCTTCTCAAACACAAATCTAAGGCTAATACTGATGTGAGCAGGAGTAAGGATCTTGAAAAGCTGGCGAACTCCGAGCCTATTGGAGGAGAGTTTAATGAAATTGAGCCCAAACTAATCCATTTAACTCAAATCCTTGGACCGGATACACTTGGAGCTTGAAGACACGAAGACTTGGGCTATTTAATGCTTCATCACTTAAGCCCAAAAGCATATCAAAGCTATTTATTTAATTTTTGGACTTCGTTTTATTTTTGAGCTTTCATGTATTTTAGCCCATCCTTTTATTATTTGACCTAGGTATAAATACTTATGTTTTAGGGTTTTAGAATTTTTAGATCATAATTGTTTGAGTGTCGTCGGCTTCAATAGGGAGAAACATTATTCTCTTGTTCTTGTTACTTTTAGAATCACCTTTCACTTATCAATTGTTTTCTCAATTGTGGTGTGTCGATTGTTCGTTTATCTGGGTTTTATCTTGATCATCGGGATTGCTTGGAGCAAGTTTTCGAGAGGTGTCGTAGAAATCAAACTTTGCGTATCCTTATTTTCTTGATTGTTGAATTCCAAATATCCATCCTTCTTCATTCCTCTAGGTCAAAAACACACCAAACCAAAAACCCCATCGGAAACATCAACAAACCAACGCCAATCCTTTCGCGGTGCGCGTCAATTTTGGTATCAAAGCCCTTGATTTGGAGGAGAACTCTTATTCAACTGCATCTAAATTCAAGAAACTGCCACCCATCGCCATCCAATTATCGTCGGATCATCAATTCAGGTGTGAATTAACTTTTAGCCTAGGATTTCAATTTTCTTCTTGCTGTTGTTTTAGTTAAGGTTTTCAATTATTTGTTAAAAACTTTCAGCTTATATCCCAAAAAAAAAAGTTCGAAAAAAAAAGGTAAGAAAAAAAGGTCAGAAAAAAGTTTGAAAAAAAAGTAAAAAACGTCAAAAAGATCAAAAAACGAAAAAAAACGAAAAAAAGTCTAAAAAAAGAAAAGAGACCGACTCCCGAAAGAAAAAGGAGGGGGAGGGAAAAAAGTCAAAAGTCAAAAAAATTCTGGAAAAAAATCCCAAAAAAAAATTTGATCTCTCATACTTGTTACTTGACTGGGGTTTGTTGTTCTTGTTATTCGAGCTACATCTGGGAACATTGATTTGATGAAGCCGTGGTTCTGATTGTAACTTAGATTTCAGAGAACTTTGAGTGGTATAAGGCAAGAGTGTGTGAGCTTATTTGAAGGAGACATTACTGTGACTTAAACACGAAGGGAGTGACAAATTCTTGAGTGAAACACGTGAGGGAGTTTGTGAGGTTATTTATCACTAACTTTGTTTTGCAGGTATATCCTTTTATTTACAATGTCATAGAGAGGTAGTAATGATGACAACCAAGGGAGAGATGCAAATATCGCTTTCACTTTGAGAGTCATGCAGCAACAATTTGAG
>JANVCL010000006.1:14254234-14270490 GCA_026546855.1 Erythroxylum incrassatum
GGTTTTATTTTGATCATCGGGATTGCTTGGAACAAGTTTCCGAGAGGTGTCGTAGAAATCAAACCTTGCGTATCCTTATTTTCTTGATTGTTGAATTCCAAATATCCATCCTTCTTCATTCCTCTAGGTCGAAAACACACCAAACCAAAAACCCCATTGGAAACATCAATAAACCGACGTCAATCCTTTCGTGGTGCGCGTCAAATATTGTCCTTCCAAATTTTTGTTCCATGATTAAAAACTACTTTGGAGTCCACATTAAAAGGTTTGGGTCGAATAATGCCAAGAATTAGTTTAATCAAATCCTAACGCCATACTTTCAAAAGCAATAGATAGTCCACAAGTCGGGGTAGCAGAAAGAAATAATTATCATCTCCTTGAAACAACCCAAGCCTTTATGTTTCAAAACAATATGACAATCTTTTCGGGGGAAGTTCTTCTTACAGCAACTCATCTCATAAACTGTTTTCCTTCAAGGATCATAGGATTCAACAGTCCCAAAGAAAAAACTCTCAATCTTCTACCCCACACTACGACTACTAACACACTTGTTCCTAGAGTATTTGGGTGCATATCATTTGTCCATATCCGTAGCCAAAACCAAGGGAAACTAGATCCAAGGGCTATAAGATGTGTGCGTGTGGGGGATGTTCACCTACTCAAAAAGGGTACAAGTGCTACCACCCTCCATCAAAAAGGTTCTATGTCTCAAGAGATGTCACTTTTCATGAACAAGAGTCTTACTTGAAAAAAATCATTCTCTTCCGAAGGAGAATTCAATAATGGAAGATAAGGATAAAGATTTCTTACTTGTCATTTTTCATGCCAAAAAATAAGCATCCAGACATTCCCACATCTAGTCCTAAACCTACACTACCTAATCCTGAACTTGTTGTTAAAGAAATGAGACAACCTAAACCTGAACCTGCACCTACAATTGAAAATCCACAAGAAAAAACAAATTCTGCTCTAGAAAATGTGTTAGATTTGGCAAAGGATAGGTGTTTGAAAGGCAGAAAAATGTTGCTCCAAAATCTATGCAAGTCCATGAGTCCAACCCAAATCCTAAGAATGAGGTAACAATTTCTAATCCTTTATTACAAAATGAAATTTCAAGAGTGATTATAATTATGATTTTTCCTATTTCTATCAGAAAAGGAATAAGTATGTGCAAAAAAGACCTTGTATCCTCTTGCAAATATTTTGTCTTT
The DNA here is from genome assembly GCA_026546855.1 of Erythroxylum incrassatum. NCBI lineage: Eukaryota > Viridiplantae > Streptophyta > Magnoliopsida > Malpighiales > Erythroxylaceae > Erythroxylum > Erythroxylum incrassatum. The sequence continues at coordinate 14,255,446 of JANVCL010000006.1, forward strand.
CAAATTTTGTTCACCATCCCATAAAGCCTTTTTCATTAGTTTGAACACCATTACCATCCCTGCCACCTTATATGAGGCTTTATCCCATGAGAAATGGAAACAAGCTATAACGGTGGACATGGAGGCATTAGAGAAATAAAACTTGGGAGTTAGTGTAGTTGTAGGCTGGGAAGAAACCAATGGGATGTAAATGGGTCTACATAGATGGATCAATAGAAAGATACAAGGCGAGGTTTAGCCAGGGATATACTCAAATATATGGAATTGATTATCGAGAGACTTTTGCTGCAGCCGCAAAGCTAAATACTTTTTATAGTTTTATTGTCGCTTGCAGCTAATTATAGCTGGGGATTACAATAATTTGATGTGAAAATTGCATTTTACATGGAGAACTAGAAGAAGAAACTTATATGGAGGCACCACCAAGTTATGGGAAGAAATTGACAGCTCATACTATTTGTAAATTGAAGAAGGCCTTGTATGGGCTCAAACAATCACCACGAGCATGATCTGGAAGATTTGTAAGAGTTATGATGACTATGGGGGGAGGGGGGGTGGGTGTCTCACAATTCTTTTGGTGCATGTTGATGACAAAATTGTGACAAAAGATGATGTTCAAGATAAAGAGATCATAAATCGGCGTCTATCTAAAGAATTTGAGACCAAAGTATTAGGGAGGTTGAAATATCTTCTCAGCATTGAGGATGCTCACTCTAAGCAGGGCATTTTTATCTCCCAACAAAAATAAATCACATATCTTCTCAAGAAAACAAGTAAAAACAAACCAAAAAGTATTCCAATAGAATCAAATATTAAAATTGGAATAGCAGAGAAAGATACTTCAATGGACCAAGGAGCATATCAATGCCTAGTAGGAAAACTTATTTCTTTGTATCACATACGACCAAATATAGCATGTGCAGTTAGTGTGATTAGCCAATTCATGCATAATCCAAAAGAAGTCCATTTGCAAGCAGCTCATCAAGTGTTACAATATCTCAAGAGAACACCAAGGAAAGGCATTATGTTAAAAAAAGAACGAAGGTTTAACACTTGAGGTCTACACGGATGCTAATTATGTCGGGTCAATTGTTGATATAAGGTCAACCACTAGATATTGCACCTTTCTTGGTGGAAACTTTGGGATATGGAAAAGTAAAAAATAGAATGTGGTAGCGGAATCTAGTGCAGAGGTTGAATTTCGGGCAATGGCTCAAGATGTTTATAAACTGCTTTGGTTGAAGATTATTATGAAAGATTTGAAGATCAAATGGGACGGGCCAATGAGACTTTAACAAGTCTGCCATTAGTATAGCTCACAACGCAATATAAAATGATAGAACAAAGCACATCAAAGTTTATAGAAACTTTATCTAGGAGAAGTTGGAGAGTGGGTTGATTTATACACCTTATGTGTCTACACATAATCAACTTGCAAACGTACTTACGAATGGTTTAAGCAATCCAATGTTTCAAAACATTGTCTCCAAGCTGGGAATTGCCAATGGCTATTCACCAGCTTAAGGGGGAGTGTGGGAAAAAATGTACTCTGCATAATTATGTCCAGATTTTGTAGGGATTATGTCCAAAAAACCTAGTATTAATTATGTCCATAAAATCTCAAAGGATTTCCACTCATTTCCTAGCTGCCCCATAAAGGATTCCATTGGTTCATGATGTCATAAGGCTTGCATAGCCCACATAAAGTCAGTAGTCATATGCCACCTCTCTCCCCCATTTCTATTTGTTGGGTCTCATTACTTTTACATGGATTTCTACCATAGTCTATCATGATCTCGAAGCTGAAATCTTTCAAAGTATATAAGAGTTTTTGCTATGGTATATTTGACGTGGCAAAAGGGGTTAGGGGAACTAGTTCTCAACAAAATAGGCCAAAATTAAAGTAGATTATGGTTGGAAGAATTAGGGTTTATAACAAAAACCTTTTTTAATAAAAGCCTCAATAAGGATACTATATTTTGTCCCTAATTTATAGTAGTTTTTAGAAGAATTTCTATTAATAATATGAAAATCAACTAAGACCTCATTGAAAAAGAAATCCAAGCTAATTAGGAAAATATAATAAACTTAAACTAAATAAGAAAATAGGACTAGATTCATGTGGCATTGGATTGGATGCTCCTCTATCAGATTTAAAAATACTAGGGATAGCAGAAGAGAGTTTTTTAAACTAATAACTTAAGGGTGTTTGGTTCTTTTCTTCTGGTGGCTTTCTGTGTGGTTGCTACAAAAATGAAAACAAGACAATGAAACCTGTTTGGTTCCATTTTATTTCAGTTTTTTGTTTTCAAAAATAAAAAAGTAACAACAAGATTATGAACATATAAATTTCTTATTTTCATCAATTTTGACAACTAGTTGCCAAAACAAAAAAACTCTAGTTATCACCCTTTCTTTTTTCATGGAGCTCTCTCATCACTTAACCCAATCTTCCTGATGCAAAAGAACTTGAAGTTTATAAGAGAAATAAAAGAGGAAAGATCAATCAATCATAAGCTTTAATTTGGAGGGATGAAGATTTGGAATTAAGTTGAAATCAAAGATAAAGGTTGAAATCCATATTGTATTTGGATTCCTTATTAGATAGGAAGTAGAAATATTATGTTATTCATATTTAGATATGTTATCCTATTTGTCAGGATTTATAGAATTTCCATTATAATAGGATTTAAATTAGAAATCCTTTTCCTGCTAGAATAAGGATTCAAAGAACTCTATATATATGTAATCAGCCTTTCATTAATAACAAGTAATCTGGAATTTTTCTACAACTTTGATTTTTCAACTAGAAAGTATGATTCTTTCTCCTAAGAGTGATTCTCAGACCCTATGAGTGATTCCTAGTGTTGTTCACGAAATTCCAGCAACCCTAACCCAAATTCCAGCCCTCTTAAACCTACATTTTTTGCCATCTCAAACCTATATTCCAGCTTTATTAAACCTTAAATCCTAAACGTAAATTTCCAGCAATCAAACCTTAAAATTCCAGCCATACGAAATCTGAAAGTTTTACAATCTTAGCCTAAATCTGTTATATACATTTTTGGTGATAGGATTCGTTCAGTGCAAATGAGAAAAGAAACAGAAGAGAGGCAAAGAGAGAGAGAGAGTCACAGGAGAAGACCGAAAAGGAACAACTATATTCTGTTATGGCATATCAATATAGCCGTTGGTGTTTGATTATATACACATGATAGTATAGAGCTGCAATGTATGCTAGTGCATGATTACATCTTCGGAGTTTTATTTATACGTTGTGTACTACGTCTATTCATCCACCACCATTTTAATTGTCATTTCCGTTGCTTCCCGTGACTGGTTCATCTTCTTCATTTATTCTATAACAAAATCCAACCTTGAAACCTTACATTCTAGCAAACTGATATCAACCATATTTCTAAATTTGTGAGCTTTAGCTACTGGTTAATAATTCTTCTATTTGTCCTACATCACTTCCTCTATTCCAACTGCCTCACCCACAAACAAGAAAACCCCTCATTTTAGCTCCTCCTCCATCTCCAACAGTCACAATAGAGAAGGTGGAAAATACAAACCAAAGTTTGTGATGGAGGTGAAGATGATCAAACAAAGTGCTACTTCTTGGGCTCTAAACAAATTGTCAAAAGGACCCGCACTTTGGATTCAAGCAATTTTCATTCAATCAAAAATAGCAATCCCTAGGGTTAACCCAGGAATATTCACTATAGCGATACTTATTCTCACTTCCCTTTTCACAGGTTAAAGGAGAACCAAGAAAGTAAAAACACAATCAGTGTATCTTTTCAATGCTTCTCTCACCTACAAAAGCAGCGTCATCATCATTTTCGACAAAATCTTACAAAAAGATTTTGTGGCAACCCTTGATTTGCAACTCAATTTCTCAACTCTTCTTATAATTGCTTGGTAATTCTTGTATTTTTCCACAAAAAATTCTCTTATCACTTTCACCTAAGGCTATTCTTGTTTATAAGAGATTTGCATGCAAGCACACAATCTATAGCATGTTTTATGGTTTATTTATTTTTGAGCCAAGATTGTTGTAAAGAGAAATTGACTAGTAATAGCAATTCTTGTGCACTAAGGAGAGATACCACAAATGAATAGGAAATAATTGTTCTTTTTCTATCACTTTGCTTCAATAAAGAGGATGTGTCCATTAGACAACTACTACTAATTCACATGACTTAGGTTTTGTCCTTTCTCACTTTAGGCCTATAAAGAAAACATCATAAACATCACCCCCTATAGCTTTGTATCTAATACAGAGAGCCAATTAGTAATGATCTCAATCTCCTATATCATTCTACATATGTTATGCAAGTGGTTTGTGCTTGAGCATCGAAGCGCCTATTTGAAGCGTCAAAGGCCTACCAATGCTAAAATAAAAAAGTATGTTGAGTATAAAATCGTATAGATGCCTAATATCATGTATGTCACAATTTGGAGCTTACAATATTCACTTTTGGTATTCTCAATTAGCTTCATGGGATACTCCATGTAGTTTTGGATAAGTAGCATTATCTAGTTGATGTAGCTTATAGCTCAAATTATTTGATAGATGGTTTATCACCAAGCAATGAGAAATTAGTGTATAATTCCCTCTTATGTTAGAAACTCTAGCTTAAGAGGCTAGAGATCAGTATATTATTGATAGTAATCAGTGATAACACTTCTATTACAAGTGAAACACTTCTATTACAAGTGAATCCGATGCTCCTTACTGTACCAGAGCAAGAGTTGCTCCTCAAGGAAAGAATAGCTTCTCTCTCTGTCAACAATACACTTCTCACTCCTTACTTGCTGAATGCCCCTCTCTCTCTTCTGCCCTCCCTTTTTCTCCTAGTTGTCCCTAGTGCATTCTGTTATTCCCTTGTGCCACATCAGCCACCCCCCCCCCCCCCCAAATTCTAACTAACTCTGACATCATTCTCTTCATTCACTGCAGCCCCCTCTTTCTTCCTACGTGAATACACTCTCCATATCCTAGGCTTAGTATTATTATTGTCATTGGCCCTAACATCTTATGTGGCCGAAATATGGATCAGAAAAGAGGAAATATAGCAACATTTGATTATAAACTAATTTTTGCATTTAGAAGGTTCTTTTTCTTTTGAACAATTGCTTTTATATTTCTTAATAGTGTCTTTTTGGTCAAAAAGAGTGTTCTGAAATAAAACAAATGTCAAGGAATTTAATTCACATTGAGTGCAAAGGTGAGATTGTATAGTTTTGAAATGACTTGTTCCAATTCAATTCTAGTTTCAGTTGTCAATAGGGTTAGAATTTCTACAAATTTGGCCCAATTTGGCAACATCAAGAATATGGTTTGTTGCACATCACAAGATTTAGTAAAGTCTACGTAACTATTTAACCTTCTTCCACTCAAACAAAGACTTCTAAGCCAAAAAAGTTTTGATATTTCCAACCATTTTGCTTGAAGTTAACTTTTGTGGACAATAGATATCATGTGCCAATATAAATCGTATAATGTGGAATGTGGTAGATATATGCATTACACAAACAATAATGTGTTTCCTCCCACTATGAGCAATATATCGTGTAGTAGAGGACATCAATGACATCTTTTTGCACTATCTATTTTCACTTGACATGGGAACATGTTTATAAGATTCACTTCTGAGTTGTTTAAATTTTCTTTAACCAATAATCATTTGTGGTCCATTCTCCATCACCATTATGAAACGAAATGAATAACCATCACTTCCAACTTAAGTTGCTACGAATACTAAAGACTCGGGGCCAAGTAGAGAGCCTCCTCACCCTCAACAAGGTGCTTGTAAAGGGAACTTATGCAAATTATGCAATATTTCAATCATCTTCGTTTTGGATTCGAGTGTCTAATTTACTCTATTAGTATCAAGTGGTGCCCTTTCTAGTGAAACCAAAACTTGTATCATGTAAATAGCAGTGTATATAGCAAAGTTATAGTGATCACATGGTCACCCTTCTCTGATTGAGTTTAGTGTTTATATGCAACATTTTTAAGGTTATAACATGAAAAATTATTGTATAGCTAGAGTTTATATATATATATACATATGTATAAAGAGAGAGAGAGAACGAGAGAGAAGACAAACTAATAGATTTTGGAATGTAATTGTATGAAGGATCATTTGTGATTCTCTATTGTAAATAATTCCAAAGTTCCTTATTAATCAAAATGTCTACTATTAACAATTATAAAAAGATTTTGATTTCAAAAGCTACTTCATTCTAATTGATTCATTCTTATCCCATGGTAATATGAATGAGTTATGACGTAAATTCAAGCTATCAGCAGATGACCGACAATAATTCTATCAAATGTTCCTTTTCAAGCATTTAAAAGTGAGTTGTCATTATACCATGATGAATTGGACTACTGTATAAAATTGATGTATAATAATTATATTATATTCATACTTCTTATTTCAATAATTAATTTAAGAATAATATTTGATATATTAAAAAATGAATTAAATTAAGATTCAATATTAAAATCTAACAATATAATAAAAATAAAACAAAAAACAAGACAATGAATCAAATAAGTTTTTATTCTTAATTTTTATTATAAATCTCACCTTTTTTTCCTTTTTTTAATACTGATCACAACAAAACATGTTTTTGTTCTTTTAAGCAAAAAAAGAAATGAAAAATATGAAACAAAAACCAAAAAACCACAATAGAAAAACATAAGTTATACCAAACGATCCCTTATTTAAGATAACAAGATGTGAACACCAAAAGTAAATAAGACATTAATTTAAAAAAAACATTTGGGGCACCCAAAGAAAAAGTATTGTAGGAAAGGAAACAACCTATGAACAGATTGGCATAATAAAATATAAAGAACGAGTCACATGCCATTGAATTTTTATGATTTAACATGAGATAACAATGAAAATAAAATTACCTTACATGCCGACCATCCCCATATGCATCTTTTACAATCACAGAATCTGCATTTAGGTGTTCCTTAATCTGTTACAATAAATAGCATTGTTAAGTCTAATAAAATGAGTTTTGAAATGTAACATATAAAGACATCAATTCAACTATAAAGTCATTAAACGAATGAGAAGCAGAAAAATTGAGAAAACTAAGCATATAATTAGATTTCATTGAGAAAAAAATGTCATCAAAAGACATGTTTCCAGAACCTAAGCATATTGAAGCATTTACAAACCTTAATACCTCAAAGACTTGGAGTAACACTCAACAATAATATGGCAATTGAGTTAAAGGTTGTTGTCAAAGGAGTAATTTTTTCATGACTTCATATTAAGAATCTTGTGAAACTATGATTGAACATAATCAATAAAATATAGAAAGTCCTGACAAATCAAGAATTTAGACATGGCTCCTTCTTCAAATCACTTTGCTACTAGGCACAACACAGACAAATGGAGCTCAAAGTTTTTTATGTGCAACTATCTTGTTTTTCAAGGCAAAAGGTATCAAATTCACCCTTGAACTTTATATGAAAGGTTGATTAGGTCCTTCAACTTTAAATTTGATCAATTAAAATTCAAACATTTGAAATTTATACAAATTGGTCCAGCTTTTAAATTTTTTAACATGCATTGTGTGGTGTGCCTAAATTTGATTCTCACTAAATTTGGAACATAATTCCGATAATTGGTAACATTCACATTGCTAAGATGTACCCAATTAGCAGCATGTGATGTGGTCTTGCCATAGGTGGAGCTTTGTTCAAGGAAGTCTTAGCAGATTAGCTCCTTAGCACTCGATAGCTTTTAGGTGAGGTTCTATACTCTCCAAGCCTTGTAAATAATCTTATTCTTTATTTTAATATTACTTCTGACTTATCAAAAAAAAATATGTACCCAATTCGTAGACATAATTTGGAATATCAAGAATTGAAAGTTTAATGGATCAATTCAAAGTTGGATCATATTAGAATCGCGAATAAAGTTCGAGTACCAATTTTACAAAAACGCCTCGTTTAAATACAGTAAAACTATATTGCAAAGAACTTGAGGGTTAGGTACGATTAAGTACCTCATTGCGTGAGCAGATTTAGCAACTTGGTAAGAAGACATTAACTAATCACCTATTGCAAGGGCATGTTTACTGATGAAAAAGATTTAAGGTTTTTGGATATTTCCCACCAAAACAAGAAATTACATGAGCTCATATTGCCCAATTTAAGAAACATCAGCAACCATATTGAACAGTCAAGTTTTAAAGATTCCAAATTTTAAATAGACTTCAGATGCATAGTCTTCACAGTGCACAAACCTTCCGTTTCATGTCTCAAAATGATTAAAAAAACTAAAACTTTCTTTTCTCCAAAACTGCAAAAGAACTGCATACCTTGACAGCATTTTCAGTTTTGCAAACCTCGATAATATTTAAAATGGTAATTGTTTCAATAGTGCGAACATTCCTCACAAGAAAGTAAATTCAATACCACAAAAATTTATTTCAAACTTGACAATATCCAAAGCAATCTAATTGCAGGCTATAAGAATTCCGAAGTAGAGACAACTCTTTTCCCTAAGGAACCAATTATTGTTACCTACATTACCATAAAAGTAGCTTAATAGGTTTACAAAAAGGAATGAAATTAAAAGGTTAAATAATACTTTTGGACTACTTCCTTATTAGTTGAATAAATTGTCAACAAAGAAAGTGAAAAGGCTTAAAACTTCAAAGTACCTTCTTCTCCATGGACTGCATGAGAGGTGAGTCAATAAAGCCAACGTCGTTAACGTCCGTGGCTCGTGTGATAAACCGGCGATGGCCTACTTCACCGAACACGGGATTAGGCAGCTCTCTATTTCCACAACTGATATTCACATGGCGATTGGCTCTGTTGGTTGCATTACTATTAGGCCGAAAAAGAGAGTTTGACTTTGATTTGTCGGAGGAATGGAGCGAAGAGGCTGAAACCGCTTGGTGTTGCACAAAAGCCGGCGACACGAGAGGTTGGCGGAGGAGGAGGTGGGTGCGGGTGGAGGAGAGGATGTAAGGACGCCACAGCAGAGACTTCGCCATTTACAAGTTCCTTTGATACAGATGAAGGGGTGAAGCTCCTGCTGCTGGAAGAAACAATTGCAATCTCACTTGGGGCCGTTTGCTATGATTTGAGGGTTTGCGTCTGGTTAGGACAAATGTCATGAATATCGTACGGTAGAAGATTGTAATTTTCAAATTTATAAAATATTTTATACGATATTTTATATTTTATAATTTTATAATAATCTTGTCTTTAAAATTATAATAATAGAAATTTAAGAATTTATTTATTTTGCTAGTCTTATTTTTCATATAAATAATAATCACAATTAATATAAAAAGATCATTTAAAATAATAATTATATCAAAAATTAAATAATAAATATACAAGACTCTTTAATTATTACAATTTATAACAAGAATTCATTTCGAGAAGCCAACGAACTAGAAGTGAAATTTAAAATGAAAATATTTATAATTATATATATCAAATATAAATGAGATTAAAAAAAGAAGAAATGAAAACTTAGAACTCTGTTCAATCGAACACTTGCTCAAATTGATATCAAATATAAATGAGATTAAAAGAAGAAGAAATGAAAACTTAGAACTCTATTCAATCGAACACTCACTCAAATTGCATTGACTTTAACCCTCATTTGATACAATATTATCATCGTGAAGAAGAACCTTATTATTATTAACATTTAAATTCATTGCACCAAAACACATATCAATACTTTCCCATAATAAATTATCTTCCAAGTCACTCTCATCTATCAAACATAGCTCTTCAGAAAACTCAATCAACTAAAAGATCAATATGGTCAAGGCAAATTGGATCTATATAACTATTTGTTTTATGAAGAATCATTATAAACAAATAAAATTAAATTATTAAAAAATTACAATAAATTATATCTAATTTAATTATAATAATAATAATATACAATTTTCAAAGCTTTAAATTTTATCAAATAAAGACCAATTCGTTTAATCTTTTGTGCTCCAATCTATTCCTTTTTTTAGAATGGATGACTTCAAGTAAGTTCTAATTCCTTTCACATCCTGTTACATTTACACATTGACACAAAATTAGAATTGCAAACTGTTGTAATTCTGGAATACTACTTTCTGAATTGGTCCCATCAAGCAACTATAAGACAAAAAAAGGAGCATTATAATCAAATTAAAGTGGTGATTAATTTTCAACAAGTAACAAAAGTGAAAAAAATATATACCTAAATTAAGTTTGTCTTTTTGACAAATAGCAATTGGCATCCCAAAATCACTAGAAGTATCCTTATAAATCTCCATTTGTGAGCTTAGGAGATATTGTATCATCTGATACGCAATAATTGTTGAAATATTTGATTACATTCTCCTATTAACTTTAGTTTTTTTTGCAAAAATTAATATGAAATAAACTCTAAGATTAAAAAAGGCTTATAATTGCAAATAACAGAGAGTCAAGTTGCCTTTCATATCTCTCTTTGATGACTATAAGATAAGGTGTGTACAAAGACGACCTATTTTTTAGATCGACCTTGAGTGCTTCTTCGCCCTCTTCATGGCATCATAAAAATAACTCATTGTTACTTTCTCATCATTAACAGCCAGATGAAGTACCCTTACCAAGGCTTTATAAACTTGGATGACAAATTGACATTGAGACCAAAATTCATTATCTTTAAATATAATTCTAAAAACTTCCAATCTGGCATTAGACTTAGCATGCTAGGATGTAACTCACTTATCACTTGTAAACATTTTCCTCAACTCCTTCTTCATCGTAATAAAGCATTAAATTGATAAAAAATTGGTTGCAAATCTTGTAATAGCACGACAATACAAATTTCTACCTTCCTTTCTTATTAAATTCAAGACTCATCTATTATTATAGATGAACTTGGTTACCTTTTTTACTTTTTATACAATCTCATCAATAATATGAAAATAACTAGCATTTCCTATATTTTTCAACATCAAGTCAATGCAATGTACAATACAAGGAGTCCAATACAAAGAATTATACTTCTTTACAATCTTCTTCCAGGTGCTTTATAAGCATAATCATTGTCAGTAATGAACCAAAAATTATTTTTTGGCCCAACTTCATTGTTTGATAAACCAAGCAAATATATGTCCCACATATTTTAGATCTATCACCCCAAGTCTTCCACACATTCTTTAAAGTTTGTTAAGAAATTCTTAAATTGTAGTGACCCTGAGCTTCTGAAATGTAGATGGTTGAGTTAAAAACCCTACAAATCATCCATAACTTAGTGATGTTATTGCTAACAAATTTGAGATTATTCCATAAACTCCACCTCTGAAATCCAAAATTACTCGTATATATAAAGGAGATGTTCATGTCAATATTCTCCTACAAAAAGAAGAAGTTAAGGTGTATTGCTTAATCATTAGAATTTAGTAGGCCCACTTTAATCTCATCAATTTCGGAGCCAATGATGATTCTACCAAAAGCATAGTGATTGCGATTGGTGAGCATTTTCCACTGAGAGCCCAAAATGCTTAACTTGTAAGAGATTTTTTAATCTTATTTTTGTTTTGAGTAAGCCCACTATAAGAGGCTGCTCCCTCATGAAAAAGTCCCTTAACGCTAATAACTTGGAAGGACAATTTATTCCTCTAACATTCCAAGTTATAATTGACATACTAAAGAGATTGACCTTTGGAGCTTTTCCCATTGCCCCTTTTTGATCTTCTCTTCACTATTTGAAACTTATCACAACTTTTAGCTCATTATTTTCCTTTGGAATACAAATTTGCTAATGAGTTGGCTTTTGGAGTTTTAGGAGGAGTGACAAAGTCATATGCATTTATTGTTGTAACAATTGATGCCAAAGATTTTATATTATTTCAATTTTTAATACCCTCTGTGAAGTAATTAATTCCTTCTAGGGTAGCACATATGGCTGGTACTTGCATAATTCCCCTCTTCTAAATTTCATTGCTAGTAGTAATTGTATCCACATTGTTTCTATTTCCTTCTATCTCCAAGTTTTGATCATTCTTCTCAAGAATTATCCTCAAGCTTCCCCCTCCTCTTTTACATTTCAGTTCCTTTAGCATTAGTAGTTTCGGAAGTAGGATTTTTCTCGAGAGTTGTCAACATATTTACTCCATCCTGCACTTCTATGTATTTGTGTTTACAAAATTGTGGTTTTCCATAATCTCCATATGTTGATCTTCCTCTGCAATCCCCATAAGCTCCTGGTAACTTCCAAATTTGAAAGTTTTTCCCTGTAGCTCTCCAAGTCTTACCTTGTCACTTACAAGGTTGCTTCCAATGGTAAACGATGGCTATGTTGTCTTCCCATAACTTATTATCATCTCCTAATCTCATTATTAGGATTTCATTTTGGATGATCCTTCAAAAGTTCAATATTGATACATATTTTGTGTATCATATTCTCTTCTTTTTGGGAGTGCTCTCATCCGTGCAAAGGGGTCTTCCGATGTGGCTAGCTAAAGAACTTAACCTCTAAGTAGTCTAGTACTCAAAGGGTGTATTTTCTAAGTTTATCCAAAGTGAAATGCTTTGGATCTTGATGGTTTCCAATCTCAAGCTGGGTTGCCAGGTTTGTAAGAAATTGGCTGATTGCCTAGATGCCATAGACCCTTTTCAAGTATTTTGTGAGCTTCAGAGGTTGAGAAGAATGTAAATAGGATGACTTTTTCCTCTAAAAGTAGAATATATGTTAATCCTTTGTTTTCTAGATTTTTTTAGCCCATCTTTCAATGATTGGAAAAGTTGGTCATTGATCGAAGAAGAATTCGACAACTATGGACTCCCAACTACGTTCTCCCTCTTTTAGAATCTCAAGATAAGGGCAAAAAAGAATTTACTTTTGTAGCACCCCCTTACCGCAGAGTACGCACCGGAACGCCCGGAGGTCATTCCGATACATATCCTACGATAAAGGCGAACTACGGTCGATCACTACCGTCACTTCATGGCATCATATCATTATTTACTTATCAAGTATCAATAGAAAATCTACAATATTTTTGAAACCAACTTTTTCCTCATTTCATTTCATAATATCAAAAGTTTACAGTGTGCCTTTCAATCCTTAATACATGTACATCTACAAAATATAATACAAAAGTACTACATGAATGAGAAAAATATACACAATCTAACTATGTCATCCAAAAATCCCAACTGACCGACCTTTGCGCCATGGCTACATTTCAAACACAATCTACACGATAGTGGAGCCACTCAGATGCTAGAGTCGTCTATCGGTCCTGAAAAGACAACGATGCAATTTTGATGAGTTTTGCGAACTCAGAGAGGTAACCATCATCGATGGTTCACTCAAATCAAGCAACACATCAATTCACATAACAATTATTTCACAATTTTGCACTATATATAAATATCACGTTTTTAGGTATACCTAGGCCATTTTGCATTTCAATCAATCAAATACACTTAACAAAATGCATACAAATGCTTATGAGACCATTTTTCCAATTATTACGTTGTTATGATCGAGTGTCTGAACTGTCCCGTATCTATTTGGATACCGACTCATTAATCGTTGAGCCAATGGCTCTGAATCACATCGAGCTCGAAGCTCGGTTTCACTCGTTGAGCTTTAAGCTCTAGCGGTGGCTACTCAGGTCCAACTGCCATTATCTGATTATGCATTCATGAATGGAATGCATGTAATACAATTTGTCACATTATAAAACACATAGGTCCCATATTCACATTCAAGTAGCACTTCAATATCGCAAGTCCCAGTACACAATCATCGGACCTCCTGTCCGAAATCCATAATCAAACACATTCATTCAACCATTCATAACATAAGCATAAGCACACGATAAGCAAGAGGAACCGTCTAGGTTACTCACCAACTACTCCCGAAGCTAGTGCCTGGAAGTTCCAGCAACGTCTGTGGATTGACGTTCCAGTTGTTCCTCTATAACAAATAACATACACATATATCGTACTTTGAACAATCATAGGTGTTTCATAATGCACATGAATAAAATCAAAGATGTACAATGCATGTTCATGACAATCCCGGGTCTTTGTCCATCAATTCCATCACAAAACCATTCCCATGACAAAACTCTTCTTTTTCCAAATCACACTTTAGGGTCTATTATTCATACCAATTTATGAAGTGAAGAAGAAGTAATTTGATCTAACTTCCTTCTAGAAAGGTGTTCCTCTATGTCTTATGATTTCATTGGCACCAAAATCACTCAATTTGGTTTAGTATATTGGGAGATACACCTCAAACATTGGTGGACTATTCTAAGCGTACTAACCTCAATTCCATCTAGAATTTAAACATCTTAGGGATTGAATCAAAAGTTAGATTCTTCATATGATTTGTAGCTCTATATCTTACCTTTACTCCAATTCAAGAATCATCTTATTTAGAATCCTATAGGTCCAATTATGATCAAAACATTGAACTATGTTTAGTAAAACTACTCCCATTGACACTGTTCCAACAAACCATCAAATTTTCTTTTGATCAATCTCTTTCAATTCAACTCCAATTAATACAAATTTTGGTGGAGATGTAGGAAAATGTGTTAGGAACCAATGCCTCAAGAACCAAGTCATTTGGAGGTCTAGAGAATGAGTTATGGTCAAAAGAAGCAACCAAGTTCAAGATTGAACCTAGTTTGGCGCGATTATCATAACTCTTGCTACAAAACTCAGAATGCTTTAGTTTTTGGACCATTGGAAATAATACTTCGAGATCTACAACTTTGCTGAAGACCACAAAGTGAGATTCGGCCTCTAAAATGCTCAAAAATCACGATTTCCCAAGTTGTCCTGTGAATGTCCGTTAAACGGACATGCATGTCCATTTAACGGACATGAATCGGCCAAACACCCCCATTTCACCCGAAAAGGTCCGTTAAACGGACTTCCATGTCCGTTTAACGAACCTAATGTCCGTTTAACGGACACATGTCTCCCAAAACACCCTTTAATGCTTCATCCAAGGCTCCTACACTCATTCTATCATCATATAT
>JANVCL010000006.1:14284182-14307921 GCA_026546855.1 Erythroxylum incrassatum
TGGTACAAGAGGTTTGATTCATTTATGTTGGGTCATGATTTCTCCAGGAGCATGTATGATAGTTGTGTTTACTTCCGAAAGTTAGATGACGGCTTATTTATCTATTTGTTGTTATATGTTGATGATATGCTCATTGCTGTCAAGAATGTCACAGATATTCACCATTTGAAGGCCTTATTGCATGGTGAATTTGAGATGAAAGATTTTGGAGCAACAAAGAAAATTCTTGGCATGGAGATAAGACGTGATCGAGGAGTTGATAAATTATTCTTGACCCAAGAGAATTATCTCGATAAAGTTTTAGAGAAATTTAGCATGCGAGATACTAAAGCAGTTAATACTCCTCTTGCTAGTCATTTTAGACTATCTGCTGCTTAATAACCACAGTCACAGGAAGAGGAAGATTATATGGCACGAGTTTCATATTCTAGTGCTGTCAGCAGTATTATGTATGCAATGGTATATACTTGTCCTAATATTTCACAAGTTGTTAGTGTCGTTAGTAGATATATGGCCAATTCTGACAAAGAACATTTGCAAGCAGTGAAATGAACTCTCAGATACTTAAAAGGTACTTCAAACTTTTGTATGGAATTTAGTGGAACCAACAATACTTTAGTTGGTTTTGTAAATTCAGATTATGCCGGTAATCTCGACATAGGCAAGTCTCTAACAGGTTATGTATTTTGCATTAGAGATTGTACCGTTAGCTGGAAAGCTACTCTACAACATGTAGTGGCTTTATCTACTACTGAAGCAGAATATATGATAGTTACTGAGGCTATCAAAGAAGCATTATGGTTGAGAAATTTAGTTGGCGAGTTATCCCTTTATCAAGGAGTTAGTGTTTATTGTGACAGCCAGAGTGCTATTCATTTGACGAAAGATCAAATGTATCATAAGAGGACGAAGCATATTGATGTGAAGTATCATTTCATTCGAGAAATTATGTCTCAAGGTAGTATACCAGTGAAGAAGATCAGTACTGCTGATAATCCTGCTGACATGATGACAAAACCGATTCTCGTAATCAAATTCAAGCATTGCTTGGACTTGGTTGGTGTTTATAAAAAGAGTAGATGGCAGAAGCGATTGGAGAAAATTTTCTATCTAGGAAAATTCAAGCCAAGGTGGAGATTTGTTAAAAGGATGTCTTGAATTATTCAAAAGTGACATGTGAATTCTTGGTAGCTGGAAGTCTGTTCACGTAACTTACCATTCATGAATACAAAGAAGCTCAAATATTGCTAGTTGAAAATTGTAATCAAATTTTGGCAAGTCTTGTGGGCTACATGTAGGTGTGCTTGAAAAAAAGCCATATGGTTAGCCTATTTTCTTGACTAAGATTTATGTGCTAGCATTATAAATAGATGCATCCTCTGCATTTTTTGAACACCGAAAATAGAAGAGAGAGAGTGTGGGAAAGACTTTTGAAAGCTCCGTAATTGTACTAGCTACATTTGGGATTCACTAGGTAAAGAGAAAATTTTAAAGTGTCACTTTGTAATCTATTGTTATTTTCTCATAGTGAAATATCTGAGATTGTCTCAGGTCCGTAGACGTAGGCAAGATTTGAGCCGAACCACGTAACATATTGTGCGCATTTGTGTGATTGTTTTATCCATTTATTTCTCTACGTAGCCTACTGAAGAAGGTTTTTTGATCCAAGGGCATTTTATCTTAACAATTCCAGTTGGCATGTAGATAAAGCTAAACCAATGAACAGTAATGCCCCATTTTCCTTCTTTTTGTTTTCTTAATATGGGAAATGGTGGAGACATAATTTACTCAATGCTGTTATATATTGAAGTTTCCATTTAGTCCAGTATTAACACTTAATAGTGGCATGTCCATTTAAGGTCTCTGGACCGTTCAAGTGCTAGGTAAAATGAAGCTTTTCAAGTTTATTTGGTCAGTATTGATCAACCTTTGTATGGAAATATAAATAAGCAAAGGTTCTTAAAGAACGAAGGGCTCCAAGAAGTTACCACGCATGTTATGTTGATAAAAGTATAGCCACCAATGGTGAGACTCTAGAAAGCATGGCATGTAAAGCAACCACTCAAAGAACCCATCTGACGGGTTCTGCGGAATGATATAACCTTGCCAGACGTCCTGGAATTGGAAACTTGTTGAGCCTGATTGGCTAGGACGGAGCTTCTCATTTGATGTGCTCTCTTCTGAGCTGATCTCAGCTTATTCATGATTTTATCCATAGAAGATGATCTCTTCTTTTCCAGCTTCATCTGAAATGAAATTCTGGATCTTTCAGCCCAAGCTACACCATGCTCTTTCGACAAGGTTATCAGATATCATATTATAATATCCCTTTTTAATAAAAATAAGAGAAAAAGATAATGCATATACAGAAGGAAAAGTAATTAGAGCAAGGCAGCCAGTAAATGAATACAAGGTAAGTATGAGAATGATTACATTTTTTATAAGATCTCATTTCTAATAAGACATTAGTTATCTATTTTTATTCTTATTTTATAAATTAATAATAATAATATTCCTCTTCATATGTTTCTGTTTTCTATATGTTAGGGAGAAAAGGTATGCAGGAAGAAAAGAACCTCAAGTTTCCTTATTGCTGCCTCTGCTTTTGCCTTCTGCAGGTTCTCCCATGCTGTAATTTTGGCTTCCTCTCTTTTGACCCTGCCAAGGTAACAAATAAAGTTGATATGTAAGTAGAACCGGTACAAACTTTAACTACTTTTAATAAGTGTAAGAAGACAACGAGGTAAAGTTTTTCTTAGCTAATATATAATGCGGGGGCACATTCTGTATCTCAGCACATCACTACTATGGTAAAGTTGTCGCCTAAACTGGACTCAAATAACACATGATGTCAAAATGACAGTTTCTTATGTGCATCAAATAGCAACATGAAATAATTGCCACCAACATCACATGATCCACACGCAGAAGCTCGCGCCCAACTCCAGGTTTTAGCATGTGGCATGTTTGACAAAGTCCAAGTTTGTGTCTCAACTTTGTTTATCTTCATAAGAGAAAATTGACCATCATTTAATTCTCCAGTTTGTTTGAAATCTAAGGAAGAATAATGCCAGGTGAGGGACAGAGAATATTAAGACTTTCCTTTCTGTGGGATCTATGTTTGAAGAATATGAGGTTTTACTTGTTGGCTGATGATAATATTAATTGACCTGAAAGAATGAGATAAGAATTGAATAATTCAACAGAGGAATTACTTAGAAATGCTCTTGGCAGCCTCTGAAACATCCCAAGCTGAAGACGGAGCATCAACAGCTTTTTTCCTCCAGCCATCAACAATGTCTGAGCTCTTCCAAGTGTTGCGGGCTCTATGCTTCTTAGACCACCTTGTCACAGTAACCCTTTCATCTACCTGCACATCCCTTACTTCTGATTTAGACGAATGGATACTCTGCATTTCTATAATAGGTAGCACAGAGGGAGTGGAGACAGAGAATGACGCCCTATTACTGGGAGATGAATGATTGCTTCCCTCAGGACTCATTTGGGTCGCCATGTCTCTTCTTGAAACTGCACGAGAGATATTGGTGACTGCATCCTTGACACCATCAAGTTTTTCATCTACGCAATATGATTAAACATGAATAAGCCAGTACCAAATATGGAATGTAACATAAGAAATTAGCCATTTATGGACAAATATTCAATCAATATAACTGCTTTTATCTTCACTTGTTTTTATATCATGCTATGCTGACCACTGGAACCAAATTTAACAAAGCCACATAAACAGTGTGTTAAAGGTTTGATGTCAGAGGTTCCCCCAACTAGACTTGATGATATCGACACCCACGTACAATATTCTCAGGAGTTCAAGTGGTCCATTCCATCCATTTAGGCGACCAAGCAGCTTTACACGGATATAATCCAGTGGAATCTTAAGAGCCGTGTTCTGATATTAACATATCATACCCATAGTATTCAACTGTCTGTGCTCCGAAACAACGTTTTCATCAATACCATGACTAACTTACAATTGAAGTTTTTCACCAACAATCAGAGTGACTACATGCAATGAACTAGGACGAAAGAGAAGGATCTGGGACTATACTATACCTTGCGAGGGCAACGAAGATTCGGCTATCAACTCGGAGCACCCGTGCACACTAACTGAACGGGCCATGCAAGGTTCAGTCCTCACAGGAAAGGCCGAGCCATGGCCATTGGACTGACTAGCAAATCCATCACCAGCAATAACACCAGCCGAAAACGGAGAACCCGCCACGAAGTTTCCCGCATTCCCCGCATCAAAAATTTGCATGGCAGGTGAATACAGCGAATAATAAGCGACCCCTGGTGGCCCAAGGGGGCCACTCTTCGCCTTAGGTCTCCTTTGTGGAGCTGCCAACGAAGTTCTCACTACCCCATCTCCAGAAACAGGACTAAAAATCCACCTCTCAGCATCCTCCCACTTTGACGGCAACGTTCTGCCGTTATTGAACGGTAAAGAGGCCGCACCCACTTGGCGTCTATTCCCGTTGGTGTGTGATGGCACTCGCTCCGAGCTCCAACCTTTCTGCATTGCTACACTCGCGTGTCGATAAGTGGGAGTGCCTGGACTAGGAAAAGTGCCCGACTTTCTAGAAGAAACCAAGCTCTTCTTCATAGCGCCCAATCTCGGCGAAGACGCAGCAACGACATTGTTCAGATCTAGAGATGCGGGTCTACGTCTATCTGCCTTCAATATAATCTCAGATCTTGATCTCCGATCTTGACACTCTACAATAATAAAAGGCCCATTTTGTCCAAGGTTGAGGAACTTTAGAGACGAAAAACTTGACCAAAAAGTGGAACTTTGACTTTTGACATTGGAGGTACCTTTAAGAGCGAGAGAGAAAGAACTTCTGGCAGAATCTACCAGTTGATGGCTATCGTACTCTGTAACAATAAAGCCGTCTTCTCTTTGAACTGATTCCAATTAGGAGAAACAATAAGCGAGTGAACAGAATTTGAAATTTCGCTTTTTTCTTTTTTGTCTTCATTAGGTTTCATTTCATTTAACTTTATCCATAAAGTTGATAAGAAAAAGAAGCATTAGTTGCAGAGTACCTTGAGCTTTTTGGGCTTTTGTAGAGGGGTTCTTGTAATAGTGGAGTGTTTTATTATGAACAGCGGTAGTGTGTTTGTTTGGATATGGCTCTAGATCTGGACCACTAGAGCTCTCGTGTTCATGTCCTGCCAAATGCTGCAATCCAAGCACACATGAAAGTTACTTTCACCAATTTTCTCTCCTCTATCCTCCAAATTCGTCATTGAATTTCACTTCCGTAACTGGAATTCAAATCCAACACTTGGATTCTCATGTCATGCACTCACATACACATACGTCAGTCCAAAGCTTATAATTTTAGGTAGAACTGAACTATTGATTGCTTAAAATGAACAACTCGTTCACTGCCAAACAACATGCAACAGAAGATTGCATAAAGTCTAGTTACAGTTGATTTACCGGCGAGAATTCGGGGGCGAGAGAGTCTTGATCGTGAGCATCGGAAGCAAAAGAGCAGCGATCCACACTCGCAGAAGCAGAAGAAAACAAAGTAAAGTTGGAATCGAGCGTGAAAATGACCGAGTCAGGACTAGTATCGCGAGGTCTAGCCAAAGCCGATCTGGACGGTCTCTGCTCTTGATACCCTAAGTCCGGCATTTTCTATCTTCTCTGCTCTGCTAGTTCACATTCGGTCAGATACGCAGAGATAAGAGAAAGAGACAGCTTCGCTTGGGTTTAAAATGGCGGGAGTTTATTAACAAACGATTCGTTTTATGTCCCAATAATCACTTCTTTTCCTTACTTATGAAGCTAATAGAATATAAAGATTATATGCATGATTAAGAGTAAGAAATTTTAATTATTTAAAAAAATATTATTTTATAATTAAATGAAAATTTTAAATTTTAAATCACGTAAATTAATTAAGTATAACTTTATAATAATTTAACTTAATTTTAAATCTTAATTGAAATAATTAAATATAATATTAATTTATAATTATTATTTAAATTTGTTAATAAATTAAATTTTAATTAATAATAATAACAACAACAATTCAATACTACTCAGCCTTACTCGTAAATAGCAGAGAGTTTGATTCTACACGATCCAAATGAAAAATTAAGTTGAATAATTATATATACAATATTCATAGATCAAGAATATGTTATTTGTAGAAGAATTAAAATGTTAAATTAAGTGATTTTTGCAATAAATCTTAATAATTTAACTCTCTAAAGCGTAAATTAAGACAAAATTTAAGTGGGGGGTATAGATATTTTAAGAGTAAATCATTAGGAGAGGTGATGATTGTGATGTTCTTTTTGTTAACAATGGAACGACGTGCCAATTGGGGTATTGATAGTTGATACTTTTAATGCTTGACCGTGAAATTGACCCGAGAGAAAATGACGGTGGGGTCCCTCTTATTATTGTATATGGCATGTTGGTCCTAATAAAGGCGTGGAGGGTAACAATGACACAATTTATTCTGTGGTGGGTCTTCACTCTTGATTGAAAGTAAGTATGGTATCTTTAACAAATATTACAGAGTAATCGGTACGACAGTGAGAAACATGTTAGGAGACATAATCAATGATTTGCTGGGGTTGGAAATTAGTTTAGGCATGGAAAAGATAACCATTACGTGACTTGCACCGCTTAATGTTTGTTTATGGTAAGAGGAACACCGGTGGAGTTTCACTTTCAATGTGTCCCCGTGAAAACTGAGGAAGGTGTGATGGTTGGACTTTTGTTTGCATGATAAATCTGAGGTCGGATCTTCCTCCATGTGATCTTCTGACCAAAGCTGCACCCTCTTCTTCTCTATATGTTTTCCTATTTTTCCCGTACTATATATAAGATAGTAGTTAATGATCTTACTCTTTCCTCTCCTGATTCTCCGATACTTATTGAAACATTGCCGCATCATCAGAGTCGGTTCTAATAAATGCTCGGAAAAGGATATCAGAAGCACCGTAAATCTAGCCGGTGGCAGCTTGACAGCCTGGAGTTCAGGCCGGTCAAACCGGTTTTTGCTGTTAATAATAATATAATAAAATCCGACGCATGTTTACGCACGTACATTTGCTACCTTAGACAGTGGTACGCTTAAATGATCTGGTAAGAGGTACCTTTCGTTAATGAATTGAGACTTTAGCGCATCAACTACTCAGTTAGGTGTACTAGGTGACTTCTTGCCTTATCACTCACTCGTGACCTGGGACATTTGGTGCTTGATTTAGCTGTTTCCTGGTCAGGCGCTTGAATGAACTCGCGAAGGCCATGACGATTAGGAGGTCTACATTTAGTTATATAATATATATATATATAACCCTGTCTTTTTCCTGATGACTGTTCATGCACAGGCATGACAAATTGGTATCCTGTCTAGCTGATCTAAGTTGATGATATCCGATAGGGACTTGGGTTTTTATTTTGATGGGATGTCCAAGTTGACTCGAGCAGTAAACTGAATTTCTTAATACTATTTTCCCCTCAAAACTGTTATTTTAAGCATAGTTCCTTATCCAAGCTGAAGTGAATCTGAAGTCTGTTTGCCTTTCCAAATCATCAATTATGCCTCGTTGCCATGATCTACATGTGAGTCAAAGGTCCAGCTGGTGATTATCTGGTTGTTCCATCAGTTTCATAATGTGATCTTAACGTTATCATCTTTATATAGGTGATCATCACTAGTCAGTTTTCAACATATTCAAATTAAGTGCATCTTTTTACATAAAATATGAATTATAGCTACTGTTTTTCTATTATATATCCTTTTAAGCATATAACAAGGTTGGATAAATTAGGGCGACAACCCATATCGAGGCATTAGTTGGCCATCTCACACCAGCCAATGCCCACTTCCCAGCGTCCCAAGTCATTAAATGACCGAGATTAGCTGTGCTGATAAAGCTTCAAGTTGAACTATACTCACCAAATAATCTGAAACATGACACTTTTAGCAAGCAAATTCAGTATCGTACGTTGAAGCTCAGATAGGAAGTTGCAACAACTTACATACTCTTGTCTGGAGAAAAGAAGGGAGGTCCAGGGACATCTTTAAAATGCCAAATATTCTATTGGAAGGAGGGACTTGAAATAGTTCGACTTCTCAACATAAGTGAGGTTTGCGCAGAAGAAACATCAATAGATGGCATCAAATATCAATCATTCTCTTCTTACAATTCCTTATCCAAAAACTATGCTTTGTAGTTATAATTTGTCGTTCCCATATATCAACAATCTCAGCACATAAAGATTTCACAAAATGCTACACCTACACAACTAGTTCAGTATTATATACTCAGTGATATATTTTCTTAATAGTTCAGTAATGCACAGTTTCCTTAAATAGCATCAAGGTTTTAAATTGCGGATTTTGGATTGAGCTGCAATTGCAGGCTATTACAACAATTGCAGTCGATGTTAACACAATTAGAGGAAATTGCGCTACTGGAGCCAAGTGCACCCGTAATATTGTGGGCACAATTTTAGTTGTGTTCCGCAATTTAAAACCTTGAACAACATTAATATTAACCATTTGCAATTCATGCAACTTACAGAATTTCTTTACCCCATCCAATCTCAGCATCGTATATTTCAGCTCGATGACCAGAAACTGTACAAACACGTCCACCCAAACCAATTGGAAATTAAGCTGATCTAGTATTTGCACTAGCCCTGTCACTGAAGTAAGCAGTTACTGCCTTCAACTTGCCATTCAAGAAATTCTTCTCAACCTGAGACCAAAGGATGGCCTCACATAAACGTTGCATAGACAATTATGCAGTATAATTAAAATGTTATGTGAATTGACTGAGTGAACATTCTCCATAGCTTCTCCTATAACATATCATATAACAGAGTGTATTAGGCAAACTAAATTCAATTGTTACCTCTAGGGACCATGGAGGATCATTATATAAAGCCAACTCTGCCAACTGATTGAAGTCAATATTTTTAGGAAGAAACATGATGATCCTGCCACCAATTTGCTTTGCTTTGCTGAAAATAAAATGGCTGCAAAAGGCCTCATTTTTATAAGTTCAATATGTGATGTTTCTTTTTTCTGTCTAAAGGGAATAAAAGATGAACTGAAATGGAATACATAATAGAAAATATATGAGAAGAAAATATGAAGATACCCATCACGAGGCTTTAGCATTGTCTTCATATCATAAGTCCCCACTTTAGAATAGTCGGGTCCTCCCCAAGGAGGTGACAAAAAGACAGTGTCTGCCTGTAGCAGATGACATAAAGTGCAGACTATAAGACTTGAAGAGAGTAATTGTAAGAAATTTTTTAAAATAGATAAACAAAATGTTCATAGCAATATCAGTTTTTAAAGTTAAGAATGAACACTAACACATCACAATGACGATAAGGAAATGACATCAAAATATAAATTAAAGCCTCAAGGCCTTCCCAAAAGATGCAGAAGTCTTGGGAATTTTAAGGATAACTCGCATAATTCTGCACATAACACCAAGGAAATTACACTACTAAAACCACAAGCCATGCTTAATACCTGCAATTTTGGTGCCAACACAAAAAAATCACCTTTTACGAAATCTATTTGGTCATCAACTCCATAAATGGCTGCATTGTGATGTGCATAGTCAATCTTCTTTGGATCAATGTCAATTGCAGTTACATGTTTGCACCTGAAATGTTGAATTATACAAACCAGAAGCAGATATATTCAAATTGGAAGAATAATCGCAGCTCATAGGAGTCAGATCACAACACATCTCACAGGCTTAAGGGTTCATGTATGCAATTGGTTGATACAGGCAAAAACCACACACCTGGTAAAAAGCAAAAAACTACATGGTACTTCAGTGCTCACCTCTTTGCAAATTGGATGGCATTGCCCCCAACTCCAGTGAAACAATCAATTACGACATCACCAACACAACGAGTTGCATGATGCCTCGCGATAGGCTCTGGAGTAACAGAAAACCATCCCTCTTCATCCATTTTTATGCCATCATCAAATCTAGAAAATAAATGGTATCTTTGACACCAGTACTTTTTAATATTTGCAAACAACTCTACAGATATCTCGTCACACCCAAGCTCTGAGAAAGTCATCCCAAGCTCTGAGAAAGTCATTGTTACGGACAAAGCATTAGAGAGCAGAAAAAATGACAAATGCTGATAAAAGACCAACTAAACAGCAAAAGGATAACAATTCATAGGCACTGCAAGGTTTGCACAGCAAAGAAAGATGTTGTAACAACCTTTATCTCATTTAATTTTAATGTGGTAGGAATAAGATTTCGGATGTCATATCTAATACAAAATTTTGAAGAAAAGTGCAGTAATTAAACCTTCTATATTGTTGAGTGATTTCTGACGAGTTCGTGCTTTTCGTACTTTCTTTTTCCTCCTTTTCATTGCAGGGTCAAGCAGGGCACCAGAAGTATCCATTGCAGGGTCAGCACTATCCACATTCATATTACTATACCAAAGAACAAGTTCCTTTGTTGCAATAGTGAAGCTGCAAGCACATGAAGACGTCAGCACCATTGAAAGAACAATACAATCAGCCAACTATTGCCAAGCTACTCAAAATATCCACATGCTGAACCTGAACTTTGGAAAACGTTGAATAAAAAATTACTGCAGATGGCTCAGATTGCCTGCCATGGTTAATTCGCACAAAGAAATAAGATATGTAAAATAAAAGAAGTCAGACACACCTGCCAAAATAATCCTGAGTGTCTGATGGTTTGCATTGTGCAACTTCATCGTCACAAGTTTTACCAGTTACATCATCTTCAGCTGAATGCTCAAGGCCGCCAGCCGCAGCTGGTAAAGTAAACTCAGTTGTAGAGCTGTAAGCAGCCACACCTGCAGAATCTTTTCCGAATATCTGATAACTTAATCCAGAGTCAACAGAGGGTCCGTCAATTGACTCGGAACAATTTGACAAACCAAGAGAAATGGGAGATCCACCATCCATCTCAGTCTCTTCATAAGTTACATTTTTTGACTCTTCATTGGCAACATCAACCACAAGATGTTCCATGCCAGGAGGTGCATGCCAAGTGGAGACGTCTGTTTTGATATTGTAGAAGTAGTTTCTCATGTAGAAAGGGTCCCAATATACCTTCCAATCCTCAAAATCTCCAGACTGATGAGTGTCTGGTGCATTACGTCCAAGCACATCAGGACTCTGAGAGGCTTCAACAAATTCAGAAATCATCGTCAGCTGATAGCTGTTTCCATTGCAAAGATGCTCATCCTTACCAGGACAGCAAACAGAAAAAGAATCTCTCGGATGGTCAGACTCTGAACTTTGGCAAAGTTCTTTCCCATCAACATTGACACCAGTGTCTGCCAAACTGACCGCTGAGGATGACACAGAATCTAAATTGTTTGAACTCCGTTCTGAATCTAAATTGCTTGAACACTTTCCTTTCTTATTCTCATCATTGACTACAACATCAAACTGTGGTAGGGAATTGCATTCCTGGCTATTTGTCAACATACTGTTGGATGTACTATCAAAGGTTTGTCCCAGAAAGGCAGGAAATGTGACTTCAGTTGATTTTGCCGAATCTTCACCACTACAAAATTGAGATTCAGTTCCATAGGCTGCACCATCATAATAAAGTGATTCACTTTGAGCAAGTGCTGAAACCGAAGTCAAGGAATTGCTTGTGTTAGCATTCAAAACATTTGGAGATCTAATCTCCAGCCCACTCACTTCACTAAATTCCATGGTGTGATCGTTGGCTTCTTTATAACCATGAAGATGCTTTGAACGAGTTCCTTTTCTTTTGCTTTTATTGATATTACTCCTTATCTGCCAGGATGCCAATAGTATCAATAAACAGGAAACGTTGTTGGTTTGGAAACTGACAAAACGTTAATGGCAAGAAAAGCAAAACTAGTCATAAAGTTGAAGAAATGATAAACAGTTATATGAAATTGGTATACAGTTTTACCCCGTGTCCTTTGCCCAATAACATAAGTTATATGACCTTTTAAAAATTCTTCTAAACTCATCGTAAGTAACTGTTTGATAATATGCTCTTTCTGATCTCTCAATCCACCTTAAAAAATATGGACATTGTCTGGAGTCACGAAGCAGGGTTCTTCCCAATTTCCCCACAAGGATCAGATACCTCAAATTAATTTAATGCAGGGAAAACTATAACTAAGTGACCAACCAAAAGTAAAAATCAAGGGATTTGTGAGATACCTCCTTATTTGACTGGAAGGCAAAAGGAAGGCCCAAGGCATCCATGTGTTCCTTCAATTCCGAGTCCGGTGTTTGAACAAAATCTAACGAGGAAAATTAAAGACTAAAAGTTAAAAAAATTCAATCAATCGAGAAGAAAATAGTGGGAAAATAAGATATGCTACAGCTGTAAAACTAGCCCAGCATAAAAAAGGTAATGTTAAAATAGACTGATAAAAAGCAGGCGCAAAAACTGATAAAAAGCAGGCGCAAAATATTCGAAACACTCACTGGAATCAGATACATTGATGTCGGAGCTGATATCTTCATCTCTTTCAGGCGACTTTTTCTGGCAATCAAACAAACACTTAGTGGATGTCAACTTCTAGTCCCTATAAAACTTGAAGAGCAAGGGCTTTGACACTCAACAACAAAACAAACAAAAACCTTGACACCAGTAATTTAAGCACAGATAAAGACATCATGCAGTTGGAAAGCAACCGAAACTTACACTGGTCTCAAAAAATAAAGGTACTTCGAGTGTCTCCGTCGAGCCATCGGGCCTGTCAAGTTCAAATTTTGCAGGAAGAAATAAGCTTTAAGCTAAGGAAAGAAACACAGAAACAAAATGAGAGACAGAGAAAGGGGGCCATATGTAGACTTGGGTGAATTTGAAAAGAGACCCAAGCGCTCTAATAGCAGGCGCTTCACGTACTTTCTCCACTTCGTCCATTGCACGATTGCACGAAGACACCCAAACTTAGGTTTCAGTCTGGAAATTCAGGAGGGTATTTTTCATACCTTTTAATGGGGAGACGAAGCAGAGGGAAGAAGGAGACAGGCGAAGCATAGAGATTTGCAAGGGAAGAAGGAGGTGCCTTTCGCTGGACGGACGATAGAGATTTGTTTCGTATGTAATTCACAAGGCTATTTTCGACATTTCCTCTTCTTGTCCTACGGGTAAGAATTCTTGTACCTCAGTTTTGGAAGGAACAAAAATTTCTGTCCTCGTCTTCTGAATACGGAACAAAAATGAGTGATAATGGCAAGCAAACAGGACGGAGGACAGAAGTTTTATGTCCTTGTCATCCGTCCTCACCTCCAAAGACACTAACCAAGTGCAGGGTAAGAATCTCAAAATTGTAATGAAGTTGAGAACTGGGTGCAGTACATTAGTGGATGAGTGTAAAGTTCGTATTCTAATTTAAGGGGAAATACTGTATTGATCTACATAGATTTAAACTAAGTTGTCTTATATAAAGTTGTAGATCTTTCTTTTATCTTTCCAATGGTATATAGTATGAGAATTTTGGACCTTGGAGTCGAAAGTTATGATTCTTATAAGGGAGGATGTTCAAGAATATAGAAGTATCGTCTGTGATGACGTCATATCGTTTGTGAAGACGTATTGTCTGTGATGACGTCATATCATCTGTGATGACATCATATCTTCTATGTTTGACTATTTGCTTCTTCTTGTTAAGTCAAAATGAATTTACGTAAATAATTTTGATGGAGAACAAATAATAATCACGGAAGAAAAGCAGACGGAAGCAAAAATAAAAGCAGACATAAGCAAAATGAAAAGCAAACGGAAGTGAAATAAAAGCAGACGAAAGCAAAATGAAAAACAGACGGAAGCAAAATGAAAAGATAGACAGAAGCATGCGCAAAGCAAAAATGAGACGATAGGAACTCAGACGCAAGGCGTAAAGGCGAAAGAAATAAACAGATGATAGAAAGCAGACGAAAGATCCGATACCACGTTGGATTATGTATCAGCTTGAGTTAGTTACAGAACTCAACTAAATAACCAATTCTTGAAAGATCAAGAAGCAGTTATAGACGAAGGCTATAAATATGAGTCAGAGTCGAAGATTGCAAAAGTTACTGAAGTTAGCAAAATTAAAAGCTTAGCAATTCTTTAGAGAAATTATTGTGCGAAAAAAGCTAGAGCTATTTTATCTGTAACAAAGCTCGAAAAACCTTTCAGTTGAAAGAAGTGTAGATAGCCTGAACAGGCTAAGTGTGAAAGAATACTGATTGTAAGAGACCTGAAGAGGCTCGGAGACAAAGAATACTTGTAACGTTTTGAGAGATAGTGGAATCTCAGAAAGATATCTGAGGACTGGATATAGGTCACGGTTTGGGGTGAACCAGTATAAAAATCGCTGTATCAAAATCTCTAAACTCTCAACCTCTCTCTAAACTTTCAATTTTCGATTTTACTGTTTTTGTTGTGGTCTAAACAAAACAATAAAAATTAAATTCTATCTAGAATAATTAGAGGCAAGTGCACCCCATCGACAAGTAATATAAATCGGTAATAACCGGATATCGTACCCAAGGGAAAATTTTCCAACACGTAAGACAATTAAATTAAACGATGAAAAATTACTTAGACGATCACGAATTGATTTATTTGAAAATAAAATAAAATAAAATAATCAAATTAAGAAAATATATAAAAAAGCAAGGTATGAATTAAAATGACTAGATTTAAAAAAATAACAAAAATTGGTTAAGGTATCAGATTTCAATTGGATTGGACATTTAAAATAAAATTGTAACTGTGGATTGATTTAGGAAATACTTCACTTAAGCAAGTTAAACCCAATGTTCACGGTGTTCCCTTCTCTTCTAAATCCAAGTCACTACTTGGTCCATAGATAATTCGGAATAAAAGACGTCAAATACAAGAAGCCAAAAATTAAGTTTGTTAATTCTAGGTCTCCTCACACAAGATCCTAAGGTTGGTCTACACTTTAGTCTCAAGTATGTCGCTTGATTAATTTTTCGACAAATTAAATCTCATTGGTTGTGGCATTCAATCATCTAAGATCTTAATCTAGTTGATCAAGCTAAATTAAGATTCAATATGCATTTAATAAAGTAAAAATCAATACCACAAAAATTATCCAAATCCAATATTAATCTTAACCTTAACCGAAAAGAAACACTTACACATATTTATCAATGTAACATAAATCATGGTCATAATATATGTTTGCATTGATTAAATCCACATAATTAAAATAAATGAGGAATAATAAAAATAAATTAATAAAACACCCCTTCTTTTCTTCAGCTGCAACTTGCCACTAGCTTCAATGTTTTTGTGTTTTCCAAACCAGCTACTTCACGTTGTAGTGAAATAATTAAAGGTTACATCAACGAAGGGACCCAGCTGATTTGTTGTTCACACCACAGCTACTTCCACTTCAACATGGCTGGTCCACCTCCTGCTTTATCCTTTGTTTCATTACTTGTTCTCCACCAACTGCTAAAATTGTCTCTCCTTTATGTTTTGTATTCAGCGTCCTCTCTTCTCCACAGCTGTTAGCTACTAACTTGATCCCCTTTCTTTATTCTCCACTCATCAGCCACATACTTAGTCTCCAGCAGCTCCTAACTTCGTTATCTTCACACTAACAACAACGTTATTTTCTTCTCCTCCTGCTTGTCTTCAACATAAGTGAGATCCATGTAGCTTCAACGTTTTCTCATCTCCAGCAATGTTGTCTCCACTAACCAGTAGCTACGTTATACTACTTCATGTTTGCCCCTTTTGCCCCAGCTGTTTTCACAATCCACTTGCCACCAGTTGTATCGTGCACGTTGAAGTCTCCAGAAGGCTTTGTCAAGTTGCTACCTTTCAGCTCTTCCACGTACTCCACACCAGCTACTTGCTTCCTAGGTTCTTAGTCACCCCTGTCTTCAGTTATGAGTGGAGAGTAATAATTTATGAGTGCTTGCGTGGAGGGTGTATGTTGAGTTGTGAGTGTAGCATGAGTGATTCTCCCACCCTACTAACTTTGTGAATGGAGAGTATATGCTTGTGAGGGTCGTGCGTGAGTGATGGATTGGAGCTTCCTTCACACCACTAGCTGTCGACGTTATGATTGTAATATCTTGAGAGCTGGTCCCACGTGAATGATGGAGTTGGTCAATACGTGTTCTATTAGTCATAGATTTGAGCTCTCACGTTAATCCTCCCGACTGTCCTCCTTATCCACGCATGCTAGAAAATCTTCACCGCCAGCTTCCAAAGCGATTTTAGGAGTCTTTTTGTCCTCCTTTCAAGCACACCCTATTCACACCTAACTTTTGCGTTTTTTTTCAATACTTCGCCGCCAGCCTCCTCCGTTTTTTTTCAATACTTCGCCGCCAGCCTCCTCTCCTGTTGTGTTTATATCTTGAATAATTCCAGACCATCTAAATCACGCCTAACCCTCCTATTTTTCAACTCTTCTGCTGCAGTCAATCTTTTGTCTTTTATATATTGAAAGTCTATCATCTCATGCTCTCTTTTATCTACCCCAACTGCTGCTTCTACGTGATTTTAGGAGAGTTTTTGTCACCTTTCACGCACAGGTCTTTTTATTTTTTTCATTCCTGCGCAGCTGCTTTCTTTTCTTACTTTAGGCTTTTAAATGTCCCAAATTAAATATGTACCTAAAATTAAGACAAATAACTATTAGTTAGTGCAATTTAAACATTAAATGGACAAGAGTTTAGCAAATTATATATCTAAAATTAATATAAAAATGTCCATTAACAACACCCCCACACTTGAATTGTTGCTTGTCCTCAACTTACTTAGGTCACAACCCACATGTTCTGTCATTTTATTTTCAATGGAAATCAAGTGTTTGCAATCCCTTAAAGGTAGATATCTTTGATCAAAAGCAAACACAAAATTAAAATGAACTTTCCTCATGATATTCGCTCATGTTGATCAAGTGTATAAAGGTTGTGTTTCGCTCAAAACTTCCTCTAAGAGATTACACTACCATAGGCTTACAAAGTTACCTATTTTTCACTACATAGAGTACATGCCATCATGGATCAAAAGGGCTTTTATTCAGGGTTTTAATGGGGTTTAGGTTAAGGTGAGGTAAAAAGTACAAAGGCTACTCACAAGTATTCACAAAGTACTAAGTGTCGTGAGACAATCAAAAAGAACTTCTGAAATTTGCATACAGAAATACGGTACTACAACTACTCATTGCTATCAAATGTTTTTTTTATTTTCTTTGTTTTTCTTGATTGATTTTTTTTCCTTTTTTCTTTTTTGATTTTTTTTATTTTTGATTTGAATTTTTTTTTGCATAAAGAAGATAGCGGTAGCAAAAATCAACAACAACTAAGTAGATGTACCTTGAAAACATCTCAAAATAGCATTTAAAACAAAAGTCCCTAAATCAAAGACGTCAAATACTTAGTACTTCATTCATCTTGTGAAAAGGGCAGGCTAAAAGATTTCCAGGTTTTAAATGCAATGCGATTAATACGAAAACAACAAGGTCAAAGGCTCAAAGGGGGTAACAAAGGAAAAATGACTTGGTGGGTCATTTAAGCTAAAGGCTTAAAACAAAGAAGGCCTTTATCATGTCTATAAAGCATGTAACTAGTAGTATCAAACAGGTTCAGAGCAAGTTCTGAAGGTAATCCAAATAGGAAAGCCTCACATACATCAAAGAAAATAAATGATTATAAGATGTAGTCATATGGCTCAAGACCTCATATGTGTTTAAATGAAAATCCATTAAAATTTCATACATTGCCTCATCACTCAGCATCAGTTATTGACTAAGTTTATACAATTGACTAATTTAATTAATCCACATGGTTCACTATCCTCTCAAGCTGCCTATTCCAAGGTCATACAAACAACTCAATTTTCCATCCAACTACTTTGACAGAATAGTATGGTCAAATTCATCACAACTGGGACCCAAGTCAGTTACCAAAAGAGTCGCAACCATTCAAGTGTGTATCTCTCAACATCAACATTAATAGCATAAACATCAGCATGCATATAATCTCAATTTTTCTTCAGCTGCAACGTTCCACTAGCTTCAATATTTTTGTATTTTCCAAACCAGCTACTTCACGTTGTAGTGAAATAATTGAAGGTTGCATTAATGAAGGGACCCAGCTGATTTGTTGTTTGCACCACAGCTACTTCCACTTCAACATGGCTAGTCCACCTCCTGCTTTGTCCTTTGTTTCGCTACTTGTTCTCCACCAACTGCTAAAATTGTCTCTCCTTTATGTTTTGTATCCAACGTCCTCTCTTCTTCACAGTTGTTAGTTACTAACTTGATCCCCTTTCTTCATTCTCCACTCATCAGCCACGTACTTAGTCTCCAACAGTTCCTAACTTCGTTATCTTCACACCAACAGCAACGTTATTTTCTTCTCCTCCTGCTTGTCTTCAACGTAAGTGAAATCCATGTAGCTTCAACGTTTTCTCATCTCCAGCAATGTTGTCTCCACTAACCAGTAGCTATGTTATACTACTTCATGTTTGCCCCTTTTGACCCATCTATTTTCACAATCCACTAGCCACCAGCTGTATCGTGCACTTTGAAGTCTCCAGAAGGCTTTGTCACGTTGCTACCTTTCAACTCTTCCACGTACTCCCCACCAACTGCTTGCTTCCTCGGTTCTTAGTCACCCTTGTCTTCAGTTATGAGTGGAGAGTAATAATTTATGAGTGCTACCGTGGAGAGTATATGTTGAGTTGTGAGTGTAGCATGAGTGATTCTCCCACCCTGCTAACTTTGTGAATGGAGAGTATATGCTTGTGAGGGTTGTGTGTGAGTGATGGATTGGAGCTTCCTTCACACCACTAGCTGTCGACGTTGTGATTGTAATATCTTGAGAGCTGGTCCCACGTGAATGATGGAGTTGGTCAATATGTGCTTTGTTCGTGATGGAGTTGAGCTCTCACATTAATCCTCCCAGCTATCCTCCTTATCCACACATGCTAGAAAATCTTCACCGCCAGCTTCCAACGCGATTTTAGGAGAGTCTTTTTGTCCTCCTTTCAAGCACATCCTATTCACACCTAACTTTTGCATTTTTTTTCAATACTTCACCGCCAGCCTCCTCTCCTGTTGTGTTTATATCTTGAATAATTCCAGACCATCTAAATCACACCTAACCCTCCTATTTTCAACTCTTCTGCTGTAGTCAATCTTTTGTCTTTTATATATTGAAAGTCTATCATCTCATGCTCTCTTTTATCTACCCCAACTGCTGCTTCTACATGATTTTAGGAGAGTTTTTGTCACCTTTCACGCACAACTCTTTTTATTTTTTTCATTCCTGCGTAGCTGCTTTCTTTTCTTACTTTAGGCTTTTAAATGTCCCAAATTAAATACGTACCTAAAATTAAGACAAATAACTATTAATTAGTGCAATTTAAACATTAAATGGATAAGAGTTTAACAAATTATATATCTAAAATTAATATAAAAATGTCCATTAACAGTTTCATACGAATATCTCGAAAATAGTTTATAACATTGATTTTCAGTAGTTTTTGTTAAAAGAACAAATATCTTTTAACAAATTTGTTTACGAAGGGGTTTAACGAAAAAGAATACACAATTCAACCCCCCTTCTTGTGCATTTGTATATCTTAAATTGAGATTTGTATTAACGTGTGATTCACTTCACGTTCAACACTTGATTAAACTCTAACCAAGCTAATTTTACTTCACTCTCGTAAACCCTAACTCAGAGATTTACAATAATATAGTTAAACTTGACAATGTCATATTAACTCCCCTTTGAAGCCCGGTGAACTCAAGTCGTTGCTACATTTTCAGGAGGAATGAAAACCTAACCATGCATGACTCCAGAACTCTCCATCACTGCTGAAGCTCCGATGTCACCCATGGCGATAGAGACTAGCGGTGGAGTTGACAATGAAATGATCGGCGGTGGCGGATGATGGTTGCAGATGAGAAAAGATGGTGGTGTGAAGTGTCAGATGATTTTTTTTGTGTTCTCCTATGGCTGCTGGATGTCTTCTATCCAAAGAATTAATGTTTCTAACCTAATTCGGTAAGATTTTAAAGGATGGATCGCTGGTCGGGTTAGTACAGTGAGAGAATTTTCCAATTATAGTTCGGGTATCTGATTGCTCACCGCGATGAGGGAGGAGTTGCGACGCGACATGTACTTTCTAGATCACTCGTCGCGGCAGAATAATTAATCAATGCCACGGTGCGTTGTTGTTTGATGATGCGCCGCAGCGAGATAATTAATTTACGCCGTGACATGCCTTCTTCTCAATGCATAACGATGTGCGTTAAGTACCTCACTTCTGTTGACTCTTCTGATCCTTTTTTACTTCTTTTTCTCCTACAATATAAAATAAAAATTTACAGTATCAATTTTCCTTAGAAAAATTATAATGAAATTAATATCAATATGTAACAATTCTACTAACAAATTGTATAAAATATAAGCTCACCGTAAGGGACTAGTTTAAGCACAAAATCACTAAGTAAGAGTCAAAACATATATTAAAAGCCATGAAAGTGTAGCCAATTTATATGATAAACTTGGGCTCAATTAATTGCATTACTCTGTTTTGATATCAAACCCTCCTTGCTCACACTCTCAACCTCAAAAACCAACTTCACCTCTTTGAGAAATACATTTGTGCATTTAGTTCCTTGTTGACTACAGATACAAATGGAGCAATCAATGACTAGTGGAAGACTTGTTGATTTCGAGTCCTTGAAGAAGGACCAAGATGGATATCGAACCAAAGATTGTGGCAGGAAGATGGAAGAACTTCTTTCAAGTTCATGAGACAGTTTACATGAATGAAGTATATGATTTCTGGAAGAATGTGGAGGTAGTATAAGATACTCTAATAACAGTAGTGGATAGATTGTCGGTAATAATAACACTAAAGTCAATCGAGAATGCTACTGAGTGTCCATGTGTTGGAGTAAAGCTCGCTCATAAAGTAAGATGGATGACTCAGGTTAGTGTAGAGAAGATTTAGATTAATCAACAGTTATATGGATGTAGTGACCCAAAGGAGAAAAAGGCCTCAAGTCTTGTGTCGAAGGCTAGGGTTTTACATTCACTACTCTTCCATTGTGTTCTACCAGAATAGGATCGAGGAATCTGGTAACGACGTTAGAAGAGCATTGCCTATTTCATCTACTTAATTGCCAGCCCATAGATCCTCCATATCTAATCCTCAATTACATGGTAAAGTTGAAGAAAGACTCGACTGCCCTACCGTATAGTATGATGCTGACAATAATCTTCAAAGATTCTGGAATTCTTCTGGAGAGAGAAAACAGGATGAAGATGAATATCAAAAGCGTCATTAATTCTACAACTATTAGTAAAATGGGCTTCAATAATCATGAAAAAGAGGATACAGATTTGAAGACAATAGCAAAGATTAAGAGGGAACATGTTGTTAAGTAAAGCTTGAGTGAAAAAGTAACTCCCACAAGAAAATCAAAAATATCAATCCACTGGAAGAATGTCCACAGAAGGATTAAAGAAATCGCCAGATGACGCAATAAAGGTTAAGATGATTTCTCAAAAAGAAGAAAGCCAGGTTCGACAGACAAAGAGACAAGTGACCTTGAAGAGAAAGGGGGAGACACTCCTTTCGGAGAAACCCAAACAAGCAAAAAGTTCACCTAGACTTCAAACCCTGCATCAACAAGAGCAGAAGAAAGGTAAAGAGTTGACTAATGGTGGAGATTCTGAGAAGAAAGCACCACAGACAATCGGATCTTTAGTCTTAATTTTGAGAGAAGATTTAGCAAAATTAGCTAAAGAGACTGAGATTAAAGAGGAAGTTGGATTTTGAGAAGAAGAAACCCCAACCTCAACCTCAACATCAACCTCCTAGGCTGATTGAAGAAAGTAAAAAGGCAGAAAATCAGTCAGAAAAAGAGTACTCCAACTGTTGCTCAACAAAAGAAAAGGTCAATTGAATATAGCCCAGCACAGGTTAATCCTTCTCAACCAATGAGAAAAGAGGATGTAAAAATGAAGATCATTGAAAAAGTTGAACCTGTCAGGAGTAGCAGCTCTATAATCATAAAAGAACCCTTAAGAAGGTTAATCAAGGTACAACTTGAACCAATCTTGGTAAATAGTCGTACAATACATCTGTTGAATGATGTAGAGAAAAGGTTGTATAGTGTTCTGCGGGATGAGAGATCAAAAACATACCCAACACAAATGACCAAGCAGAAGTACACTATTTTCCCACTCACAAAAAGGACTGTGATAAAGATTGTCCTTGACATTCAGCCAAGACCTTACATTGTTCGCAATGAAGAAAAGGGGAAGAAGAAAATGTATCTAGAGGGGATCAAAAGTGATCTGGCAGAAGATCAGATTGAAGCTGAAGTGAGAAACATAGATAAGGCGTGTTATGCAACTCATCAAAGAGGAATTTATGTTTCCCACCATATCTCAAAGGCATTAGGAAGTCATTATGGTCGTATTACCACTGATGAAACTTCTCAGGTAGTTGGGAGAATAACAAAAGGCTAGTACAGAACCATCAGAGTTGGAGATATTAGTTTCAAAATAGAGACTCTTGTGCACTTAATTTTGCACATTAGACCATTAAGCTCTATATCTTCATTTGGAGATGTACTACACCTATTTGGAAAACAAGTTTCAAGGCTACCCAGACCTGATGACCTTGATCTCCCTAATAGAAACTTATCTTTCAAACCTCCTATTATTACAATCATTGAACCGAATGTCATACCTTTAGAAGCATATAGTACTACTAGTGGTTCTGAAGAATTACAATAAAAGAGTATTAAAGCCTTAGTCGAAGAAATTGGAGAAATTCATGACAAGGTTGATGATCTGCGTGTTTCAATGGGTGACTTACATAAGGAAGTAGCTCATATACGACAAGACCTCAAGTTAGTCCGCACTGAAATGAAGGAAATGTTCTCTGAAATTATGAAGCATCTTCGATCATGATTTTTGATCAATAACAAATAGGGGAGAAAGGAGAAAATGAGAATGATGGGGGGAGAAGAAGAGAAAGGAGAAGAAGAGAGAAGAGAAGAAGAAGAGAAGTATATTGAAGATAGTAAAGTTTACAATTTCTTTCAATTGTATATCTTCTTATAAATAATACTTGACTATCTTTCTAACATTATGATTATTTGTTATCATCAAAAAGGGAGAGATTGTTAAGTCAAAATGACTTCACGATTGATAATTTCATGAAAAACAAATAATAATAATATTAGAAAGCGAAGCAGAAGCAGAAAGTAAGACGAAAGAAAGTGAGACGAAACGAAAGTAGAAACTAAAACGAAAGAAAGTGAGATGAAGCAGAAGCAAAACTAAGACAAAAGAAAGTGAGACGAAGTGGAAGCAAAACTAAGATGAAAGAAAGCGAGACGAAGCGGAAGCAAAAACTAAGACGAAAGAAAGTGAGACGAAGCGGAAGCAGAACTAAGACGAAAGAAAGTGAGACTAAGCGGAAGCGAAATTAAGACGAAAGAAAGTGAGACGAAGCGGAAGCAAAACTAAGATGAAAAAAAGTGAGATGAAGCGGAAGCAAAACTAAGACGAAATCGATACAAAGACGAAGACCCGATATTACTTCAGATGATTAATCAGTTTGAGTTAGTTACAGATGTTAGACCCCGATCCCTTTTCCTTATTCGATAGGTTGTTTAAATTATTGGCAAATGAAATTTGTCTTTTGATTAGT
>JANVCL010000006.1:14308021-14324010 GCA_026546855.1 Erythroxylum incrassatum
ATTTTGCCCCTTCCCTCATGCCTTAAGATTTTAATGCTTAAGTGATCTTCCAAATATGCCCCTTATACATATTTACCACCCCAACACTTAATTCAATTTACCTACATCATATCATCTTACTCATATTAGTGTGCTAATTAATTCTTAGATAAATTAATCTAGCAATACCCTAAATTAATCGAATCATACTTATTAAAAAAATTTCAGGGCTAACAGAAAGTATGAACGTGTGTGAAATGAGTTAAGAATTGAAATTTGATTGTGTTTGGGTAAGAGAAAAATCGATTCATTAGTTATGTGCACATTGACCTAAAGTCTTCTCCTGGCTGCTCGCTTACGGCATATGAGCTCCTCGAAAATGGATTCATTTTGTTCATGGTGTAAACTTCGATTTCTCTATTTCGTTCCACGGAACTCTCGAGTCATTATGTGGTTCATTGCATATTGTTTTGATTTGTTGAGCATGATATGAAATTAAGTGTTATGCTTGGATGGTTGAATATGCATAAGATTACTTTATGTGATAACATGTTTAACTGTGAGTTTTGAGCTAGAATGGTGATGATTGAACTTCTAGATTAAATGATATATATATATGTTTGATTTGTGTGGCTCGTTATCGATGGCTATAAATATACTAGCCACTGAGCTTTACAGCTCACCCCATCATTTTCACTCCTCGGGTGCAGAACGAGAAGATCGTTGATCCTTGCAAGGGTATTTGGCAACTCCAAGATTGTTAGCTTTTGTACTAAGTTAGTTTGATTTTTTAGTAGCTTTAGCAGTATATTGAACATAAGCATCCATATGTATTTTGTGTTAAGCTAATGATGTAATGTGCATATGTGGTTAAATCTATGTATAAACTCCATTTTGTTTTAGTAATGCGATTATGAATGGGAGAAGTTCTTTTTGTGTATGTTTATGTTTATCTTGTGGTTGAGTTGTGATGGTTATGGCAGTTGTATATGTATGTATGCAGAAATTTGTGTTTGAATGTTAGGTTCTGGGTTCGGAACTGAAGGTTTCATCGAGGCAGAGCCAAACCTTAGCCGCGACGAAACTTTCCCACAAGGTAATTTAGTTTGATTTGGGCAACTTTGCCACAGCGAACGTCTCGAGAGGTTTTTGAATTTGAGCCACCGCAACGTATTTGTCCCAAAAGGTGTGATCACTTGACCTTGAGACTTCGTCGCGACGAAGTCAGATGTAAGCCGCAGCGAACTTCTCCCAAAAGGTCCTTGGGATTTTTCCCATATCTTCGTTGCGGCGAACCCGCCACCGCTGACGATAAAATTTTCTTTTCAATAGAAGTTTTTGACTTTTCTTTCGAATGATCCTTCCCCGATTGCCTGAAATTGTCGCCTCGGGATAGGTAATGGGACCCAATCCTAGCAAGGAGATACTCTCCTGTAAACAATTGTTGCTTGGCCTTATCATTAAGTTTCCATCTCAAAAGCTGATATGGAGTTCAAGTAT
The DNA here is from genome assembly GCA_026546855.1 of Erythroxylum incrassatum. NCBI lineage: Eukaryota > Viridiplantae > Streptophyta > Magnoliopsida > Malpighiales > Erythroxylaceae > Erythroxylum > Erythroxylum incrassatum. The sequence continues at coordinate 14,309,501 of JANVCL010000006.1, forward strand.
TGCTCCATCTCACTCATTCATCTTATGGTTAGTAGCTATACAAAAATTAGGGACCAAGGATAGTATCTAGTTTCAAATTCCTAATACAAAATGTCCTTTATGCTCTAGAGAAATCGAAACTTTAGATCATATGTTCTTCAAATTTGTTCATACCAAACAACTATGAAGTGCTTTTCTTAATATCTTTGAATTGCAAGATAGAAATCTTATCTAGACTAATATCTTGACTTGGGCCAACAAGTTGAAATGGGCCAGTAGAGAAGACCAGAGAGTATTCAAAATCAGTTTTGCAATGCTGGTGCACTATATTTGGAGGATAATGAATAATAAAGTCTTTGGAATAGTTGAAGAGCATAAAGAGTATAGTTGGATCTAATTGTGGATAAAACGAAGGATGACCACCATGATCAATTCTAATAAATTACTCATCTCCAGTTACATTAACATGTAACTAAGCATTTAGATTATGTTCTTATAGGGCACTTTGCATTTCATAGTTTCCTTAATTTGTATGAGCTCCATACTTAAGGGATGTAACCTCATATGCTCTGTAATTTTCACCTTTTGAATGAATTTATTACTTAATTTTCAAGAAAAAAGTTTATTTAATAAATACTATCACTTATCTTAGTCTAATAAGGATTGTTTGGCTATTGATTAATATAACTTAAAAATAAAATAAGGGAAATTTGGCTATAGGAATTAAATTAGGAGATGATTAGCTTGTATGCCTTATTTGATTTTTAGATTAATGCAATCATAAAATTAAATAAATTTATTTTAAGTATGGATATTATATTCATAACTTAACCAAACATTCAAATATAATTTGAAAGATTTTTAAATTCTAAAATTGAACTAATCCAAAAATGCACCTTTGGTGTTACATCAGAAAAATTGGAAGGGTTTCTCGTCAATCGAAGAGTTTGGCACTGAAATTGTTCCTATTAGGTCAGGTCCTGTGTGGCAACTAAATAAGGGCAGGCGAACGCTTGAATGGGAGATCCCAGGTTGGGCTTTGGTCATTGTACTGGGTTCGATTATTTTCTTTACTAAGATTAAAATAATAATTAAAGCAATTTCTAATTACTATTTTGAAAATTATTTTCTAAAATAAAATTGATTATATTTCAACTAGATTGGAATTAATAATTAAATAGACTCTTCTAGAGTTAAGATATTTTTGCTTTCTTGGTTTAATTAAAAACGTGTTTCTTAAATGAAGATTCAATTTGATTGAAACCTGTTAAGTTTATTTTATTTAGATATTATTTTCTTTGTTAATATGAGTAGGAAGTTTCTTGATTTATTAGAAAAAATATGTCTATTGATTAAGTTTGAAAAATATTCTTATTTATTAATTAAAAAAGAGCAATCTTTAATATATTAAAAATAATTATCTGATTTATTAGAAAAATACTCTCAAAATTAGTAATATAAAAGACTTTTTTAATTAAATTTAAAACTATTTTATTTTATTGTGAAATTATTTTCTTTTAATGTTAAAAAGTATTTTTTAATTAAGGAAAGATATTATTAATTAGATTAGAATATTTTAATTTAAAAATATTTTCAAAATTATAATAAGAAAGAAGAGTCATCATTGACATTTGCTTTCAATTAAATTACTAAAGGTATTAAGATAACTAGAAATATTATTTAATTGAATTTGTTTGTTTAAGAATTTTATTTAATTAGGAAATAATATTTTAATATAATTTAATTTTCAGAAAGTTGAAAAATATTATTTTAGATTAAAGATTATATTAATAACTATAATCATATAAGGTTTGATATTTTGATGCATATAATTTGATTATAGTTTCATATTGAATTTCATGTTTTATATATGTTTGATATATTTTATATCGATATTGAATTGAATGCTTATATTTATGACATTAATATATGATTTAAGTTGAGACTACTCAAAAATTAAATCCCTCATCTCTATAGCATGATTGTTGCCTTATAAGGTCTTAATGATTAAATTTTTTTGAGAATTTTAACTAGAAAAGAAGCCTTATGGGTGAAACTTATAAAATATCAGAAAACTAATATATTATTGACTATACAATATTCTTAAGCTGAGAGAGCAAGTCAAATTAGAGTTTAAGCACAAACTTGGTGATGGCTTAAACATTTGTTTTCGGTTTGATAACTGGAGCAACATTGGGCCACCATATAGAATCAATGATTTCTCAACTACAATTCAAGGCAATGCAATAGTTAGAGAGGTTATGGAGATATTCAGTAAGGGTATAATGAAAGGGTTTGGTTTGATTTAATTGAGATTGTTCCTAATTACAATCATTACTCTAATAGAGAGGACTCGATTTAATAGCTGAGGCATCCATCTTGTATTCTTTTATAAGATCTTATAAACAGCTATTCAGAATTAGAGTCCCAAAAGCCCACTAGAATAAAATGGTTTGGTATAAATATGTAATCATAAAATCCTCATTTATCTTATAGCTAGCTATCAAAATGAGGCTAACCATAATGGATAGGCTATTTAGCAACTATAACTAATCTAATTATGCTACCCTCTATAAATAAGAGCTTGAATATATAGATCACTTATTCTTCCATTATAATTATTTTTCTTAATTTTAGGAGAGGATTCAACATCTCTATAATTTCGTTCATTTAAAGTTGGATTGGCCTAATGTTATTAATTAGATCAATTAAAGCTATAGGAGGTGCAAAGGAGACTTTCTTATCTATAAAATTTCATTTGGAAAAGGTGGTTTATGTAATATAGGGGAAAGGAATCATAAATTCTTCCAAAGAAAAGTTACACAAATTAACTCCTACAAAAGCTAAAAATTTTGATAAAAGAGCAACTCATAACTCATAAATTTCATCTTTAATATAACAAAAATTTAGCTACATGTTGGGGAATATCCATACTATAAACATGAGTGAAAACATTGGGATACAGTATAATTATGGGGAACAATATGCCCTGGCACTAATATTTTCTATTTTATAAAATTGAAAACCTTTTTAGGGTGAACATTTGGTATTAAAACTTAGGTGTACATTAGGAATTCTAAACTGATGAAATGATCTCTAGTCCCAAGCTAAGAATATGTAAATCATATAACCAAGGAATATTATCCAACTACTTACTAAATGAAGTTTCTGTTATGTTTTATTTGGCTTAGCTAGCTTGAGTTTTGCTATTTGGCTACTCCCTTCATATTACTTTTATTAAAGTTAATATTCATTTTAAAAACCATTTATTAATTTTAGCTGATGTGTATTAATAGTTAAAGTTTCTTAAACATATGACAAGTCACGTAAGCAAACTTAATGGAAACAATGATATCGACTAAAATTGAAAAAATTTAAAAGTTTGAAAATTTTATTGCTACTTTTTGAAGTTTGGGCTAGAATTGAAAAAATTGAAAGTTTGGACACTTTATTGCTACTTTTTAATATTCAGCCTATAATTCAAAATTTGACAAAAGTTTAGGCTTTTTTAGTAATTAACCCTTATTTAAATAATTTTTAAATTAATCAGTACTTAATTCAACCGCTCTTAAAGTGACATTAGGGACCAACAATTTATATAAATAGGTTGTATATGTTGGATCAAGAGTAACTTAACATAAGTGGTAAAAATATAAAGTTAGATAATTGAGATTATCCCTTTATGTCATGTTGGTTTTGTATAAATTAGTTTTCCTTTCTTTTTCCTGACACTCTTTAAACTACTTTATAATTGTTTGATTGATTTACATTGAATAATTCTTTATAACACATCATATATTAGTATTTGTTAAACTACATCTTTTAAATATAAAATAGTTGTTTAAATTTACCAACATCTAATTCACCCTCTTTTATGTGTCATTAGTTAACAATTTATATAAATATGTTGTATATGTAGGACTAAAGGTAACTTATACTTTACATAAGTCTCAAAATTATGAAGTTATGTAATTGAGATTATCCTTTTATGACATATTGGTTTATAAAAATTAGTTTGCCTTTTTTCATACTCTTTAAATTGCTATATGATAATGTGATTGATTTATATTGAATTATCTCTTTATATTTTTATATATTTTTATTTGTTAAATTGCGTCCTTTAAGTAGAAAAATACTTGTTTAAATTTACTAGTACTCAATTCACCCTCTCCTTAGTGTCATTAGTGACCAATAATAGTAGAAATAACACACACACACACACGCACACATTAGATCAAGACTAACTTATCCTCAACATAACAACAACAACAATAACGTTCCAATAAAATAATGTTATCAGTAAACAACATAGATCAAGGCACAACTCGTTAAATCTTCTTAATGATCCTTAACATAAATGGTAAGAGTATAAACTTAGTTAACCGAGTTAATCTTTTTATGTCATATTAGCTAATTCAATGTAATTATTTAGAATCATAAATTATATATAAAGATATATGCATCTTTTTTGTTATGGATTTGTGGAAACTTTAGTGGGTGTATGATTATAATATTAAATTATTAAATATTATATATATTATATCATGCATAGGAAGTAATAATAATTCATAAAGGACAAATTATTATATTTTAATAAATTTACTATTAAATTTATATGATATAGTCACATATATTAAATAAAATATTGATTTAAATTTTTAAAAAGTTTAAAGTATTTAAATTTAATAAAAAAAGACATCGGAAATTTCGAACACATTAGTAAGGTCCATAAGGAAAGTTTTAAATTTCACGTTTATTCATAAGGAATAAAATTTTCTAATAATTCTCTCTTTAAATAAGTCTCATTGTAGAAGAATTTTATAATATAAGATATATACCATCTAATACTATTTTTAATAAATATGCCTAGTACAATAATTATATCTAAATCAATTGAAAATATCAAAATACTTTGATAAATTGATGTGACGATTGTACTTTCATATTTCTTATTTATTTATAAATAATAAAATTCTCCAAAAAATATTTCCATGAGTAAATTTTATTGCAATATGGATGAATGTAGGGAAGAAATTTATATTATACAATCTTGTGTCAATTGATATTTATTTTTCTATAACTTTATAAAGGATAATAACTTATTTTTATAGTTCTTTCTAAATTAATTAATAATATTTTATATAAGATATGAAATAATAGCACTCTCAAACTAAATTTTTTATAAAAAGTTAGGAGATATTCAAGTCAGCAACAACAGTGAAAACACTTCAAAAACCTCTCAAATCCTCTTAGCTATTTCCTCTGTATTAACATTGTCTTTTTTAATCTCAACCTTTTATTTATATAGGACCATGTCATCTCTTTTGTACTAACCCTATCTCTTTTAATCTCAACCTCCTATTTTTGTGTGATTAAAAGGGACAGGATTGATACAAAAGAGATGGCACAGAAGATCACCCCCCCCTTCAAAAAGTTATATTGTTCTAACACTGATTCTTAAGTGGGGCCTCAATTCCTCCCATGTGGTCCCAACAAATCGCGAATAACCAGGTCACTTGGTGAGCTTACTTGCGCTCTTGCTGTCTTGCACCAAACTGGCTATTGCCCACTTGAATTTGCTTCACTTTTTCTGTCTGCAAATGGCGAAACCCTACTCACTCCTCTTTCTCATCCTCTTCATTCTTCACTATCTCGTTCCCTGGCCATGTGTTGCCGCCTATTCCATCGGCGTAAACTATGGAATCGTGGCTGACAACCTTCCTCCTCCGTCGCAAGTTGCTAACTTCCTCAAAACCCAAACCACCATCGACCGCATAAAGCTCTTCGACGCCAACCCCGATATTCTCCGTGCTTTTGCCAATACCGGTATTTTCGTCACCGTCACTGTTGGAAACGGCGAAATACCCGCCGTCGCTAAACTTCCCGGAGCTCAGTCCTGGATCGCTTCCAATATTTTACCTTTCCACCCCCGGACCATCATCAAGTACATAGTTGTAGGCAACGAGGTCTTAGCCACTTCTGATAAGTTCCTTATAGCACATACTTTGCCAGCCATGAAATCTCTCAAGTCAGCTCTAGAACTCGCAAATATTACTGATATTCAAGTCTCCACGCCTCACTCTCTGGGCATACTCTCGTCGTCTGAGCCACCGAGTACAGGTCGGTTTCGGAAAGGGTATGATCAGAGGATATTCGCTCCTATTCTCGAGTTTCACCGCCAAACAAAGTCTCCGTTCATGGTTAATCCATACCCCTACTTCGGGTTCAGGACAGAGACTTTAGACTACGCACTCTTCAAGCCCAACGTCGGCGTTTTCGACCCAGAGACTGGTAAGAATTACACCAACATGTTTGATGCCCAGCTTGACGCTGTTTATTCAGCGATGAAAAGGTTGAAGTACGAGGATGTAGACATTGTTGTGGGGGAAACGGGTTGGCCGTCTGCTGGGGATCCGAATCAACTGGGTGTGAGCTTGGAGAACGCTATAAGCTACAATGCAAATCTCGTGAAGCACGTTAACTCCGGTAAAGGGACGCCATTGATGCCTAACCGGACCTTCGAGATTTACATTTTCTCGTTGTTCATCGAGGATCTTAAACCGTCAGTTTCGGAGCGGAATTTCGGGTTGTTCAAACCCGACATGACTCCGGTTTATGACGTGGGCATATTACGAAATAAACAGGTATTTGTGATTTGACTTAAAGTGAGCGAGTAGACCTTTTGATTGGTGAAAGAGAAAGAAATGTGGCCTACATTTGTTCAATTACCAAACTGACCCAGCATATGCAATTTATGAACTGACATTGTAAGGTGTACCTGTCTTTGGATTCTGGAGATTTATCTTTACTTTTGTCTGAAAAGTTAGTCCGAACAAACGACTTTTGTTTTTGCCAAGTTTGTTCACTTGTTCTGCAATGCAATCAAACAGGCTCAGAGTCCCACCCCAGGCACTGGCCCAGTTAGGAGATGGTGTGTTCCGAAATCCGACGCTAGTGATGATGTGTTGCAGAAGAACATAGACTACGTGTGCAGCAGTGGAGTGGACTGCGGGCCCATACAAGAAGGTGGGGCGTGCTTTAACCCCAATACTGTAAGGTCACATGCATCGTACGCTATGAACGCGTATTATCAGGCGTTTGGCCGTCATGACTTCAATTGTGACTTCGGCCACACAGGAGTCCTCACTTCTGAAGACCCAAGTATGGATTAACTTTCGGTTTGTATTTCAACTTTTTTAATGTCAAAATTACTCTCCAGACCTATAAACAATGAGTTGTTGGCAGGTCACGAGGCGTGCAATTATCCTTTTGATGGGCTAAAGTTAGAGCAGAAGTCGGCAGGGAAAGCATCAAGTTCGATGAGACTGTATTACAGGTTTAAAGTATGCTTTACTACCCTAGCATTGTGTGGGATGGTCATTTGTAGGTTTTTGTAATTCTGGTCCCAATGTAAGAGGGGGCATCTAGTTGTTATATAAATGTAACTTCAAATTAGAAGACCTCATTCACTTGGTATCTCGGTTTTCAAAAAGAATGTTCATTTCTCTTGGGCTGACTGATTTTTCTTTTAGCTGTTTGGGATAATAATTTTTATTGCAAAAAATCCACCGTCCTAATATTTTAGGATGACATTTTATAGACCGGTAAGTATTTAATTTCTCCATCATCTTCTCTGCTACGGTCTAGATCATCTCATTTCAATAAAAAAATCTATTTTTAATTTCTTTTAGGCGTTACATTACAATATACTATGCTATCCCAATTACCTCTTTTGGTTATCTATCGTCCATATATCTTATGTGATGCAATTCGCCTATGAACACTTGAAATTTTTTTAATATTAAACTCTTTTAATTTTCATATATCTTAAAGATTCTTTCTTAAAAATACTCTAAATTAGTAACTTGAAGGATGGATGGAGTGACGTGACAAACATTCTAAATTTTTGGTTATTGACAATAGAGAATGGTTATTAATAGCCAGTGATTAATACTTTGATATGTTGCAGTCAGAAGACGCGATTTTCATTTTACTCTTCCCTTTCATTAGGTCGGGGTCAAAAATATTTGACCTTCCAATACTAACTTCTTATGTTGCAGGAGTCCTAGTGTCTTTTTAAATGATAGGTTCCACTTTTAGAATCCCCTAACCAAAATCTAATGGCAATACTTACATTCGACCTTTTCAACTCATCACTTGATCTACTCTTATAAAGTGATTCCAAACATCACTTCTTAAACTTAAAAAATTGGTTCTTTTAACCTAAAATGTTTCTTTACATAATCTATTTCCTGGAATTATAATATAACTCTCCATTGAAGGATTATTCTTCTTCACGTAAAACAATCAATAAAAGAAACATGATATGCTTGAATATGTGAATGAACTAGAATACAATCAACCAAAGAAACATGATATGCTTGAATACATGAATAAATGAAATACAATCCTAACTCAAATATTTATAATGAGAATGTTTGTAAAATAAATGTTTTTGTATCAAAGCAATGCAACAATCTTGGAAAGAGCAATCTTGATATGAACACGAAGAACATGATGCATATATAAAGATAAGGTGCTTAAACAAAGAAAGAAATGCCATTAGTAGAATTTAAAAACATTATCCCAATAGTAGAATAAAAAAAAGTGATACTATGTTCATATCTTTTATTTGTTTAACCACACACATGATTTAACATTGTCCAATTCATTCTTTTTTTAATCCAAATAACTCTTTATTTCATAAATAGATCTGCTCAGAAGATTACCTATGCAGTCATTAATTAAAGAAGCTTTATAATATAGACCATAAGAGGTAATAACATCCACCATAGGCTAGTAATAGTAAGATTAAACATTATTGAATGATTTACCTATATCATACTACCATATATCTATTGCCATATCCATATTGTGAGTTGCTTCTTTAGATTGTAAGGCACTAAAGATTGGAGGTTATGCTCCAAGAGTTGTTTATGGTGGAAAAAAAATTAGAAACGTGTCTTTTTCTCTTCTACACAATAGGCATAACAATCCCTTCTTGTTTAGCAAGAACACCACCTTCAACATTTCTAGTATCATCTTGACCACCGTAAAAAGAATTTCTATTACCAACTTCGTAGTTTAATCTTTTCCTTCTATCTTTCTCATACTAATATTCTTCAAGCAAAGTTTTCATTCGTTATTTCATGTTATGACTAACTTTCTTATAAGGCTCCACATCACCTTTGATCCCAATTAAATGCTTCTTTAATCTGGCGATTCTCCTACCTTTCAAATGTTTGTTACAATACAAAAAAATGATATGATTATTTATTTCAGGAACCAATCTTGCATAAATCTAAGCTGGATCACCAAATCATCCTAAAGAGGCTAAATTATCAGGATTACTTAAGCTTCCCTCCATTTATTTGTAAAATAAATAAACATATATATCAAAATTAAATTGATCACCTCATATCAAACTTAATTATAACGAATATGTAAAATTTTGCATTTTTATATTTTTCATATAATAACCTAAATAAGAAACTCCAATCCTTTTAGATATTTTACTTAAAAAATAATAGTTAATCAAATTTTATAATTAATTGTTCCATAAATAAATGAAGACTATTGAAAATAGCCTCTTAACTAGTTATAGGTAATGCTTCTTACTATAGGACCTTCCCAAACCTTTTAGTTCAATGACGAGCAAGTTTTAATCCTATAAAACCCTCAATATTCCAGAAGTGCATGGGTCGTAAGCTTAGTATGTGATGTGTCGATCCCATCAGGAATTAGTGAACTAATAGAATCTTAATTTGTATAAGGCCTAAAAGTGTAATTAAAATGAAAATAAAAAATAAGCAAGAAATTAAGCAATTAAACATGGGTTTATTGAAATTTTTTTTTAAAATTAACACAAAGAAATCAAAATTGAGCACAACCAATTAAAACTTCGAAATTCACACAAGGAAGATTAACCAATTATGAGAAAAAGGAATTTATCCTATCATCTAATGTTAACTTAATCACTTTAGAGTTAATCCGTTATTGATCCTAGAAGTTCAAAGGGTGATTACTCTCTCTCAAGTTGTATCATTTAACCCCAAATCATAAACCCTAATTGAATTGAATTATGAAATTTGCGATCTCTCAATTAATAAACAACCCACCCATTCAATTAGATCTTAAGCACTCTAATAGACAATCGGGTCCTTACACGAGATCTCTTTTCGTATAAATTACTGATTTGATTGTTTACATGATTTATTAGACTATTTAATGAGCATTTTGTTATCAGTTCACTCTCTCAATTTATTATCAAAGCATGAAAATACAATAAATAATCACAATACCCATCTCATTAACATCAAAAGCATTCAATTCAACATTGATTCAAGAACAAATCCCTAAAAGAGTTTAGAACATCCTTAAACCCAAATTCATCATCATCACATCCATCTTATACATCAAAATCAAAGAAATAACAAGATGGAAGAGAAATATAACTTGGAGTGGACTGGAATTAGTGCAGCAGCAACTTCCTCTTCCTCTCTCCTTTTCTCTCTTCTTCTCCCTTCTTCTTTAGCTTCTTCCTCGATGTGGCAAAATAGAGGCTCTCCTTTTAGGGCTTCTTTCTTTTCCTTTTATAGTGTTTTTGCCTTTTATGGTAAAACTGGGTTTTACCTAGGTCAACAAGTTCAAAATGACCCTCCAAAATAGAAATAAAAGCAGATCCTCGCGTTTGTATCACGCCTGCCACAATGGTGACCCATGAAATGAGCTTCAGTTAGGATCATGGTTGGCCTATTCAGTCACCATTATGGCCATGTTCGGGTTGCTTTTGTCATAATCTTGATCCTGAATCTTCTTCCAAGCTTTCTCTGAATCTTCTCCGATCTTCTTAACCTGATCTTAAACTCTAAAAAACTCATCAAAACACCTTAAACATATAAAATTAAAGTATGATAACATGCTTTAAACCATATAACTTTCTCTGAATCTTCTCCGATCTTCTTTACCTGATCTCAAACTCTAAAAAACTCATCAAAACACCTTAAACATATAAAATTAAAGTCTGATGACATTCTTTAAACCATATAACACTCAAAAGCATAAACACATAATCACAGTAACATAATTCTAAACCTAAACATGCACAAATAATCTAATTAACAACTAAAAACATATTAAATTACCCACTAAAACATAAAGCAGCCTATAACTATCAACATCCCCACATTTAAACTTTTTCTTGTCCTCAAGCAAAAGCAAAAACAAAAACAAAAACAAAACAAAACACAAACATACAAAAACAATAACACATATAAGAACGTATATGTAATCATGGTACAATGGCATTGATGTTGCACCCCACTCTCATAGGACACATACCCGACATTCTAAAGGATATCTAAGTACATACCCCACAAGGGTGGCCTGCTAAAGCAGTCACGTCACTAACTTAATCATGGCATCATCATTTAAAACATAATTATCGTAATATTTAAAACCCAATTCCTCATTTTCATTTCATAAAACCAAATATACATTGTAGCATTACATACTTTGTCCTTATATACAATATCAAAGAGCTATCAGAGTTTACAGCTCTATTACAAGAATATGCTACATGCTACATGCTACATGGATGAGGAACTATACAAAAGTCTATCTAAATCCTTCAGTCTTAGCTGACCGACCTTTGAGCCATTTCTTCTATCCAAAACTAGTACTAGATCTCTTTTAAGTTATCTTAGAAGCTAAATCCGCTCTCTCGCACGTAAAAAGTTAATGTTGCAATTTAATGAAGAACTTAGTGAGCTACCCATCGTCGATAGCTCACTTATAATACGTAACACATACAGTTCATGTTTCAAGTTCACAAACCATTCATGCCATCATATGATGCACATCTTACACCAATTATCAAAAAGCACCATATAACACTTTGTCCAGTTATTCACTTTTTACAATCATATTGGTTCATACAATTCAATTCAATCATTCGTATAATTCATATTAAATTGTATGTGCAATATTCATGAGATTCACTTTCATTTATTATTTTATTATGACTGGGTGCCTTTTTCACTGTCTCTTATCCATCGTAAATACCAGACTTATTAATAACTGTCCCTTATCCGTTGAAGATACATGACTCATATACATAGTAGGCCAGAGGCTCTTACCACATTCTAATCTTTAAACTCTTTTTCACTAGTGACTTTGGTCACAACTGCCTTTATGTTATCATGCATTCATGTAGTGAAATGCAACATATGTATTCAATCATTCACTTGTGCTCAATTTTCTTTCACATTCACATTCACCATTAGACCTTAGTCTGATATTTAACAATTAAGTTGAGTATCATATATTCTGAAACATCTCAGACCACCCGCCCACAGAAATTTTCTGCTTTGGGTTACCCATCAAGCCAAGGCCTCATGGTTTTGGTCTTCCTGCTTTTGAGAAAACGTGTCTATAGGGAAGAGGTATTTGTACCTTTATAAAGCGTACTTCATTCTCCTCTCCAGCCAATGTGGCATCCTCGCTGGCACAATGGGTCAGGAAACAGCTCTGATACCATTTGTAACAGCCTAAACCACCTACCCATCAATATTGTCTGCTTTAGGTTGCCCATCAGGCCAAGGCCCTCATGGTTTTACTCTTCCCACACTCAGAAAAACACGTCTATGGGGAAGAGGTATTCGTACCCTTATAAGGCGTACTTCATTCTCCTCTCCAATCAATGTGGGATCTCATTCCAACACTGTATTAACTCAAAAGTAATGATGTTAGCATTTGATGATAAGATAAATTCCCTTTCTTATAATCGACTAATCTTCCTTATGTGATTTTCACTGTTAATTTGACGGTGGTCAATGTGTTTCTTTTTGTGTTAATTTTACATTTAAATTCCAATCAATCATCTTCATGTATTTACTTTTCTTTGTAATTTTTATTTCAATTTAATAATTCTTTAGTCCTTAAAAAACTTAGAATCAGATTAGTTCGACATCTCCTCGAGAGATCGACACCTCACACGTAATAGTCGATCTCCAAAACTACTAAGGATAAGAGTGTTAGAATACTGAGTCACATGAATTACATCATTATATAATTAATTTGGTGCATTTAGGAGATGATTTTATGATTTCGTTCATAAGCATAATATTAGCATAACACATGAATTATGATTTAAAAAAATACAAAGATTTTATGTACACTCAATTGACATGCTCCGGGGTATGAAAGTTTCAAAATGATTGTGACAAGATTGTGCATTTCTAATGTCTTGTATTTTGGTTTACCAATAAAAAGAATTGATGGATTACAATTAGTAATTTGGATTTAATTATCACGATTGGAAGATTGATGAATTAATATGTACATTTAGCCTAGGAAAAATTTCAATTAGTAAGACAAGTTGACATGTGAAAACTTAGGAAGACTAAGCCTATCAAATGAGTGACAAAGGGGTTGGAGAATTAAGTGACAAATGGCTTAGGAATTAAGTGACATTTGGCAGGCAGAAAGGAGGACACGTAGCTTACTTAGTTACATGACAAGTGTCTTTAAAGAAAGACCACTCATTTCACACCATACATATAGAAGTCATGGTCATTTTCCTTGCCTTTGAAATTTCAGCTATCGTATACTCTCTCCTTCTTCTCCTTCTCATTGCTGAAACCTTCATCTCACCCACACTCTTGAATTCAGCCTTATTTTGGTCCATCACCACGGCAAAACCATGCAAAATCATTTAGTGTTTATCCTACCTTCTCACTACTCTCACCACTAAAACCTCTTACTCCCTCTCAACTTCTGGAATTTTTATTAATTTTGGATCATCTACACTTGGAATCTTTGTAAGTTACTGCATCAAGAAGTAGGTCATGCTATTTTTATGTTATTGTCTTTCTAGCGCTGAAACTTGCAGCTTGATCTTAGATGTGTGTTGATTACTTAGAAGGGTTGGAATAGTTGGTTCTTTAGAGTTAAAATTTGAAGTTAAGTAAGGTAAGGGAATGCTAAACTTGATTGCATGCTATAATATGAATTATTTGATGTTTGAATTAGATAGAACATGTATTGAATTAATGATGAATTGAGGCCTAGAACATGATACTCGTTTGATAGCTTTTACCTTGGATGTTGATAACTGAAAGATCATGGATTATGAGATGCTTAATTAGTGATTTGGAATTGGTTTGGACATGAATTTGATGAGGTATTAAAGCATGAATAAGGTAGAAATGAAGTGAAATTGATGGACTTTAGTGAAGGTGTATTGAATGGAAGTGAAGAAGTTAAGTTTTGGAAACAAACTAACAGTTGTAAGTGAGTGAACCCTCTAGTTCACTCATCCCACAATAGTGATATTTATAAGGAACATTCCTGCGGTCGTGGGAAATGGTTAAGAAGGAAAAAAACTTGGTTTTGTGCATTTGTTGAATTATATAAGTTTAGGTCTTTTTATTCGGGTACATTAGGACTTAATTGGACTTATTTAAGGTGTGAAATGAACTTAAATTGAGCTTAGATTAATTGAGTAAAAGTTAATTTAGTTATGGATTGTT
>JANVCL010000006.1:14335211-14356387 GCA_026546855.1 Erythroxylum incrassatum
TCTTTTCCATTTCATTTTAAATTCATGAATTCTTCTTTCTTTATACATGAATAATCATGAACAATTCCTCAATTAATAGTCCTAACTTACCAAACGATTCGGGGTCCAATAGTGGTATCACGCAGCTTTCCACCATTCTCGCTTGCTCGATCCACATGACATAGTCTTAGACCACACGTGGGTCATTTACGGGCCACTCGAAACTGGCCTAAAAAATGTTCTGATTTCTCCAATGCCAAAGGAAACAGTATGTAACTCCAAAAAGCATAAGCCACTCAGACTGGAACTCCTGACAGTGTTTCCGAAGAATGTGGGCCACCCACTCATCCACTGCTTGGTGGAAGAAATCCGGGTCCCTAACAATCGAGGGGAATTGTCCTCAGAACGCTTTTACGAGCGGGCAATCCCAGATGACGTACAGGGTAGATTCTTTTTGGCCACAAACGTGGCAGGTGTTGTCCATAGTGAGCTGGCGAGCCAAACGTTATTGATTAGTCAAGAGCTTTCCGGTGGCTAGAAGCCACAAAAATGCGCGAATCCTCTGAGGCCCAGGCCATTTCCAAATAGTGGCCCATATACCAATGTGAGCGACCGTAGAATGCCCTTCGATTAACTTGCAAGCCGAAGCTACCGTGAAGCACCCATGACTAATGGGGCCCCAAATCATCTTATCATCCACAACACCCGCAACTAGAGGCCTGATCTCTGCGAGTTCCATGCAGAGTATGGAGGGTAAAAATTGCTAGAATAGAGTCCATCGCTAGTTACCTACTTCATCTACAAAATCGACGATAGTGGCATAAAGGAGGCTATCCGAGAGCGGCGACAAAGCCACTAACTAAAGGGGCCCGCATTCAGGAAGCCAATTATCTAACTAGAAATGAGTGTGTCTCCCATTACCCAACTTCCATCTCAGGCCTTGGCGAACGTACCGCCAGGTAGCGGAGATGCCTTTCTAGGTGCCTGAGGCTCTGTTCCGATCGATGGACACTGGAAGGGGGTTGGGGCCTAAACAATATTTAGCTCGAACAAGTCTAACCCAGAGGGATGTGGGCTGATTGATCAAGGCCCATCCCAACTTAGTCAGGAGGGCATCGTTTGAAGAGTGAATACGTTTTAGGCCCAGACCCCCTTCTGTTTTAGATCATGAATCAGAAACATTATCGAAATATCTATTGTTTGCTCCTTGAAGGTTACTTGCTCTTACTAATATGCATTTCTTGATTGATACTTTCCAGAAAATTGCAGAGTCACTGAATATGTCCCAGAAAAAAGTGAAGAATGCTACTTAGGTATTAAATGTTGTCTTATTATTACATGTTATGCCATTCAGATATACGTACTTAATGTACAATGTTTTATATGTAGGCAATAAATAATAAGGTCTTCTCGCTTGATAGGGAAGCATTTCCATCGTTGAACGGTCTACCTGGAGAAACCCATCACAGTGTGAGCGAAACTCAACTTTGTGTTCTGAGTTCTGCATCTTTTATCTCTTTCCAATTCATTATTAACTATTTCTCTTTATCTCTCTTTTTGTAGTATATAGGAGACAGTCGTACTGAGAATAACCCATGGCATGCAGTAGATGAGTGGGCTCTTAAGGTGAGAATGCCTAGTAAACTTCAGAAAGTCCAACCTCAATGGAACCTAATAGCCTACATACAAAAACTAGGACTAAAAAGATCAACCCTTTATCAGTTGACACCTAACAGATGCTATAAGTTATCAATGACTGATAAATACTTCTTACCAAATGCATTGACCACATTCACTAGTTAAATTCTCTAGACTATAGTTATTCAATAAGACTTAATACCTTTGGTGTCTTTTGAAGAATGAAGTTAACAAGCTTATGAAGTTGGCTGTACGAGGACGAGAAAGAGAGATCATTCGCCTTTACTATGGTTTGGATAACGAATTCCTTACATGTGTTGGTTTTAGACAGCCAGAAGACTAAGAACAAAAATGAAGAAGCTAAAAAGAACACAGCTTTATGTTTTTTGAAAAAAATTACACCTTTTCAATGCACTGCATAGTTTATGTAGAGCTGAAAACATAAGAATCAAATAAAATAATTTGCTAATATTTAGATACATCTCAACTAACTATTTTAAACAAGGAATAAAACACGAAAGATTTGGTCTATTGACCAATTATTCTATGGCAATTATCTAAGGCACGTTTTCAACACTCCTCCTCACCTTAGTAATTGCAAAATTTTAATGTCAAAATAATTCATCCTCTTGATGTTGCTCAGTTGCTGCTTTTGCCTCTTCATTTCGTAACTTGCAAATCTTCTTCATACGCCTAATTTGTCCACATTTTCTACATTTGATATCAGGCCTCCACCAATATTTTCTTTGTGGGTGATTTGTTTTTTTACAATATGGTCATGGTGGATATGAATCATCATTGTTTCTGTTATTATTGTTGTCAATCATGTTAAAACTCTTATTTTTGTCTCCTCCTGAATTTTTTTCTTTTGCTAGCAGAGCACCTTCAATGGTTCCTCTTTCTCTCATCCTCCTCCTTTGTTCTTGTGTTTGTAATGCATTTACTAATTCTGCCAAAGACATGCTTGATAGATCCTTAGTTTCTTCCAATGCAGAAGTTTTAGATTAAATTTTTTTAGGTAAATTTACAAGAACTTTGTGCACTATTCGTTCATAAAAAAATCCTTACCTAATAACCTCACTTTGTTTACTATGCTGAACAACTTGTCGAAGTATTCTTTAATGGTTTCTGGCTCTGTCATCTTTAGCATTTCAAATTCTCTTATCAAGTTAAGTACTTGCATGCTTTTTTTTTCTTTCATTGCCTTGGTATTCCTTTTCGAAGTAATCCCAAATATCCTTTGCCGACTCTAAATTCATAATTCTTATGAATATGATGTTTGGAATAACAGAAAAACAAGCAGATTTTGTCTTTAGACTTCCTATTTTTCCTTTCCTTGTGCATCTTGATTTGAGTCATTGTAGGATTTGTTGGCACTGGAGGCACTTCATAGTCTTTCTCCACTGCTTCCAAACATCTATAGCATTAAGATGAGCTTTCATTCGAACAGCTCAAACTTGATAGTTTTCACCATCAAAAATTGGTGGTGTATCTTGAGGCATTTGTGTTTCAATCTCTATTGCTTAAAGATGGTTGTAATTCTTGTTGTAATTCTAGGTTGTAAATCAGGTTTGTGTTTTGGTTCGCTCATCTCACAGGTCCTTCAAGACAAGTGCTCTGATACTATTTTGTTGGTTTTTGACAGTTGGAAGATGACAATGAAAATAAAGAAGCTTAAAAAAATACAAGCCTTTATGTTTTCTGAAAAAAAACCACACCTTTATTCAATGCACTGTATAATTTATATAGAGCTGAAAACATAAGAATCAAATAAAATAATTTGTTGATACCTAGCTACATCTCGACTAACTATTTTAAACAAGGAATAAAATACTAAAGAGTGGGTCCATTAATCAATTATTCTGCAGCAATTATCTAAGGCTTGTTTTCAATAACACGAGAGGACATTAGTAAAAGGTGAGTTGGCTTCAATAATGATTTTGTTCCTTGCACGTTTAATATTACCATTATTCTTGTTTAAATTGTCATGGTCATAAGCAGGACTAAAGTTATGAATACCGTACCAGGCTTGGCATCGGATTGAGCTCTGGAACAGAATTGTACCGGTACCGATTAGTACCGGGTACTGTTTCAAGTAATTTTTTAAATTTATAAAATAGTCCCTAAAATTTTTAAAATTTACAAAATAGTCCATTGGTATATTGTACAGTTGTACTGTATACTTTACTAGTTCACTATTTACATCAACCATGTTATTAAAAATCTTAATAGTAAATAATAATGACAATTAATATGAAATAACAATAATTTTAAATATTTCACATATAAATAATAATAACAATTAATATAAACAAAGACAATCATTATCATACAATTCTAAAAATAAAAATAATACATAGTATTAAAAATATTACAATAATACAATTTCATCATTTTAATAAATAATATTACATCAAAAGATTCAAAACATCCAATAAAAAGAACAATAAATTAATAATCAATTTTACATTTAGGTTTAAATGTTAATTATCAACTTTCAATTTTAAGTTTTAACAATCTTTGCATAATACACAATTAATTAATTACATACTAACCTTGTTTTACAATTCCATTTTCAATTCCAATTCTAATTTTCATATGAGAAATTCATAACAAAATAACAAAACTCACAGTATTCTTCAATGCAACAATTTCAAAATTTCTACTTCAACAATTCCATTCCATAATCAAATTCAAACCAATTTATTTCACATAGACATAAATCTACCGTAAGCAATTTCATTTCAAAACAATTCCAAAACTAAACAATCACTAATCCATTCCAAAACTGTGACAACAACTTCTTTAACCTCCAAGTCCTCCACCCATCGACAAACTCCCGTATTCATCAACACAATTACAAAAATCCAATTCCAATCCAATCCACAACAAAAGAAAAAAAATTATAATTTATGTTTACAGTTTACCAACAATTTTTGGAAACACCAAATAACAGAGAAGATAACAAATCAACGAAACAAAATCAATAGTCTCAAAAAGTTTTTTAAACCGTCGGGTCTTCACTTTTCGGGTTGTGACTTCAGGTTTTCAGCTTGTCCAGTTGTGAGCATTGGGGGGTTGGTGACTCGGTGGTGCAGCGACGACATGTTGTGGATGGTGTTGTGGTGGATCTTTGGGGACGCAAACCCAAATCACGACTTCGACGATGATGAGGCGAGGAGGAGAGTGATGACAGCAACTGAAGAACAGAGCAAGCCTCGGCGGCAATGAGGCGACCCAGACAGCAGTGAGAAAGAGGTGATAGCGAGAGAGTGAGAGAGAGAGGGTGAGACTTGAGACAAAAGAAGCAGCCACAGTAGTCAGGGTCGCGCGGTGGGTGTTTAGGTTTTAGGTTTAAAATTTTCATATTTGCAAAAAGCTCCTCGAATTTTTTTAATTTTCCGGATCCACCTGATATTTTCCGATATGTTAAGTACTGGCTGATACCGAGTTTAGGATTCTTGGTACCGTTATCTAACCGATACAGTACGAATCCCATGACGCTGGGCAGGACTGCTTTTGCAGCTAAAATATTATCTCCAACTGATAAATCAAATTCTTGACGTATATCTTTCTGAAATCTGCGACATTAAAACACGAGCCACCTTTCTGCGTTGTGGCCCTTGACCTTCTATAGCCAGTTAATCCTCTAACGTGTACTATTTTTTGTGTCTTCAGCATAGGATTATCTAGGTAAAGAGTTCGGCAAGTGGGACTCGTAGCACTTGAAAAACTAAAACATGCTGCTAGGAAAACGAATATGGAAGCCATGGTAGTGAAACGTGAGATTGATGATGTGTATCGATGAGAAGACAAGAAGTATACAGTCTTCAACTAACACCTCAACTACAAAAAGCTTAAGCTATTCAATTTATTATTTACAAATGGTTTGTTATTATTTGAAAACATGAGCTAAACTCATTCAAGATCCTAATGAACTCCTTGCAGGTCTTAATATTAACCACACGGATGATGATGAGCTTATAATGATTAAGTTATAGCAACCCTTCTTAAGTACCTTGGCATTACCATTTCAACTGCATGCCAATAATACTTACGTAAATTTATCAGCTTCTGCCTGATAAAGAATAAGGAATTAGAATACTAAATTCCTTACCTTTTCTGTAATGATATTATTACCTAAATGTCTACCAGTTTTCCACTTATTTCTTAAAAAAGACTCTTGAAAGAATTTCTTATGGATAAGTAGAGGAAATGATGGAAGAAAGGAAAACAAGAGGTCACCTGTCCTTGGGATTTATTCTCTACAACATAGGAAATGAATCACAAGCTAGATCACCTGTCCTTGGGATGCTAATTCATCTCTCAAATTTAATAAAAGCTTCAATCATTCTGCAGCAATAACAAGAGGTCCAAAAGGAATTTAAGTTTAAGAACTCTGGACATCTCAGCATGTTCAAATTAGCCTTTAACACTATATATAGATCATCCCATCCATGTTATTTGAACGTTAACAGAGAGGAAACAACATAATCTCAAGAGGAAGACAGCATGACCTGACCAGCCTAAGTAATAAGCTATTTAGATGGATCGGATCAAAGAATTAGTAATGGCAAAAGGATTAGCATCTTCTTTTCGTGCAGCTATGAAAACCAAAAGGATTCTGGTGTGCATAGCAAACCACGTGTCAGCACCTCGACAACCCAATCTTCTGAAAGTTGTCTTTTAGTGCATATTAATTAATAATTTAGAGATCGTTATTAATCTCGTCCTCGTAGTCTTATCTTGCCTGTGAGCAAATATGGCAGCAAGGACCAGGTGGTGGGTGACTGTGTCTCACCAGCATTCTTCCTTGTCCTCCAAATGCCCCTATCCCCATGATTCTTGTTATTCCTTTTCTTCAACCCCCGCGTTACCATCATCTCTCCTCAGGACTACTCATTATTCCCTCTCTCCGCTTCGTCGCCGCCTCTCTCAGCTTCCCGCACTTGACTCCGACGTTCCCCAACCTCGTCGACATCTGGTGCTATATCTTTAATCTTCTCGTCCTGTATTCTTATATAATTAGGAAATTAATGTTCTTGTTGGAATTTTTAAAAAGGGATCAGTGAAGTTGAAGAAGAAAAGCAAAAGCTTTCAACAATGGGACTCATTGACGGCCAAATTTTCGGGAGTTTCAAATATCCCATTTATGCTAATTCAAATGCCTCAGATCATCCTCAATGCCCGCAACCTTATGGCTGCAAATAAAACTGCCCTTCTAGCAGTGCCATGGCTGGTATGTCCTTATCAGTCAAAATTATTAGACCGGTATACCCCATTACATCCTTAGACAGGAAATTTTGTGATGCAGGGGATGCTTACAGGTTTATTAGGAAACCTTTCATTACTCTCATACTTCGTAAAGAAGAGGGAAAAGGAGGCAATTGTGGTGCAGACACTGGGAGTCGTATCCATCTATATTGTTTGCTCTCAGCTCGCAATAGGAGACGCAATGCCTCTTCCTCAGTTTGTTGTCACATCAGTTGTTGTAGCCTCGGGTCTGGTGTTGAATTTCATGAAGTACTTCGGAATGCTCAACGCTCATATCTGGCACTTTTGGGAAGATTTCGTAACTGTTGGCGGAGTATCAGTGGTCCCCCAGGTTCTCTCTAACTTGATTTCAGTTCAGAATACTCTTGCACCTTACTTCTTCTGAATCTAGCTAGGTCATCATAAATTGGATTTACTTCTCAGTAGCTTCTTATTAATTAATAGCTTGGGTGTTTACTTTGTCCGTATTCACGTCTAGGTTATGTGGTCAACCTTTGTCCCATACGTACCAGACAGTATCTTGCCAGGGGCAGTAGCATCTATTATAGCGTTAGCCGCCGTTATCATGGTAGGTGTTTGAATTATGCAATGCTTTTGTTATATGTTCTAATGGCATTAAGAAATTTCTTGAGATATAGAGGAAAATTTGAAGCATCAATAATTTTAATTGTCTTCATATTCACGCTGTGTGGACGTGGTAAGTTTGCCTGAATGGACATAAGGAAGCAGGCACCACTGAAAAATGTACTTCCAAGTATTGACACCATCCCGATGATGAAGGTTCTATGCCTACATTGTGGTGCATGTGATTTAGTCTTGTCCACATCTCTTCCTCTTGTTTCACACTTCTTTTCTATTAGTTGACTCTTTTTGAAAAGATTCAGGCATCTCAACTCTTTCATCCTCAAAAACTAATTGTCCATATGGTTACAGGCAAGAACAGGTAAGCTTCCACAGAAAGGAGTCAAATTTGTTGGGTCAGTATCTGGGTGGACAGCAACTCTTCTCTTCATGTGGATGCCAGTCAATCAAATGGTTATCTTTGTGGTCTTCTGGCATAAAACATCTATCTACCAGTAAATGTAGATGTGCTTACCCAAATTATCCTTTCTCTTTAGTGGACAAATTTGATGAATCCTGACAACATTAGAGGATTATCGGCTTTCTCGAAGCTGTTTGGAATGATTGGAAATGGACTTATGATTCCACGTGCTCTCTTTATTCGAGATTTGATGTGGTAATGTTCTGTTTTGTAATCAACTACTGAATTTCTTGCAATCTTTCAACATCTCTGCTATAATCCTGGGTGTGTCTTTGATTGATTCAAAACCTGGTCTATGTCCTGTTCACTTTGCAGTGACGTTATACGTAAAGGTTTGATTCTTAGAACAAATATTGCTAAGAAACGGTCAGATCTTGATGCACTAGTGTGCTTGCTTTGACTTTACATTTGGTCCTCTTAACTTATTCAATTTGTTAAGAGAAATTACCAACTTTCTTTTATTACCCACATGGCCCTCTCTTCTTTCTGATCAGGAGCGGACGTGGTTCCATATTGCAAATTTTTTAGAATTAAAATGATCAGTACACGTCTCCCCCATCTTTAATGACTCCACTGTATTTTAATAATAATGCATTCAATCAGCATTATCATTTATGCATGATATGCAGATGATCTAGAGACGGCCAAGAGGCCATTGAGACCATCTTACGGGTTCCTTAGTCTCCAAGTTCCCAAAATTAGTCATGTTTAAGTTGAGGCTTTGGAGCCCAAATGATATAACATTTCTATGTTCACTAGCTAGATTCCTAACCACAAATTTAGTTCTTTGTGCTTTGTGTCCTTTGACGCAAATGAGCCATGAAAATTGATCCTTCAGCAACAACTGTGGTCTTATGTTATTGTTCAAATAAAAAAGCAGAGGAAAAAACAGTATATGAGGTGTTTTGCACCAAAGTATTCAGCAGCATCGTTTGAAATGGTAGCATTGATACTTCTAAGACATGAATTTACTCGGCAAGAAATTTATTAGACTCTGCCCTGCAGTGGAGTTCTAGAAGTGAGCTGCCAAAGCGAAATTCATGTGGAATATACCACTGTGGTCTTGAGGTCATTCTTAGATTCTCTCCTAATGGAGACTGATGAAAAAATATTGTCAATTAGGCCAATTTTAGTATTCAATTGCATTGCATAAACAAGAGTCACTGTTCCACAAATCACCTGCTGGATGTAAGAGCCCTTGACAACAGGTTCTAGTTATGTACTTTGATTATGCACTGATAAGCCTTGATTTTAAGTGATAAAAATTGTATTTGATCAGAGTATAATTGATAAATGAATTGATGACTATTAATGGATCATTATTTTGCATGCATATTGTGTAATGTCTTCGAACTGTATTACAGGTTCACTGGTGCCGCTTGGGCTGCACTTTTCTATGGTTATGGGAATATTTTATGCATGTATTGGTAAGTTAATGTTTCTTTGGGAATGTTGGTCTTGTACTGTCTCTTGTCATTGTCCTTGCGTATGTAAGATACTTAGATGAACTGACGGTCTTTGTGATCATCTCAGCTTCAATACTGTCAACCGAGAACTCTTTTGGGCTGCAACTGTTGGTTTGATATCATGGATAGGTTAATCTCTATCCCTTTCCGTGCCATGACGCCCTTATTCACTTCTCATCCCTTCATTCTCCCAAAATTCAGAAATGTTAAACAGCCGTTGCAATCCAGCAGGTAATGTTAAACTAAAAGGGTGTATTTGATGCATTTTGGTTTACCAGGAATGACTTTTTGGAGAGACGCTGTAGTCTATGGTTACAGCACGCCGCTGGGATCTTTAAAAGATTTGGTTTTTGGTTCATGACTTGGAAGTCCAAATAACTTGAATGACTCAGGAAGCCTGCTGATTTCTGAAACTTAAGTATCAAGAAAATGGTTATTCAAATAATCTTCGGATATGAGATGCCAATGGCTGGTCAAATTTGCTATACTAGAGTTTTTACTATTGAAATATAGATATATACATGGAAGCCTGGGTGTAATCATTTTCACCGGAGAGATAATTCGGTTGATTAAGTTGTAATTAATGTGATATAGTACAAAAGAAAGGTTTGGTTAGACTTCTTGTTGGCTGACCAACTTTAAGTTACAAAAGGAAAAAGTAATAAGCCCACAAACTTTATATGTACTCTTGAGCAAAATTCTGTGTCTTTTACTTCTGGGGATATGCAATTGCCCCTTAGCATGCAGCTCGGTCAACTGTATATTCAACTCCTGTCTGGTCAACCAGGGTTGAAAAAGGGAATGAGATTCGGCTCAGGGCCACAGTTTGTCTACGCAGAAATATCTCAACAGACAGCTTTTGACCCTCTAATAGTTCCAGCATTGTCAATCCCATGGCCATGCAAAACCTGCAGCTCAATTACATTGTAGCAACTGGATCTGTCTTCACTAGTCACCCTCCCATTCGCAAAGCTAGAAATTTGCAAGCGGAAATAGTTATTTATTCTCTAAAGCCATAAAGGTATGAGATATCTTATGAATGTAATTATCTACGAGATTCACCCTCTAACTCCTTTCAGCTTTTAGAGTTATCTTAAACGAGACAGACAGTTATGGCTTATTATGCAAAGCTGTTATGTAGCATGATCTTTATATGATGGATTTCTACGAACTTGTTAACTGCGACCAGGTTATGGTTGATTACTCTGCGTAATTCACAATTGTCGCATTACTCCGCAATTTGCAATTTAAAGCTTAACCTGTAGGGTGTGTCCGCGACATAAACTGAGAACGTTGCCTATCACATGACAAAACTTCCAGTCATGCATTAGTTCAATGGTTACTGAATATTACGTCATTTTCAATTTATAAAATTTAGTTGGTATCATTTTTTTAGTAAATAAGTATTGAATTAATACAAAAAATAGGAGTTGAGAATATGCCTTGTCAAGATTAGCCTAAGAAGCTACAACGTGAATAAAAGACTAGCCAAATAAAGGAACAAAGCTACTCTATAACTAACATCTTCTAACATTAGATATACAAAGACCTAGAAACTGAAATGGATCGTGAGCTACAAATGTTTCTATAAATTGTACATTTTTTCCTCTTTAATATCTTTGTTCATACCCTTCTAAGAAAGTAAGAGAGTAAATTGCCTTTGAACTTTAGGAGTGGTGAACTCGAGTGAAAGAGCAAGAAGGAAGTAAATATTATAGTTGATTGAGAGGTTGCCACTAAAAATGTTAGCTCCTGTATTTTTTTTCTTTTTCTTTTTTATCTTGCTAACCAAGCTTCTTTAATCCATCTCATTATATGTTACAAAAGATTCAAGGAATCAATGTTTTTTGCGTTTGAATATCCTATTATTTCTTTTCATTCATATTCAATAGATGAAAAGGTGAATTTGATAAAAGTTGTATCATTTTGACTCATATTGGTGATACAGATAATAGGGTGTTAGATCAAACAATTATATGGAGGAAGTATGATGCAAAACTATACAAGAAATTTTTTTAAAAAAATTACAAAGCAACAATTAAAGAATAGATAATTAAAAAATTTTATAGCTTTTATGCAAAGGAAGAAACTTAAGGAAGATTTAAGAATGATAATTTGTCCTTTTTTTCAATTTTTATTCAACTAATACTTAAAATATAAAGCTAAATTTTGGAATACTGATAGGGAATTTGATAAGATTTAACTGAGTAAAGGGTTGCTTTGGAAGTCTCAAATGTTGGAGGAAAGTTTTATTTATGAGGTTGTTCAACAAATTGCTAATCCAAATTACTTTATCTTCTTTGAGGTGATCCATATAAAAAGATGGCAAGTTCTCCTTTATTTTAGTAATATGCTCTAGAAGAGGGAGTTGGTCAACACCAACAATTATGGCTAATGATTGAACTGACCTTGACATGTGACCTTTAATAGATAATTTTATTAATATATAGTTCTCTAAACGATTTAATTTTGATAATTATTATAATAGAAGTAATTTGAGCTGCCATTTTATACTTTATGCTCAATTATATGCCCTATTGATGTTTTAGATTTTATGAGCTTCTTCCAAATCTTAAACAATGAGTTATTGGACTTGGCTTACAAAATATTTTTATTATGTAGGTTTTCTGTGTGGACCTATTGCACCCAAATAGATTGTTTGTTAGTGAAAAGTTTCCAAAGAAGCTTGATCATAAACATCTTGTTTAATAGTTGGATGAGAATTTTTTTAAAAAAAGTGAAAATTGTATTAACTATAGGTAAAACTAATACAACATTATAATGAGTTCTAAGCTAATAGCCTTCATTCAAGTACAATATGATTAAAGATTCTAACAATGTAAAGTGTTGCAATTGACAATCCTAGATCAATTTAAGCAAAATTATAGTTTCCATCAACACTTCATATATGTGGTAAGAGTCTGCTGCACATTTTTAGCAAAAGTAGTTGCTCTAATCCAATTAACAAACTTGTTTGTAGTTGGTTTTTCCCCTCTTCCAAGTTTGTAAACCTTCTACTATTTTTGTCCTTCTAAATTGTGTAAATGATTATAGTGAAGGCTGCTTTGAAGAGAATTGCATTAGTCATTCCCTGCTTGGAGTTTCTGATAACCCAGCTTAGTGTTTGTTCACAATCATTTATATCGTTATTACATGGTATCATATGCAAAATTTTACTCCATACTACTTTGGAGAATCCACAAAGAAAAAAAAGGTGATCTTTGTCTTCCATAGCCATTTTACAGAATACACAAGTATAGTCCACATTACCATGCTATTGACTCTTAGTCGTAAGCCTACTTTTAATCACAAGCCAAGTGACTAATGATGCTTTAGGATTAAGAGTATTTCTCCATGGAAGATTGTACCAAGGAGATTCAATTGACTTGGCAAGAAACTGTTGACAAGATTTATTTGAGTATTTACCACTCATATTGAGAGTCCAAGTGATTACATCTTCATTCTCTACATCATTCAACTGAGGGAAGTATTACACTAGAAAGTCAAAACCTCTAAAATTTCCACTCCATTCACCATTCCGAATTAGTGATGAAACTTTTAGATTTAATGGTATTCTATTTCTCAAATGAAGAATCTCAAGATTGTGAATATGGGGTTTGAATCTAACCAATTATCAAACCAAACCCATGTATTTTACATTAGCAATTGTATTCTTGATAGAAGGATATATAGTGCCTCTCATGCAGAAAAAATTCTTTCCAATTGATTTTAGTGCCATTTAAGTTATCTTTAATAACTATTTGCAAGTAATTTTCATGATTTTTTTCAATTTTCTTAGAGGTTTGGTTAGGATATTGTAGATAGCTAGCCAAAAAGATATACAGTGAGTAGAGGATTATATGATGAGGATCAACCTACTTGTAAAAGAAAGAGGTTTGGTAGTTTAAGAATTTATCTTATCATACATATGTTGTATAAGGGATAAATAGTCATTATGATTCAATGTTTTGGTGGTTTGTAGAATCCCCAAATACTTAAAGGAAGTGTTTTAAACTGAAAGCCAAGAAAGTAGGTTGCATATAAGGGGGATTAAGAATCCTATATAAGTGAAAATAAAGGACTTGCTTTTATTAAATTGGAGGCCAACACTGTGGGTCACTATTTTCTTTCCCTCTCCTTAAAAGATTGTATTTATAAGTCTTTGTATTTTACTGCTTTAGCCCTGTAAACACAATAGGGATGTTAACAAGATATTTGAAAACATTTAATGAAAGAAAAACACTAATGTTCTTCTTTATAAGTTGCCTATAAATTAAGTAGTCTTTGTTTGCACAAAAGTTTCACTAAAGGTAAAGGGATGATTAGATCTATAAGCTTTTGGGATAGGAACTTAAGAGCATTGTCTTTATCCTATTAAGGAAACCTTACTTCTAAATCCTCTACTTAACTTTAAAGGGCTATAGGCTTATTGGATTTCACAGGAAGATAAACATCTCCTTCTAGAAGTGTAGTTCTTTCAAAATGTGCAATCAATTTTATGTCCTTATAAGTCTAGCATTTGGAAAAAGGCTATAACACATTCATATTAGAGGTTGTGTCTTTATAACTTATTTTTTAAAAAGTTATAGACCATCATATATTAGTGTATTAAGTTTTTCTTTATTGGAACTTCAACATTTGCATCCAAGGAGAGAAATAGGCTAGAACATGTCATTGCGTGATTCCTTTTTTAGACAACGATGGGTCTTTTGGCTTCAAAATTTCTCTAAATCTAGGTCTTGTAATTAACCTAAGACTACATGCATCATACCCTACTATTTCTCAAATCTTCACCTACATAAAAAAGGAAAAAAGACTATTCACACAAAGGTACAACATTATGTTGGTTAGTGTAAAGAAAACTTTTGATATCACTTACTTTTTTCTTCCTTTTACTCTTCTTTTCTTCATTTTCTCTTTTCAAAAAGGAAATTGGCTCCTTTTTATTCACCTTAATCTCCATAGATTTTCTAAGCCATTAATGCTTGTATGGCTTTGGATTCTTCACAACAACTTCTCTACAAAGTTAGTGTTAGGCACATTAATAAAACTTCCTACATCAATAATCTTACTACATACTTGGTCATGAATGTGGACATTTAATATGTAATATTTTTCTTTATTGATCTAGCTCTTCCTTCTAAATTTGAAGGCTTAATATCTTCTTAATGATAAGCATCTCACCCTTAATAACAAACTAAATACCCTTATATTAGTATCTTTAAGTGGTGGTATATCTTCTTTTTCATTTGAATCACTTGGACTCCTACTTCTTTATCATCCTTCATAATCGTAACCTTATAATTTTAGCATTTACATACAATATGTCCTACTCCCAAACATTGAAAATATTTAATATCTCTATTTTAAAATAAATTTACAATAAATTTTAAAAATATTCCAAGATTGTGATATCCTTTTTAGTTATGGATTGTTGACCTTTGCTTTAGAAGAACCCTTTTCAATCTTTTACCAAATTATGCATTTAAAAATCACTGAGTAATTTTATACTCCTTCATACCACAGTTATCTCTCCACCTTGATAGAAGCATGTACTACCTTTTATAAATTTAAAATATATTTAAATTTTACTGCATTGGCTATATCTCTATTTAACAACTTTAAAAACCTTACAATATTCGCTTCTTTACCTTCTTCTACATTGGCTCAGATCATAACTACTTCCATCTCCTTATGAAAGTATTTCAAACTCTTTGATACTTAGGGAATACTTTGCAACCTCTAATGCATATCCCTGTAATAATAGCTTGGCATAAATATCTTTCTTATAAGAGTCTTTAATTTATCCCAAGTCTCTATAGGTTGCTAACAATTTCTTCTGCTATTGTTAAGCATTTGATCCCATCAAATAATTATGTATTTGGTAAATTCTATTACCGCCAACTTTATCTTCTCCTTATAGTAGTTATGATAGTTAAAAATCAATTCTATCTTTGTCTCTCATTCTAAATAAGCTTTATGATCATTCCTACCCTGACCATTCCTACCCTAAAATGGAGGTGTGGCCATCGTAATATTGTAAGACTTCCATCCTCACTTTGTTAAACTCTAGAATCCCTCATTTGCTCGTAATCGCACCTATCTCCTCTGTGATGTTTAAACGTTTCTCGTTTAACCTTAAATGTTGGGCACACTGTCATTAATAGTTAATTCATCATTCTTCTCATCAACCTCCTTTCAAGTGGTTAGATTACACCTATTATTCCTCCCCTCATTATAGACTCAATGTTGCCCTATCCCTTATAATTCAACAATCTATACATCATATTTATCATTTTAAATTGTTACTAAATAGCATACATAAAGTACAAGTTATCTTAAGTATTAAAAATATGTTTTAGAGACAAGTATTCCTACTTCTCTTTAGAAATCAAGCAAGTTCAATGGTATGCTAGTTCTTCATTAATTATTATTAAATACCAATTTTGCCTAAATATGATCCAATATATAATATTGGTCCTTATTTATTAAACATCTCATATTTAATCAATTTTTTAAACTTTAAAATCATGTATAAATTAATTGAAAAATATCTTTTTTCTTTTCATCCTATTCTTTGTGTATGACTCGTTAGGTTCCTAAATATATTGGCAACCTCTCAATTCACAAAATCTGCCTAATGTTTTCAACTAGTTCTTAAGTAATCTATCATATAATGAGGTTTTTACACAAGATCTCTCTTTGTCTGATTACCAATTTGATATTTATAAAATGTATTAGGTCACTAACTCTCGTTACCTAACGTAGTCAGATTATTTTTGACTTACTCTCTCAATTTATTATCGAAGTATTAACATACCTAAACATCACAACACCATAAAATTGAATTGAAATCAATAAAAATCATGTCATAAAATAACTCGAGAGCAAATCCAAATATAAAAGGTATAGCATCCTAAACGTGAATAACATATTCAAATCCAAGTTACTCATCAAGTTTGATGAAATAAACAAAGGAAAGAAAGAAAGAACTTGATTTGAACTCAAACTTGAAATCTAGAATTTCTAGATTCCTCTTCTTTCTCCTCTTTCTTGCTCTCTCAATTTGGAGGATGGTGGCTACTCTTTTTGAGTGTTTTATGTCTATAAATATTTGTTGAGGCTTCTAGGGTTTACCAACTTTATTTGGTTCCAAAAATTACTCCAAAATGTTAAAATTACAAAAAAAAGTCACGTGCTAGAAAAGCTAAAATTTGCTAGAATTACTGTCTATGCTCTCTGTCATGACAAGCAAGTAACAATCGTGCCTTGCTTCTATGCTTCCAATTCTTCTTTTTTCTTCATTTTCCTGTTTTCATACACTCAAACACATATTGAAATATAAAGTTAAGATCCAAATCATACTCAAAACCATACAAACACTTAAATATAAACAAACACTTAGATATAAACAAACACTAATAACAACATAATTTGAAGCCTATATACATGATAATCATCTAAGAAATATTCAAAAGCACACTTAAACGTCTATCAAAACTTACTATAATCTACAACTATCTCTAAGTTTTAATTATGAGGTTTTGCAATGTTGTTCTTTCAATTTCCAAACCACCCTCAACTAGTTTCTACAATTTTTTAGGTCATTAAAGAATTCAACTACGGAAAAATTAACAAGAAAATAGATATTAATGATTAAAACTAAAATGTCCAAAGAAATAAAATAA
The DNA here is from genome assembly GCA_026546855.1 of Erythroxylum incrassatum. NCBI lineage: Eukaryota > Viridiplantae > Streptophyta > Magnoliopsida > Malpighiales > Erythroxylaceae > Erythroxylum > Erythroxylum incrassatum. The sequence goes on from JANVCL010000006.1 coordinate 14,352,299, forward strand.
ATGCAAAGGAAATAATTGGTCAGATTAATAACAATCAAGTATTCCTAATATCTTAGTCCCCAATAGTGGCACCAAAAATTTGATGGTGCTAAAATGATTATTTGTTTCAACTATAACCCTGCGTTTGGTTAGTGTCCTCAGGGGTGAGGACAGTGAACAAGGATGGTAAAGTCCTGTCTGTTGTGTTGTTTGGTTACTGTCTGCAATGAATTTTGTCCTGTCCTCAGAGGACAAGGACAGAAATTTCTGTCCGTTTCAAAAATGAGGTACACAAAAAATCTGTCCGTCGGACAAGAGTGAGAAATGATAAAACAACCCTATTTTTGTGACGATACCTACACCCCTCAAGCACTCTGTCGCTCCTCGTCTCTGTCGCACATCCTTCTTCCATCTGCTTCGTCTCTGTCGCACCTCCTCTTCGTGCATCTGCTTCGTCTCTGTCGCACCTCCTCTTCGTGATCGCCTTTGATTGTTTTGCTTGAGGAGGCTTAAGACTGAGACCATCGCCCTAACCCTGTGGGATTGCTTCTTCTTCTTCTTTTTCTGTTGTGTTCTAAGTCCAACCCTCTATCAGGTATGCCTTTTACCTTGTTAACTTTCCAGTTTCTTTTTCTCCTTCCTTAACTTCTGCTCTTTTTATTTTTGGTTTTCCCTTTTCATCTGATTTTAGTCCCAATTTTGTTGATTATGTTTGTTTTATAATTTCCGTGTTCTCGATAAATCCATGTTAAGATCTTCTGTAAAATAGTCCTGGGTATGTGGGTTTCTTTTAAGTTAAACCGAGTTTGAGTTGCTCCATTAGATTTTGGGAACAGAAATTTCAAAAATACCGGCCCGACCTCGTATAACTTTGAGCTTATGATTGAGGAAAGTGTATTTGAATGGATTGAAATTGTTTTATGAAGACGTGATTCATACATTTGAGGTGTTGAAGTTGGAATGGGATAATACAGTGGGCAACAGAAAGTGTGGACTATTGGATTCAAGTAATGACATTTATTTTGGCAAGAATGTTCATTTTACTAGATGAATGAATACTAGACGAATGAGATTGTTATTATAATTCCATTTCCTATCAAAAGCCTTTACTGTGTTGTTATAAAGGAAAGAGGGATCTTTTTCATGGAGGGATTTTTTTAGATCATAGGTATCTCCTAGATTGTCTCCCTGCTGTAGAGGGAAAGAAATCTCTGCCTACTAACCTAACAGGTAAGATGTACATAGAGAAGAGCAAAGTGTTTAGTGATGTGTAGTGAGCCAGCTACTGAGCTCTTTACTTGGCTTTTCCATGTGCTGGTTTTTCTGGGAATAGCCAACCATGGAGAGCGGGTTTTCTGAAGGTTGCAAACGACGTAGTGAATCAACAAACGGAAATTTATAAATTGTTGGTTGTCTCAAACTTTTGGACCATATCTAGATAGTCACAAAATGGAGCTGTTGATGGAGAGATCTTTGATCCAACAATGTTATTTTGCTTGCCATAGGTAAAACATAACTTGATAGTATGATCTGGTTTTTTAGATGGAATCATTGTTATTTTATCTTTATGTTTGATTCTGTTTATGGAAGACGGTGCCCTTTTTGTACATCATGGATAAACCTCTTTGTTACTTCAAGACCAAATTTGTTTCCCTAGTAAGTTTGATGATGCCTTCGGAGGTTACTACATGGATATGGTTGACATTTTGTTGATAAGAAATTATATATCTTGAATTTTGGTATTCTAAATGTGTATGAATACAATTACTATACGTTTTGTGAATAGTTGGGTGGTAATTTTGGACTGCTGCTCAAGTGTATATCTACAACTAGTTTGTAATCAATTTTGTTTCGTGATCTTAAGTTCGAAGATTTTGTTGAACTCACTTGTTATTTACGTTATATGTATTTAGTATATCAGCTTACATTTTGTAGGTATATATTGCTTGCTATTGTTGGTTGGGAATTTGCATTGCAGAGATAAAAATCTTCTCCCATTTGAAAACTTGAATTAGACAATTTCCTCTCAAAGTGGTAAGTCCTTCTTTATCTTACCTTCATTTCAAAATAATTTTTGATTTACGTTTGACTATGTTATCTTACCTTAAGAATCACAAATATCAGTGTATAAGCTCCAACAAATTCCACTTTCTAGGAGGACGACTGTTAAAAGAAATTCTTTTATGTTTCCCAATCAAGTAATGAACCTAATCCAACCTAGCCTCTTTAATCCTAAAAACTAATTTCTTTTCTTATTTAAACAACCAATTTCCTTCTCACTCACAGGATTTAGTATTTGATACCACAATTTTGGTGAAGAGTGACAGAAATATAATATTGCATCATATGTAAGTTAGAGGACTTGTTACCTTACGCCACAACCAGTGAACCTATCATTAAGCTTTCCTATAATGATAAAATTCAAGCAAATGTTTGATGTATACTTGTATATTATCAAAGTGTATCAAATGGTAGCGTTTACTGAACTTTGGAGGGGCTCAAAGTTGTCAATTAGCTCAAACTTTGTAAGATTAGAATAATGGGTTTACACTTTTACAAACCCCACTCTTTGACATGACCATATAGATTTGTGCTATTGGATTGATGTGATACTGTTTTTGTGGACATTCAAAGTGTATCAAATGGTAACATTTGCTGAAATTTGGAGGGGCTCAAAGTGTATAGTAACATTTGCTGAAATGGCAACATTTGCTGAAATTTGTGCTATTGGATTGATGTGCTACTGTTTTTGTATTACCTTTAGGCAGTCTGAATGCTCTTTGTTGTAAACTTCATAACTAATTTTTCCGGTTACAAAATGGAGTTTAAATTTTCAGTTACAAAGTACATAACTTGTGAAGTATTTGGGCTTGTTCAATATAATGTCATAGGCATTGGCAATGTTTAACTTGAGGATGCAATTCGTACTAATCCTTTTCCTTCCTCAATGCGTAAAGATGTCATGCAATTCTTACTATTCTCTACATATTTACAAATGTAGTTATTCTATACATATATAAAAATGTAGTTTATGATCATTATATTGTTTTCTCTTTGCAGATAGTTTTTGTTAAAAAATTGGAGTCAATGGATCATGATCATATGTTTAAGTGTTTGGCTTTGTTTGAGCTTTGGAAAGGGTAAATGAATTTGATGAGAATGTTACTGTTGTTATGCTTGTATGTATACACAAAAAAGCGTCGTAGAAGTGAAAATGCTCAAGGTTGTAGGGCATTAACAGTACCAAACAGACAAGCCAATATATATCAGATTTTGTATGAGGGTGATAGGAATAGTCAGTGGGATTTAAGGATGGACAATAATGCATCTACATTGTTATGTCAAATGCTTCAGGACCATGGTAGGTTGAGGGATAATGGCCATGTGCCCATTGAGGAAAAAGTCTTAATCTTCCTAAGAATTTTAGCACAAAATGAATCTAATCGAGTATTACAAGTTCAATTTATGAGGTCAGGAGAAACAATAAGTAGAGCCTTCCATGGTGTGTTGAAAGCTATAATCAGGCTTCGACAACTGTTGCTTGTCAAGCCAATACCAATCCCAGATGATTGCATAGACCATAGATGGAAATAGTTTAAGGTTAGTTAAATCATATAGCCATAGTTCATTGTCTCATTTAACTTTATGACATGGGTTAACGAGATTTTTTGGTTGTTGCAATTTTAAACATAAGGTTGCCTAGGTGCTCTAGATGGGACTTATTTAGACATAATAGTACCAAAAGCAGACAAACCCAGATACAGAGGAAGGAAAGGGAGAATATGCACTAATGTTTTAGGAGTGTGTGATAAGGACTTAAACTTTGTTTATGTCCTCGCTGGCTGGGAGGGTTCAGCTGCGGATTCAAGGGTTCTCCATGATGCTGTGAGTAGGCCACATGGACTTCAAGTTCCACGGGGTATGTAAGAATCGAATGGTTAGAAATTAACAATGTGTTTTTTGGAGTGTTGATTACAGAACCATAAGTGATTGTGTTTGTTGCTTATAGGAAATTACTACTTAGTAGATGCTGGCTATACAAATGGTCCTGGTTTTCTTGCACCTTATAGAGGCACAAGATACCATATTCAAGAGTGGGCAAGAGATGGA
>JANVCL010000006.1:14362136-14379190 GCA_026546855.1 Erythroxylum incrassatum
AACTTGATCTCATGTTATGAATAAATCTTTCAACTTGATGATCATGTTATGAATATATGTGTATGAACAATTGTATATATATGTCATACATTATTTGCAATTATGTAAATCATAGCATACCCTCAACTTGATCCTCATTTTTCAAACTTATGAAAGTTTTATGATTGTTAGAAACTTATAATTGGAAATTATTGTAAATGAAAATAAAATTATGATTGTTTTGTGATTGTTGGAATTGAAAACTGTTAGTTATTGTTAGAATGGAAATAGATTTATGAATATTTTGTGATTGTTAGAATTAGAAATTATTGTAAATGGAAGAAAATGGAAATAAAATTATGATTGTTTTGTGATTATTAGAAACTTAGAATTGGAAATTGTTGTAAATGAAAATAGAGTTATGATTGTTTTGTGATTGTTGGGTTGGAAATTATTGGTTATTGTTGGAATGGAAATGGATTTATGAATGTTTAGTAATTGTTGGAATTAGAAATTGTTGTAAATGGAAGGAAATAGAAGTAAAATTATGATTGTTTTGTGATTGTTAGAAACTTAAAATTGGAAATTGTTGTAAATGGAAATGAAATTATAATTGTTTTGTGATTGTTAGGATTTGAAATTGTTAGTTATTGCTGGAATGAAAATAGAATTATGAATATTTTTTATTGTTGGAATTGGAAATTATTATAAATGGAAGAAAATAGAAATAAAATTATGATTGTTTTGTGATTGTTAAAAACTTAGAATTGGAATTTGTTATAAATAGAAATGAAATTATGATTGTTTTGTGATTATTGGGATTGGAAATTGTTGGTTATTGTTGGAATGGAAATTGATTTATGGATTTTTTGTGATTGTTGGAGTTGGAAATTGTTAGGAATGGAAAAGCAATATTAAATGTTTTGTGATTGTTAGAATTGCAAATTGTTGGAGCATGTTTTGTGTTACTTATTATATATGTTGAATGTTTTGAATTGTTAGCTTTTGACTTATACAGAATGAGTTATATTATATAAGGTGGATATGCATATTATCATTGTGTACTAAAATTATATGTTATTTATTTTTGTGTACAAATAAATGGAAGAAAGTTCAAATACTCCCGATCAACCTAGTTCAAGAAGATACAATGATCCAGCTTAGGCTCACCCTGGTACGGTTTCTAGTCAAAAGAATCATACTATTTGCTTGTTTTGTAACAAGCATTTGAAAGGTGGAGGAATTACCCGATTAAAAAGGCATTTAGTTGGGGTTAAAGGTGATGTGGAAGCGTGTAAAAAAGTAAGTCATGATGTGAAGTGACAGATAAAAACATTGCTTGATGAACATTAATTTAAGAAAGCTAGACGAGAAAGATTGAATTTTAAAATTGATAGTAGAAGTTTATTTTCTGATTTCCGTGGTGATTATAGAAATGTTGAAGGTGAAAGTGGTAGTGGTACAATTGTCATGGATAGTATTGATGTTTACTAGAAGTCTTAATAAACAAGTAGTTCAAATGATCTACTTGCCATTGATAATATTGATGTTTTGGCAGATTGGATTTCTAAAGAACCTAATTTAGTTGATGTGAATGATTTAGATTTGGAAGATAATCTTGGAAGGGAAAGCATAGACATCTCATTTGGTTCATTAAATTTGAATGATAATGATGATAAAGCTCTTCTCATTGATGAGAATTTTGTACCAAATGATCACTGGGGTCAGTACAGTTCTAACGTGTTTTCTCCCAATGACGATTGAATTTCAGGTTTTTGTTTTTCCTCTTCTTTTAATTTTAATTGTATTTGATGTTTATGTTAAATTCTATATATGTAATGTAACTGTAATGTTTTTGTTTCAGATTTAACTTTTACTTGATTGTTTCTTCGTCATCTACTCTATTTGTAAATTGTTTAATGATATTTATTGTTTTTTATTGAATGTTTTAAATCTTTTGATATAATATTATTTATTAAAATGATAAATTTGTATTATTATAATATTTTTAATATTTTGCATTATTTTTGATTTTATAATTGTATGATGATTACTGTCTTTATTTATATTAATTTTAGTTATTATTTATACATGAAATATTTAAAAATTATTGTTATTTTATAATAATTATCATTATTATTTATTATTAATATTTTTAAAAACATGGTTGATGTAAACAATAAACTAGTAAAGTATACAATACAACTGTACAATATACTAATGAACTATTTTGTAAATTTTAAAAATTTTGATGACTATTTTATAAATTTAAAAAATTACCCAAAAGTACCGAGTACTGGGACAGTTCCGTTCTAGAACTTAATTCGGTACCGAGTCCGATACGGTATTCATAACTTTGCATGTGTCCCTATTGTCTTTAACCCGCCTTCCTCTGTCCATAGAAAATGATGTTACTCTTCCTGTGCCTCATAAGCATTTTGAAGAAGAAAATCGCTCAATTTAAAGAAAAAGTGACATTAACTTGGACAAAATAAAAAGAGATCTGAGCAGATGACTCTAAAGGACAAGGAGAGTTTGGAGGAAAAGAATGCAAACTTCATTTGCGGAGAGATTGGAGGACATGAATGTGAACTTCATTTGCGCCATGCTTAAAAGACATTTGAACATGATAAATATACTTGGTTTATATAAATTCTTCTTTGTCTTATATTTTGATTTTCTTTCAAATTGCTTATTTTGGAACCATAGACCAGACTTACCAAGGAAGACTAATGTTCTATTAAGCTATTTACATAGGTATAATGCTTTTATACTGACCACATTTTTCTTTTATAAATGAAAAGGTTATCTTTTAAGTGGGCAATACTTATGATTCAGAAAAAAGTAATCAATTCGATACACTTAGCTAGAAAGCATGCTGAATCTAAAATTCGAAATAACCCTTGAATTCAAAAGGATACGAAGGCAATAGAGACAAAAAGTGGCCGCCTGAAAGATGTCCACCTTCACTCTTTATTTTCCCTTGTTTCCAATTACTCCTAAAAGAAGTCGCGTTTTTGTTAGTTTAAGTAGACTTTCTCCTTAACTTCTCTGGCTTTCGACATGTAATGATAGCGAACTTAATTAGACCCTTCCTGTATCCTTCAATCATCAATGGCATAACTAACGCGCCTCTTATGGTTTTTAGACCTGATCAATTCACCCAAAATTACTTAATAAGAACACGTACAGATGTGAATTATTTCAAAAGATCAAGGAAGCGTGGGTACGTTCCACATAAATCAAGTAACACGGAAGAAATGAGATCATAATTTGCAAGAACCTTCAGGAAAGAGGGAAAACAAACCAAGAATTTGAATTAAAAGCAACAAATAAACTTACCAGAGCGTAATAGGGATGTTAGGCCCTTCCATGTTAATGCCGAGCGAACAACTGCAGGCCAGAAAGGGGCAACATGTTGAGACCAATCTGCTGTCTTGATATCCTTTCAAAAAAAAAAAGGTATTCAATGTCATGCTGCATGCAAAAGGATTAGTTATTGCCAAAATTATTCATAAAATATGATGAAAACAGCAACAGGAAAACAGATCTACGTGTTTTATCTTTAAACTAGAGTGTATATACAAAAGAGGGCATCACTTTACGAGCAGCCTGAGCTCATCTTCCATTCCTCTCTCTCTCTCCATTCAGAGTTTTATCAACCGGTAGTGAAACTCTATATTAACGTCATTAACAGCTTTCTGGCAGTGCTCCCAATTCCAAATAACTATATCATGATCGATATTATATGTGATTTTTAAATGAGACCAGGCAATTCAAGGATAAACTACCTGAAGATCGAGTGACTGTAGCAACTTGACATAATCAGCAGTTGAGCACCACTGGGGCAGACAATAAGCATTAGATATCTTTCTCAGATGTTCTTTCTCCCATGTTTGTAAACTTTCTTCAGTCGGACCGAGGTCCCGATGGCACCATGTTACCAAAATTATGGTGGCCCCTGGGGCTGCAACCCTAGCCAATTCACCAACAAACTGCCATTTCAAGAAGTGGAAAGAGGTAATTGAGTACAAGCACAAGAAAATATTGTCATTTTGGCTTTCACCCGTCAAACTTCAAGGAATGCACAACATTACAAAGAAGTTTATGGGAGAAGAACCTTTCTTTTATCAGGCATATGTTCTCCACTTTCCATTGACCAGACTAGATCAAATTGTTCATCAGGAAATGGTTGATCTAATGCATCTGCAACTTGAAAAGAAACCTGATAATCCTTAATATTGTTAGGATGAAATTCTAGCCCATTTACCATTAAAACGTGGATGCAGGAAAAAAAATTGTCAAAAACAAGAAAATTCCAATAGATTTGAGGGACAGAGAGAGAGAGAGAGAGAGAGAGAGAGAACTAGAGGCAGACAGCCAGTCGTCAGATTCAATACTCAAAACCGTAAGAACTAAATAGATGTTTTTAGAGAAGAAGACGAATTAACCGAAACTATATCCTTAAAACTTCACTTGAAAAATTAACGTAATAGGAAAACAAACCCAGTAGTTCTAATTAGGAAAAGCATCAAGTATCTACCAGTCAGACGGCATCACATAGGGTAGAAAAACTTAAAAAATCGTACCTCTTTCGTTTCCTGCTTAAGATTTGTCACAAGAGATAAATGGAATCGAGCGCTAGCAGTTTTTCATCAACATGGAAATAATGAGCAAAAGAGACTTACTCCCCTGCATGATGCAGTCCATAACTATATTAAAGTAAAACTTAAAAGTTCAGTACTTTAAAACATGCCTTGTCAACTAATCCTTCTTCGGCTGCAAGAGCACTTGCCCTTTGAGCTTGGACAGGACTCAGAGTGATGCCCTGACATTTAGCCCCGAATTTCCTAGCTAAATATCTAGAGCTGCCACCTATGCCACAGCCCACATCAACCACATTCTTAGGCCATTGTTTCGGGTCCTCTACAAACAAGTTTCAAGATAAGAATGGATATAATTAAGACATAAGAATGGATATAATTGAGACCTTAACTTCATCATTCATAAATATGAAGGTTGAAAAGATCGAATAATGATTTGGGAAGCATAAATGAAATTATGAGTTATTAACAGATTAGAATCAGAATTAAAATCTAATCTGTAGTAGACATAAGTAACAACCGGAAACGCGGGCAAAGCAGAGAGCTTCCTCGATCATACGAATCTGGGCAGCCCTGTGATGAGCCAGCGAGCCGGAAGCCTGGGAACTAGGGTCGTAGAAGCCGTGGTGCATGTGATCACCCCATATGTCCTCCCATATGCCCGACGATTCGTCGTAGAGTTCGGCTATGCCTTTCTTTAGCACGTTTCTATCAGAACCAGTAGTGGTGGCGTTGGTGGTTAGAGCGGGCACACGCCTGGTCCGCTTTGGTCCATGACAGCAGGAGGAGGGGGAGGAGGAGGAAGGGAAGACTAGCGGTGGTTGGCACGTGCGAATGTTGAGGAATGGTGGGGTTTGGAACGTGCGGTGAATGAGCAATGGGGCCATGGCTTTTTGCAGACTGTAGCAGAAAGGACTGGTACGTAGTGTGAAATTGCCTGCCTGTGGTTTTTTTTTTTTTTGGATAAGTTAAATTGTATTGGATATATCATATATATATTAATATTATGACCTCGGGTCTAGGTCTCGGGAGTCTAAAAACTTAGAGGCACAAGTTCAGGAGCATATTTTCCCTTTAATAGTAACAATGACAATACGTTAAGATTACAGATTAGTTTAGATTGTCTCTCCTTGCCATGTTGCTGCTACTCATGCTTATTTTGAGAGCCCAAAGGCTATTAAAGATTCTGTTATTCACTTAAATGTAGTTCTAATTAGAGGAGAAAAATGTCCAGTTGCATTTTATTAAAAATTAAGTCATTCCGTATCCTTCAGATCGTATAAATCATGCAGCTTAAACCGAGTTTGAATATGCTATATCATGTCTAATTTGCATTAATTTTTATAATTTTTGGTTAATTTTTTATTTAAATCTTAATTAAATTAAATTAAATTTTAATTATGGATATTTATTTATAATAGAGTTTGATTAATTTATAATAATAACTAATTTATTTTAATTAAAAATTTTACATAAATTTTTATCAATTAGAATTTTTAGGATATTCTCATTATTTAAAAAAGAGGGATTAGTGTAGAAAAAAGGGGAATGAAAAAGGTAACCGCATAGTTAAGATATTCAGGTATCTTAATATTTGAAGGGTAAGTAACAGAATAAAATTTCTAAATAGTTTATTATAAACCATAAGATAAAAGGGAAAGAACTAAGGTCCTCATATGACCAAAGGAGTTTTCATTTTTCAACTTATTGTAAACCCTAATTTGGGTCTGGGGCATCGTAAGAAGGGACCTATAAGAGCCTCAAGACAAGGTGTCATTTTCTCTCTTTAATGAGTACGAGTTTTATTCTATCTGTCAATGTTAGATCTCATTTCTAGAACTCAATTCTTATTCTAATATCAGAATTGTTGGACCCTAATTTTGAAACCAACATTCGGAGTTATAAAATATAAGCATATTATCTTATAGGTTTATTTTCATGAACCTTCATTAGACATCATCCCACAAGAGTGACGTGCCCATAACAGTCTAATATCAAAAATTAACTCATTATTTCCACTTCGGTACAGATTTTGGAAAACCTCAAACCGGAATTACAATTTGATTTCTTCATAACATTTGTTCTTCATTGTCCTAAGGATATAATGACACCAAAATTATCTAATTTGGTTTAAAAATTTGAAAGTTAGGGCCTAAACATTTTCAGATTGTTATTAGATTGAAATAATACACTATACCCAACTTCCTTCCAAAATTTGAAAGTCTTAAGGACTAACTTAAAAATCAATTTTTTCGGATAATTTGTAACTATATGTCTCTAGTTTATTACATAATATATGGTTGCTGTTCCTGTTAGTGGGGACAAAAGACAAAAAAAAATCTTGTCTCTTTTTTATGTTTAGTTACTATCCCCAGACTTTTGTCCTCTATTTTTAGATGATAGAAAAAAAAAGTTTTTGTTCCTCCGAAAATTGAAGGACAAAAACTTTTTTGCCTCTCTCCAAAAACAAAACACAGAGAAACTCCAGAGAACACCTGCCCCTAGCAAGTGGCTACTCCTCAATTCATCACATTAACTAATTTCTGTTTTCAACTCCTTTATTTATATTAAGAAAACAAGTAAATGCCATTTGGTAGGTGTACAGTAAGTAAACATTTTAATACAATAATAACCAACAAATTACACATGCTCAAAACCCAAAACTTTGTTAGAAATAAAGAGGTAATTTTTTCTAATAAAAGCAAAATTTTGTTGAGTCATTAATGCTAATTATATTTTTATTAACGATATTAATTAAATATTAGATAAAATCTAAAGATAAATTAATTTTTATTTATTATATAATATATAAATAAATATTAATATCAAAATAAATAATTTAATCACTAAAATTTATTTATAAATTATTATTTAATAATACATATTCTAAATATTGAAAGTAAATTTATTTTTAAATTTATGTATTTTAAGATATTTTAAATTAAATTTATATTTATTAAATAATTATTGAATTTCAAAAAATGTATTTTCAAAATAAACTTTAAGTAATTATAAATAATAAAAATTAAATAACCACATAATATATTTACTAAATTTATTTTTGTCATTTTGTAATAATTTGATTCACTATTAAATAAATGTATACCATTTAATTATTTTAAATTAACTACTATTAAAAATTATGACTCATGTAATTTAATTTATTTTAATTTTATATCGACTCAAGATTTTAGTTATTTTGATTTTTAAAACCCATAGTACTTTAATAAATATTTTTCATTTATACAAATTATTATTAATTTTATATTTATTATTTTTATTATTAATATTATTATTATTGTTATTATAAATTTTTATTTATTATTATTAATAATCTTATTATTATTATTATTATTATTATAAATTTTGCACTTATTATTATTTTTATTTCATTTTTTCTTTTTATTATTATTTTTATTATACAAAATTAATTATCTTGTTATTATTATTATTATTCGATATTAATTTTTAATTGTTATTATTATTATTTGTTAACTTTTTTACTAATACAAATCATTCGTAATAAAATTATCAGTGAATTACATATTTCTAATCATATTAAGAAGCAGGGGTATTTTTGTCATTGACACAATTATTATGTTTTGTCCACTGCAACCAAACATATTTCTGTCATCGAGATGGAGACAGTTTTTTCTATTCTGTCCATCACAACCAAACATCTCACTGTCTCCAATTTTTGTTCTGTTCCATCTCCTAATTTTTGTTCCGTTCCGTTTCCGCATACAGGAGACAACAACCATACGCAGCGTTAGAGACAAGAATCATCTCATTAGAAGGTCTGATAACAAAGTTATGGCCAAAAGAATCAAACAAGGTTTTATCCTCATTCATATTGCACCTATCTTGGGACTATTAGCATAACTTTCACTATAGATGTTGGATCAAAATCATTCTTAGACTGTTTGAAAAAGAACTCACAGATCTACAACTTTCAAGAAGACCTTGAAAATAGATTCTATCATCTTAAGGGTCAAAATTGGACCCGATGATAGGACGAATGAAAGGTCAGACGAAACCAGACGAAGGGCCAGATGATTTGGGACAATTAGCATAACTCTCTCTATAGATGTCGGATCAAGGTAATTCTTGGACGATTTAAAAGAGATTGAACCAAAGAACCAGGTTCCCAACTAACTTATCACTTTCATCACTTTTGCATGTTTTCTTTAATTTGTTTTTGTTAGTTTAGCTTCATTCTATTTTCTTGTTTGATAAACCTACCAACCCCTCCATAACCTAAACACCATTTAATTTCATTTCAATTACTTTAAACACACTCTTTGTGGGATCGACCTAGACTCACCACTGTTATAGTAGTAGTCTAGTTAGAATGCCCTACCAATCCAGATTATGGTTATTCCTTGCTCCATCATTTGTCACTGCCCAATCCTACTCATTCCTCAATTGCACTAAATTAAGTAGCACTATGTAAAAAAAATGTTTGGAATTAAAGGTAACGAGATAACGTAACTAAAAAAGGTAGAGTGAGAGATGAAAATTTTCAAATCCTATAAATTTTGACTTCTAGTTTATAACAGAGTTCCCAACAAACAAAAGCATGAGTCCAAATTTCATATTCATTCATAAATTAGTCGTGTATAAGTTTATTTCTATGGCCTCAACCTGGATTAAGGATAGATCAAATTTATCTCTATGTTATGTAACAATTGTCAACTATACTTTGATATTATTTAGTTCTTTTACCTTGCCCCAAAAAAAATTCCCAATAAACAAGGTTTCTAACTACTAGATAACATTAAATATCAAATGGAAAAGGAAACATAAATTTTGTTAAAAAAAGAAAAGGTTTTGAAGAATTAATTGAAACTTTGGATTTGAGGCAGATATTTAAGAACCTTCACACAAGATACTAAGGCATTAGATTTTTAGAGCAAAAACTTGTGATTTCATAAGTAGGTAAAGGCCATCTCAGGGCACATCACAACCTATAAGCAACATCAGTGAGACTTAGGAAAGCAAAAATATTTGAACCCAAAAGAGATTTCAACATAAGATCCTAAGGTATTGGATTTACCTCCATTTACCTTTTTCTTCATTATTTTAAATCATCTTTAGCTACTCAAAGCAAGTCAAGAATATTGAAAATCGAAATGATAATATTTTAGAAAAACAATGACCAACTATCAATGTGGTGTAAGCCAAGTAATCAAGATTATCATCTTAGAATTAGATAGAAAGGGCTGGTAGGTTTAGGTTGTGAATCAAAGGAAGGATAAGAAAGAGTGAAAGTAATGAAAAATTGGGCTAAGGTCATTGACATGTACTTAATTGATTGTATAATTATTCCACAACATTTAGTGATTAATGACATGAAATTGGTTAAGATACTCACTTTGACTCATATGTGATTTTAAGCACAATTCAGAAGCAAAGGAGTTAAAGTGAGTTGAAAGCACTATATTTGGGGCCATTTTTCAAAGATACACATTCAGTTGTCTTCATGGTGCAAGAAGAAGAAGATTAAAGCAAGAGAAGACAAGATAAAGCATAAAAGAATGGAGGGTGAAACATGCTCACGGCCTGTTGGAATTATTGCACAGTCATGGGCATTACTCACGACTGTGCATGGATTTGCATGGATGTGAGACACTCTCACGCCTATGCAAGGTATCTCATATGAGTGAGACACCACATACACCAGCTGCCATTCTATGTTTAATGTATAAAGCAAAGGTGTGTGCTAGGTGAGGTGTCGGCTGGGAGAAGAAAATAAAAGGTAGCTAGAATGGGATAACGACAAGAGACGTGGAGAGAGCCATGCTATCCTTTTTGCTACATTAAAAACCCAGTGATTGAATATAAGAGACATGTGTGGTGGACGATTGCATTTGGACAAGAAGTGAAGAAATAAGGGCATGAGAAGTTGCAACCTCTTCCATCTTTTTTAACCTAGTTTCTAATATAAACCAAGGGGTGTGTGATAACAAAGTTATGAAAGATTGGAGGGTTTTCTGCTTGGAGAAAAATTGAGAGGGAGCCTTAAAAGAGATGAGAAAAAAAGGGAAAAACTTTAAATCGTGAGAGACCCAGGAAAGGGTAGCTTCTCAACACTAGATCGGAGGTGACATCGACACCGACAACTTGGTTAAGCTTATCTTTCCTTATATTTATTGTTTTCTTTCTCTCTTTAAAAATTGATTTTGTTATTCGATGCTTATTGTTTGGGTATTATGAAAAGATGATTTGAATGTGCTCATTGGATCATTTTATTACAAACCTATTGCTAGATTATTTAATATAATCCATACTTGTGATAATGAAATTCATTCGTAGCGACTAACGGTTCGTAATCATTAGGGATAACATAACCTAGGTTAAATGAACCCATCGTATGTGGTTGCTGCCTTGATTAATCGATTTTCCTAATTTGTAATGCTACTAGCCAATTGAATATAGAGATTGTATCCTAGGTTATTCGGTAGTTAGGTTTGATTCACGATCATATCTTGATTAAACACAACCTAAGAGAAAAATAGGGTTAATAGAGCTTATACCTAATTGAATCTAGATATCGTATCCTAGGTTATTCAGTAGTTAAGTTTAATTCACGATCGTATCTTGATTAAACATAACCTAAGAGAAAAATAGGGTTAATAGAGCTCATCGTTAAACCCACGATTAATAGTTGCTAAGAGAGGTAAAAGAACAACAATTCAATGAAATATGTTTAATTAGGGTGTAGGCTAAGATAGAACCAAAGAACCAGATTCTTAATGAATTTACCACTTTCATCATTTTTTGCAAGCTTTCTTTAATTTGTTTCCATTACTTTAGTTTTACTTTATTTTCTTACTTCAAACCAAACTAACCCTCCCACCTAAAAAAGAACTAAATACCAATTAATTTCATTTCAAAAGCTAGCTGAACACTCTCTGTGGGATCGACCTAGACTCACTATTACTACAGTAATAGGTCTATTTTATGTTGAGTACATTACGACGTTTGATAGTTGTAGATTGCATCATGTTTTAGTGGGTATTTTGGTGCATGTTTAGTTGTTAATTTGATTGTTTAATGCATATTTAAGTTAGAATTGTGTGTGTTAGTTAAATATTTGTGTTTTATGGGTTAAAGTATGTTTTTAAGCTTCAATGTTGTGTATTTAAGGTGCCTTGATGAGTTAGAGTTTCGGAGGAGACTCGAACCAAAATAGAGGGCCACAATCGTGGCCAGTATACTATGATCGTGAGAGAAGACTCACTTAGAGACCACAATTGTGGCATTATAGGCCACAATGCACGATAGAACACATGAATAGCCTTCTTGACTTGAGTTTTCGAGGGACTTTTTAGACCTTTTGGGCATGAGTAAAGCCCTAAATTTGACCTAATTAGAAAAGACTATAAAAAAAGAAGGAGACTTGAAAGGAGAGCCTCCAATTCTACCATTTGGGGAAAGCTCCAAGGGAGAGAAGAAGAAGAGAGAGAGAAGACGAGAGAGGAAGTGGGTCTTCCGACGTTGCTGCCTTCCTGGGTCATTCGACCCACGTTCTTTCTCCTTTATATCTTTATTTTTGTTTATTGAATGTATGAGATGATGATGGATTGTATGATAATGGATCTTGGATTATTGATGATGTTCTAACTTTTCCTTTAAGATTTTTCCTTGATTAACTGCGAATATTGTTATTTGTGTGTTATTGTGATTAGGTGTTGTCATTGATTATAATATTTGTATATTTTGGTAATAAACTGAGAGGGTGAACCTGATAAAATGATTGGATTAGATTAATGTGAGTTAAGTGATCCAATAGACCACATGATTAATCATATCGGTTATCATGCAGAGAGAGATCTCGTGTGAGACCTGTAGTTTATTAAAGAGCTTAGATCTAATTAGAGTTGTAGGTCTTTTATTAATTGAGAGATTGCAATTTTCATAATTCAATTAGGATTTAACGAATATAACTCGAGAGAGAGTAATCCATCCTATGATAATCTAGAACTGACACCACAATAACACATATTGACTATATTAGCATTAATGATATGGAAATCCCCTCTTTTATAATTTGGTAACTCTCCTTGATTAATTCCCTTTGTGACTTTTGTGTTGCTCAATTTCAATTTCTTTTGTGTTAAACTTGTGAGTTAAATTCTTGATAATCACTTTCCCATATTTACTTTACTTTGCAATTTTTATTTTCAATTTATCAAATTTCTAAGCCTTCGATAACATAAGATTATATTAATTCACACTTTCTCGTGGGACCGACCCTTCACGTACTACAGACCACGACCTGTGCACTTATGGTATTTTGAAGGATATAAATTGTAAAGCTTACAAAACAATCAACAATGCGTTACTAGTCACTGTTATAGGTCTACAAATTGCATTCTCTATTATGTCGACATTCTAATTCTGTATTTGGGCATTTGAGTATTTTGTTATCTCGTGCGTCCTTTCATCATTCCAAAAGGATGAGCTTGCAAAATTTATTACAGTGCAAGGGAGGGAGTTATATACGCATGATAGGAAGGAGGAGAGGCCATGAGAATGTTGTCATTTTGGCAACTTTTAGGTGGGAGAGATGGTAGCGTATAAAAAACAACTACTGGTTTTGTATCCTTCCATCTTTAACAATAATAGATACTTTTTCACCTATTTTCATCTCTAATTTCCATACACACTCTCTAGTAGTTCCCACCATTCTTACACCTTTTCCTAACGTTACATCATAGTTTTATCATTTATAGTATTAGGAAGAGATGGTAGCCTCTAAAAAAGCTAATGGATTTTGGTAAACTTAGATAGAAGGATCAACTAAAGTTAAGTGTCTAGTGATTTTTATTAGTGGAGGAGTTAATTTTAGACTTAAAAATATCAAATGGTTGATCTTAAATCAATCATAGGTCTTCTGAGCCAAAATCTTGAAGGACTCCTACATCATCATAGCCTACCCACTACACGAGCAACAACAATTTCTACCTACATCGAATCTAGCAATGTTAAGAACCTAGCCACACCAAGCTGACTAACCATTGTGAATGAAAAATCAACCATTGTGAACCAAGCTGACAACTATAATGTGTGGTTGTATTAAGTTTAGTGTTATTTTTCATCGCATGAGCTGAGTGAGCTTGCTAAAATCAAAGATGTTTGGATATGCTTATAGGGGTTTGATTAGATCTAGTTGTAAATTGAGGAGAGGAAACAACCATTTGCAACATTAAATGAGACAAAAACTTAGCTCTTAAAAGGTTCAATGAAGCCTAGATGATGAGCCTTTGGCAAAATCTTTTCTTTGTAAAATAGGAAATCGTTGTGATAACTTAGAGCAATTTGTGTTACTATTACTTTACTAAGGTAATATAATGGAGGAAAATATGATTGTATTGGTGATGAATGTCGATCTGGTTACTCGACTAAGTCATGTTTTTTGTTAAGTTGCTTGGTTGGAAAGTCATTATAGCCTTTTGATTTGAAGGCACACTTTTGCAATGTGTTTCGATCCGGTTACTCAGCTACATCACATTCTCAATTGGCCACTAGCTTTATTCATAACCTGAAAGCCAATGGAATAGCAATTTATTTAAAGTTAACAGACAAAATGTTTTTTATTCCCTACCTTGTTGTTTTAGCTACTCGTTTTTATGCAAAAATACTATCAAAACTACGTAAATCGAAAGACATCAAATTATGAATGACTGTGACAATTTATAGGGCTATAAATTAACACTAAATCATAATTAAGCCGTATTTTTAGCCAAAGAACCCAATTCACTAATTTTGCAAGCTAATGATTCTTCACAACCTAATAGACTATATTCAAAATTAAATCAATTTCAATACATCTAAGCCATTGACACATTTACACGATTCACAAAATGCAACCTAATAAACTATCATATAATATTCAAAATTCACATTCAAAGCAAAACACATAACGATGGATATGACGTATGTCCTAGCTCTAACGTAGTTGTGTACATGCCATCTCCTTCATTCTTCTAGAGTTCTCCGTAAGTGTATTTGTAATTACCTTGGTATTTGTGGAGATTGTATCAAGCACTTTCTTCCAACCTGGTTCTTCTGTTTCTTCTTCCTCCTCAAACTCCTCATTGGTTGAATCCTCTTGTTGTTGTTGAGCACTTAAACTCGCTTGGCTAGTTCTGACCTTGATGTGTGTCTTGACATTAATATTTTGAAGTTACATATTATGGGATTTCAAGATTTCAACTCGCCATAATGATGATGGTTCATGAATTTAGGACGGTAGACCGTGAGTCTGTTGCACTCAACT
Organism: Erythroxylum incrassatum; assembly: GCA_026546855.1. Lineage (NCBI taxonomy): Eukaryota > Viridiplantae > Streptophyta > Magnoliopsida > Malpighiales > Erythroxylaceae > Erythroxylum > Erythroxylum incrassatum. The sequence continues at coordinate 14,377,005 of JANVCL010000006.1, forward strand.
TCCAGTAATCAGTTATGGCCGAAACCAAGTAACCCATTCCTAAGTTATTGCTCCTCTTATGTCGAGTAACAATAAATGCATTAAAGATGTGGGTGGTTGTGTAAACTGGGATGTAGTGATCCATGCACCACAAAATGAAAAGTTCTTTCCTAGAACACTTGTTGGTTTCTGTTTTGTCAAAAATAGTTTGACACATGAATTTGTGCATCAACAAGTGTTTGTGGCTTCATATGATGTTGTTGTATGCATTCTTAGCGTCGAAACACTCTAACCCAGTTAGTTAAGTCTATCTAATAGGGGTAAGACGGAGATCATCATGTTGATCCACTACGGATGATTCAAGGAAACCACAAACTTTATACGTCTGATAATTAAGCTTATAAGGTTATCCCCGTAACCTAAACCATAATTCCCTAGGTTTGTTGGGTTTAAACTGAAGGGATGTAAAGAATTCTAAGGTAAGTTCTTCACTAACTAGGTATTGAAATTGAATAAAGTGTCTCCATTGAATTCTCTCCGCTAAATTTTTGACCTTTTCTTGCAATTCTAATCTATCTAAAGTTTCAAAATGAAAATACTTTGGAACCATAATTTGCTTATTACGAAGAGAATGAAAATGGGTACCTTCCTCATACGAGATTTTTTTTTGGGAAAGTTACTCTGTAATTAGCTGCCCTATTCCTTTTCCCTCGTCTTGAGACTTGGTTTCGTCCTGATGATTGATCACGCTTTGTTGACTTCTTAATGTGTGACATACTAGCTTGCGAGTAAGTAGAAGTTGGAAGAGATTAGAAGTTTGAAATTTAGGTAGAGATTAGTGAGAATGTTTGGAGGTTCAAAATTTAGAAAGATAAAGTAAAAATAAAAGTGAGTGAAAAAATGAAGTAAGAAATGAATATATAGCTGAATGAAGGGTAAAATGGTAAATTTTGAAACTGAATTTGCGTGTCCCTTTTTTACCCTGCCGTAGGCCACGATCGTGGCCTGCAATTTTTCTACCAATTTTTAATTTTTCTCTTCTTTTGTCCTTCTCCAATTTTTCAGAATCACTCCTTAACTCTTTATGGCCCTTTTACCTCTCTTTTGCTTACTTCCTCGATCATTAATTCATGTTGAAGTCCTATGCCTTCTTGATTTTATTTGGAAATGAAATAACCTAACTATGGAATTCAACAATCTAAAAATCAAAGGAAATAACTTCAAATTAACAGTCCACGGGTTGCCTCCCATGTAGTGCTTCTTTTAACGTCAGTAGCTCGATGCTCTTCTTGTGCTTCAGGTGGTTTAAATGAATCGTGCAATGGTAGTGTAATCATCGATCTTACAATTTTCATATAAGCTACCATGCCTTGGATTCCACTCTCCCTTTGATTCTCATTCCTTCTCCCGCTTCTTCTTGACATTCCTAGGATCCTCAATATCTTCCCCTTGTACTTGCACATCCTTAATTGTAACAACCTAGACCATCTGCTTGCAGATATTATCCACTTTAGGTTAAAGCCTTAGTGCTCCAAACCCGCACGATTTTGTTTTTCCAGCGTGTAGGCCTCTTTTGGACACTACTCCCACAGGACTTCCCAGGAGGTCACCCATCCTGGTATTACTCTTGCCCAAGCACATTTAACTTCAAAGTTTTGATGGCATTCGATGCGTTAGGGCATGGAAAACGCATTTGCAAGGGGATGATGTCCACACCCTTATAAGGAGTGCTTCGTTCTCTTTCCTAACCGATGTTCGAAAGAACCCACAGCCTTAGTGATACTGGGATATCCACCCCCTCAGGAGGCCCAGCGTCTTCGCTATCCACAGCGGCCAGGGTACTAGCTCTGATACCAATTGTAATAGCCCAGATTACCTGCTTGTAGATATTGTCTGCTTTGGGCCAAAGCCTTAGTGCTCCCGAACTACACGATTTTGCTTTTCCAACGTGTAGGCCTATTTTGGACACTACTCCCGCAGGACTTCCCAAGAGATCACCCATCCTGGTACTACTCTTGCCCAAGCATGTTTAACTTCGGAGTTCTGATGAGATTCGGTGGGTAAGTGTAGCACCCCACTCTCACAAGACACATACCCGACATCTTGGGGGTATCCGAGTACGTATCTCATAAGGGTGACATGCTAGAACGATCACTCAGTCAAAATTCATTACAAAACTTTTGTTTCTTTAAAACAAGGTACACGTA
>JANVCL010000006.1:14404485-14417122 GCA_026546855.1 Erythroxylum incrassatum
TCAGAGGTTAACTCCAGTAGAGATGGAGGAACGACGAAAGAAGGGTCTATGTTTTAATTGTGATGAATTTTTTGTACAAGGGCGTCAATGCAAACGCCTATTTTGGATAGAATTTTCAGAAGATGATGATGCTGAAGAATATGGTGGTGACCAGCTCTTAGAAGGAGATCAACCCCAATCTCGATTGACGCCATCACTGGCAAGAGCGGACCACAGACAATGAAGGTGAAGGGAGGCGTGAATGGAAAAGTGGTGGTAGCTTTAATTGACTCCGAAAGTACCCACACCTTTGTAGACATGGCGATGATTGAAAAATGTGGCCTCTTACTTGAAGAGGCAACGGGGGTGAAAGCAAGGGTTGCAAGTGGTGATATGATTGATTGTTTGGGCATGTTTAAAGGGATAGCTATTCAATTGCCAGATGTCACTGTTAAAGTAAATCCATGGGTGCTTACACTAAATGGAGTGGACATCGTTCTTGGTGTTAATTGGCTCAAGACTCTTGGGCCCATATTATGGAATTTTGAAGAATTGAGGATGACTTTTAAAGTGGAATCCCAACCCGTGACTCTACATGGTCTAAAAGACAATAAATTAATCAAACCATGTGAAGTTAAAGCTATTTCGGTGGGACAGCCCATTGAACAACACATTCAAACACTTCTCTCAGAATTTTCTAATGTCTTTCACGAGCATCAAGGGTTACCTCCAAGCCGTCGATGTGATCATCGAATTCCACTAGAGCCAGGAGCAAAGCCAGTTGTGGTGCGCCCTTATCGTTATCCACATGCCCAAAAAGAAGAAATTGAGAAGAAGTGTACGAAAATGTTGCAACAGGGAGTTATTCGGCCAAGTAATTCTCCTTTTTCATCTCCAGTGATCTTGGTTCCTAAGGCCGATGGTTCTTGGCAGATGTGTGTCGATTACCGCGAGTTAAATGCAAAGACAATAAAAGGAAAATTTCCTATTCCGGTGATCGATGAACTGTTGGACGAATTACATGGAGCTAGGTACTTTACTAAACTAGATCTGGTTTTTAGGTATTGTCAAGTTCGAATGTGGGAGCCGAATATCGAAAAGACAGCCTTTCTTACTCATCACGGTCATTTCGAATTTCTTATAATGGCGTTTGGTCTCACAAATGCGCCATCTACATTTCAAACTTTGATGAATGAGGTATTTGCTCCCTATCTTCGTAAATGTGTACTGGTGTTTTTTGACGACATTCTTGTGTATAGCAAAACAGAAATAGAACACGTTGGCCATTTACGCACGGATTTTCAGTTGCTGGAGAAACACCAACTATTTCTCAAACAATCCAAATGTTCGTTCGGCCAATTGCAACTTTGATATTTAGGGCATATAATTTCGAGCGAGGGAGTCATGGCAGATTCGTCAAAGATTGACGCTATGCAAAAATGGGCCAAAACCAACAACAATCAAGGGCTTACATGGTTTCCTTGATTTGACGGGATATTACCGTAAGTTTGTGCAACACTATGGCATTATTGCAGCACCATTAACCTCCATGCTCCGCAAAAATTCCTTCAAGTGGACTTCTGAAGCCATAGACGCTTTCCATAAGTTAAAAGTAGCCATGACTTCTACACCGGTCTTAGCACTACCCGACTTCTCCAAAATTTTTATCATTGTGTGATGCGTGTGCTACGGGCATTGGGGCTGTGCTTTTGCAAGAACATCATCCCGTTGCTTTTTTTAGTCGGGGTTTAGCTGACCGACATCATGGACTTCCGGTTTATGAGAAAGAACTGATTGGGCTCGTACAAGCAGTCAAACATTGGAGATCTTATTTACGGGAAAGGCATTTTATTGTCCGGACCGATCACTACAGCCTCAAATTTTTGCTGGAACAAAGGCTGCTTACTCTGCCTCAACAACACTGGGTTAGTAAAATTCTGGGTTATGATTTCTCTGTTGAATACAAGGCTGGAAAAAATAATGTCGTTGCAGATGCTTTATCACGGAGAGACACTGCCATCAGCTTGCTGAATTAATAGCAAGCTGATGGCAGTGTCTATGCCTCAATTAAGCTTGTTTGATGAAATTCGGAGTGAGCAACAAATTTAGCAGCAGTTCAAAAATTAATTCAGGGAGTTCAAGCTGAAACCGTGGGGGGACAATGGACTGTGAAGAATGGGTTGCTATTTTTTAAGAATAGGGTTCATGTACTAGAAAAGTCACCATCTATAGCTTCCATTCTAGCTGGAGTGCATTGCCAAGGGCATGAAGGTTATCTTCCGAATTGCTAAAGATTTTCATTGGCGAGGCATGAAAAAAGATGTTCGAACTTTTGTTAGGTCTTGTGGGGTTTGCCAACGTCACAAAATTGACAACCTTCACCTGGCGGGTCTACTTCAACCGTTGCCCGTGCCCTCCCAAATTTGGGCTGATGTTTCGTTAGATTTCATCGAATGTTTGCTTACTTCGTCTGGAAAAAATGTTATTCTTTTCATTGTTGATAGATTATCAAAATATTGCCACTTGATAGCTATTTCTCACCCATATTCTGCTGTTAGTGTGGCAGAGTTATTTTTTGATAATGTGGTTACATTACATGGCTTACCAGAATCAATGGTTAGTGACCAAGATGTAACATTTACTAGTGCCTTTTGGCAAGAATTGTTCTGTTTGAGTGGGACAAAGCTTTGTTTTAGCTCCGCTTATCATCCCCAATCAGACAGACAGACGGAAGTGGTTAACCGCGTGGTTAAAGTGTATTTGCGTTGCTTTACGAGTTCTCAACCCACTAAATAGGCTAGCTGGTTAGCTTGGGTGGAGTATTCATATAATACTAGCTATCATTCATCTCTCAAGGTTACACCTTTTGAAGTAGTCTACGGTCGGTCTCCTCCCCATTTATTATCTTACTGTCCAGGCTTAGCTAAACTGGAGGCCATAGACCATGCATTAAAGAAAGGGATGATGTGTTGCTGCTTCTCAAACACAACTTGACCTATGCTCAACTTCAGATGAAGAAGTTTTATGATTCTAAACATAGGGTGCTAGAATTTCAAGTTGGGGATATGGTCTTGTTAAAGTTGCAGCCATATAGACAAGTGTCAATGACACAGAGGAAGCACCAAAAGTTACTACCCAAATTTTACGGCCCTTCCAAGGTGTTGCAGCGTATCGGCGCGGTTGCCTACAAGCTTGAACTGCCTCCGAATTCTAAAATACATCCGGTTTTCCATGTTTCAAGCTTGAAGCCATACAATTCGGGTGAACTTGACACTCCTGTGCCCTTGCCAGACTGGGTTCCAGTCATCCCATCCCTACTGCCATTTGCAATCATTGCTCAACGTCAACGAGACAACATTACAAAGGTTTTAGTTCATTGGCAAGGTAAATCTCCAGCTGAGGCTTCGTGGGAGCAGCTGGATGACTTTAAACAGAGATTTCCAGAGTTTATGCTTGCGGACAAGCTATTTTTGGAGGAAGGGGGTGATGTTATGCGACCAAAGCTATACAAGAACTACAAACGGTTCACTCATGGGAAGTTCACAAAGAAGCAGTCACAAAGCCACATATGAAGCTGTTGTGTTTAGTTTTTATTATTTTAATTATTTTTAAGCCTTGATTGTGCTGGAAGTTGTTACGTGACAGTTCCTTATTTCCTTATTTTACATAGTAGTGGAATTAGGTAGTTATTTCCCTAAGGCTATAGAAGCCAACATTGTACAGACTTTGTGGTATTGAAGAAAAATTTCTATCTCTGAGTTTATCTCAAAAACAAGGTCCCAGGTCCCTTTTGAGCCGGAAACATAGGCAGATCAAAGAAAATTAGTTCGACACCGATCAACAAACCACAAACTTGATCCTATTCTAATAGAGAAAGTGGGAAATCTAATAAAGATATGGTCAAACATATTTTAGGAAGTCTAGGTTTGAATTGCTTTATTTGGAGGTCAAGTGCTGAGTTCTTGTTCTAGTTGCATTAGTAGAAGCAGTTGAGTTGTACCTAAAAAATTTGCAAAACTAGTGATTTCTCATATAGACAAAACTTTGGCACAGTTCAATTGTAAGCAAATGTCAATTGTAATGATGTTACAACCCCAAATCCACGCTTCCCCAAGCTCTCCTTCAGCATGGGACTTGAATAGAACTTGTGATGCAAAAGAAATTAAAGTCTATAAAAGAAATAAAAGAGGAAAAATTAATCAACCATAACTCTTAATTTGGTGGGATGAGGATTGAGAATTGAGTTGACAACAAAAGATAAAGGGCTAAAATTTAGATTATGTTAAGATTCTTTATTAGATAAGTAGTAGTGAATTAAACATGTTATTCTATTTTAGATATGTTATCCTAGTTGTTTAGGGTTTAAAAATATAAATTTTTAGAATAGGATTTAAATTTGTTAGGAACCTTTTCCTTCTAGAATAAAGGTTCTAAAAACTTCTCTATAAATATGTGTATAATCAGCCCTTCAATGACAAGCAATCTGAAATTTACCGACAAACTTTAGTTTTCAACTAGAAGGCATGATGCTTTCTTCTAAAACTGATTCCTGGTTTCCTACTCTCCCTTGTTTATGTTCCTCATTCCAACAGACCTAACATAAATTCTAGTCATCTTAAACCTAAATTCCAGCCATATTAAACCCAGAAATTCTAAGTCTAAATTTCCAGTAATCAAACCCTAAAAACACAACTATACCAAACTGAAATTTCAGCATTCTTAGCCAAAATTCAGCACTGAAATTTGTTATTCCAGCAGCATAATATCAGCCACTTGTCCTAATTTTGTGATTTTCTATTTTTCCTGCATCAACTTGTGTTCATAAAAAATAGAAAATGCAGTGCATTCATGACAACAAACAGTTTGAGCAGCAGTTCTGAAACAACAAAGGCTGCTAAATGCAGATTGATACAAATAAAGTGCAAGGGAAAAAAAAGATCTGATAACTCCTTTGAGTAGCCAAAATGATGGAAAACAATAGCGACACTGTTTTCACATTTCAACAGTAAACAATTGAATAGCACATCAGGAAAGAGATGCAATCGTACTCCGAAGCTGAAGCTTATACTACTAAAAGCATATAAAAACAAGTAAATTATGTAAAGCCTACCAGAACCACAATACTCCAGTGCCTCTGCAAGTTCTTCAATTCTGAGAAACCATGCACCAAGGTCTCCATGCTTTGTTCACCCAATTTGTTTCTAAAAATGTTTTGCAACCAAAGCCAGCCATCAGCAGTTCATCCAGGTGCTAGGCCTAATTATTCAAACGTAATTTAAGTGAATCTTTGAAGTACAATTTATAAGAAGGAAGGTCAAATGCTTGTTTGAGGATCATTTCGGCTGATATTCCATGCATCTCACATTGCAAACCCTGGAATGTTTACACATCAAAAGAAAGAGTAAAGAAAATAAAAGTCAAGTTTGACGGCAGCAACGTTTTATTAATTGGAAATGAAGCATAATAAGCAAAGAACAATCCTTGGAGAGGGAAAAACAATAAAGCAGGAGCACTTTTTTTTAAAGGCCCAATTCATTAATGCAGATGCATGCAAGGAAGCTAATGCTAGCTCAGATTCAAGGGAAATTGATGGACAAAGGGAAAAGTTATAGGATGCATGCATGTTATCTCCCCAGGAAGTCAAATGTTACGGCACCATGTCCTAGCATGTTTTTCAGCTTTTTTGATAGGATTCAGTCGTGACTTGAGCATGCAATTGCCTACTTAGCACATTCCATAAAATGGGCATGGAACTACTATGCTTTCCTAAAGAAGGTATCAGAAATAAAGATTGGAAGATGAATAACATATCTGAACGGAAATTTTGGATTTCAACCTCATTGTTGTCATCAACAGCAAATCGTTGGAGTAAGAAGCTTAAAGGCTCCACTGAAAAATGTTGAGCACAAGCTATCTGAAATTTTCGGCACACATTAAAAGAACCATTACACATGTGAAGAAATACCCCATAATGACTACTCCATAATTGCAATAAAAAAAAACAGGCAATCAAATAAGAAATACGATCAACCTTTAAAGCTCTTATGAAAGATGTTATTGTTCCATCCTGAGTAAAAAAGTAATTTCGCATAAAAACTGCAACCTCATAGCCTATACTGAAACTGGAACATTTCTTGACAAGGACAGCCTCAACAATTGCATTCATTCTCTCAGATGGACTCCCCAAAATGAATTTACGAGGGCACAAATGCTGAATTACATTGGAAGGAAGTATACTTCTTAGAGCATCAGGGGTTGTTGTAACTCCCATTATTAAGATAACTGGGACTTTCAATACCCATTCACTGAAGGGAACATTCATAAAGGCAATATAAGCATAAGTTGTCAAAGATTAAAATAACATAAAATGCATAGATTGAACCAGAACATCACAACCAGGAAAAGTATAGAGAAATAACTAATAGGCAGACGCATATAGCGCTAGGTGATGAATAAACTGCCATTTTTGGTTCATGTAGGATACATTTATAACAGTTCAACAGTGCCACAGCAAAGACCAGGCAATGCAAAGAAAGTTGAAAACTGAACTTAAAAGAATTCCGTAAAAATTGATAATGGAGAATGAACCTGTTTAACATACAAATAAAATAAACTTGACACCTGTAGGAAAACATGATTACTTTAGGATTTTTGTATCTCTTTAGGGTTTTCTATTTAGTTAGGATATCTCATAATCATGGGATCTAATTATTTTTGTTTCCCTTTTAGTTGTTAGGGTAACTTATATATAATTGACCCTCTTGTAAACAACGCAATACAAAAAATATTCTCTCAAATCTCAAATTCTATCATGCTATCAGAGCTATAAGCTTCTGAATTTTTGGGAAAAGTCAATCTGGTGTCAGATTTTCATTGTCAATTTTCTTGCAATTCTAGCCAATCTTTTCGTGGTGATATCAGTCATCTGGGTGAATTGCAAAATATCCTGGCTACATACAAGCTGAATAGAAAAAATTACCTTAAATGGCCTTAACTCGTTCAGACCATACTAAAAGGGTAAGGAAAGATCAGCCATCTCACAGGTACAAGGCCGAAACAAGGGGACCTCAGTTTGAAACATGGGATGAAGAAGATTCCATAATTATGGTTGCGGATATGGAACTCTCTGACACTAGATATTAGTGACACATGTATGTTCTTGGCCATTCCAAAAGATATTTGGGGTGCACTCCAACAATAACCTAAGAGTATGAGGTCAGTGTAAAAGCTATGGCTGACAAACAAGGGAATTGGAAGGTTATATGCCAATCAATTGAAATCCTTGTGACAGGAGCTAAACCACTATAGGGTTTTACAAACTAGAAGTCCTAAAGATACAACTATTTTTAGAAAAAGTTTGATGCACCAAGATAAGTCTGATTTTTTGGTTGGACCTAATTGGGAATTTGACCAAGTAAGAATACAAATTCTTGGCAAGCATAAAGTTTCATGTTTTGATGAGTTTATGTCCTTATTTTGTGAAGAAGAAAGTAGAGAAACTCGATGCCTAAACCATAAAACACAAACAGCTCTTCTATGGTGGCTAAAGGTGGTAATAATTCAACCATAAATTCTGAAAAAAAAACCCATAATCGTGATAACCTGTGGTGTATTTACTGTAAAAAAGCATGTAATACCTGTGAAATGTGTTAGAAACTTCATGAAAAACTTCTAAGCTTAGAGGGTGGGCAAAGAGAAGATCAGCCAAGAAAAGATAGCCAGGCCAATGTTGCTATAGTACAACAACATAGAGGAACACCATAGGAGTTAGGTGGTCTCAATCAACAAAAAGTGGAGAGCGTGAGATCTCTTGTTGGCGACCTTGACAAACCTTCAAGTACTTGTTCTTTAGCATATTTAGGTGAGCTTCCACTCTCTATTAGATTAAATATCTCATGGATTATGAATTTGAGAGCTAATGACCATATGACCCACTTGCCAAACCATTTTTTACATATTCCCATGTCCAAGTAGTAGGAGAATAGCCATAGCTAATGATTCATTGACCATCATAGCAAGAATAGGGGATGTAAGTATCATTCCAATATTAAACTTAAAAAAAGTTCCCCATGCCCCTAGATTACCCACAAACCTAATCTTTATCAACAAACTCACTTGAGATTTGAATTACTATTTGATTTTCCATTGTAATTATTTTGTATTTTAGGAAGAGGATTTGGGGAAGATGATTGGACATGCTACAGTATAGAATGACCTCTACTACCTTGAAGAATTGAACATATCAAGCAAGATTATGGTAAGTTTATCTCACTCCTTTTCTTTCAAAATCTTTTTCAACTTGCTCCACCATCACCCACTTGGACTTCCATTCTTTAAAATCATTAAATTATGTTGATTTCTTTATTTAAGGTTCTAAACGTTGATGTTTTTCATTGTGAAGTGAGTGAGTTTGCCAAATTCAAATGTGTCTATTTTGCAATTAGTAATTAAAGAAGTTCTATCCCTTTTTGTCTAATTCACAATGATAATTGAAGTCCTCCTACTAGTCCTAATATTTCTGGAGCAAAATAGTTTATTCTTTCATTAATGATTACATTCATATCACTTGGATATTCTTACTCAAACACAAATCTGATGTTAGTATTGTCCTCCCAAATTGTTGTTCTATGATTAAAAATCAATTTGGAGTCAACATCTAAGAGGTTTAGGTATGATAATATTAGAGACTATTTCAATCAAGTCCTAGCTCCATACATTCAAAAAGAAGGGATTGTACATGAGTCATCTTATGTTAATATCCCATAACAAAATAAAGTAATAGAAAGGAAAAGTGTCACCACCTTGAATCAACTAAAGCCTTTCTTTTTTAGAAAAATTTGCCTAAATCCTTTTGGAAGGAAGCAGTACTCATAGTTATTCATCTTTTAAACCATTTGCCTTCAAAAGCCTTACAATTAAAGAGTCCAACAGAAATCCCCCCAATATTATGAGTATGTATCATTTGTTTAAGTTTATAGCCAAAATCGCAAAAGTTAGGTCCAAAGGCACTAAAATGTGTCTTTATGGGTAACACTTCGACTCTAAAAGGGTGTAAGTGTTATTTCTTAGAATTTATATCTTAACAGATGTTATTTTCAATGAACATGAGTCTTATTTCATCATGCCTTATCTTTAAGGGAGAATTCAACAATGGAAGTTAAATTACTTGACTTGCCATCTTCCTCTAAGCCATTGTCTGAACTTATACCCCAAAATGAACAAGAAAAGATAAATTCTACTCTTGAGAATGTGAGATTTGGGAATGTATATTAAAGAATAAGACAATTAATCCTGAATCTACGTAAGTCCAAGACTCCAACCTGAATCCTTAAAAGGAGGTAATAATTTCTTAACCTTCTTTCTCATGGTAAAACTGAATCTCAGTTGAACAATAATCATTAAAATCTTCTCATTGCTAATAGAAAAGGACTAGGGAATGTAACAAACAACCAATATGTCCTCTTGCTCATTTCCTTTCTTTCAAAAATTTTTCACCATCTCATCAAACCATTCTTCTTAGCCTAAACACCATTGTCATCCCTAAAGTTCTATCTGAGGCTTTAACCAACAAGAAATGGAAAGACGCTATGAACGTGAAAATGGAGGCATTAGAAAAAAATAAAACTTGGGAGTTGGAGAAGATTCAAGTTGAGGAGAAAGTTGTGGGCTTTAAATGGGTTTACATAGTTAAGTATAGGACAAATGGATCGATTGAAAGATATAAGGCAAGCTTGGTGGCCAATGTCTATACTTAAACTTATGGAATTAACTAATTAAAGACTTTTGCTCCAATTCCAAAGACAAATGCTTAGAGTACTCTTATCTTTAGCAACTAACTATGGTTGAAAATTGCTAATTTGATATCAAGAATTGATTTTCGGATGGAGAACAAGATGAATAAATCTACATGGAATTGCCACCAGGTTATAAGAGTAATTTGGCTACTCAAACTATTTCTACGTTAAAGGAGGCCTTGTATGAACTAAAACAATTGCTATTGACATGGTTTGGGATATTCTTTTCACTCAATCACAATATTCCCATTTAAAAGTAGAAGTGTTACTTAAAAGTAGAAGTGTTACTTAGTGATGCCCTTCGGCCTCATGAACGCTCCCGCCACTTTTCAATCCACAATGAACTGGGTTTTTAAACCCGTACTACGGAAATTTGTGTTAGTATTTTTTGACGATATACTAGTTTATAGTTCTAGTTGGGAGCAACACTTGGAACATTTAGCTAGTGTGCTGGAATTACTACTTGACAACGGGTTCTTGGCAAATCAGAAGAAATGTGTCTTCGGCCAAAAGTCTGTCGAGTATTTGGGCCACATTATTTCTTATGAAGGGGTAGCAATGGATCCCTCTAAGATTCAAAGTGTCCTAGAGTGGCCTATTCCTAAGAATGTCAAGGGCGTGCGGGGTTTCCTTGGTCTTACCGGGTATTATCGGAAATTCGTTAAAGATTATGGTAAAATTGCTAAGCCTCTTACTGACCTAACCAAGAAAGATGGGTTCAGCTGGAGTAGGGAGTCCCAACTTGCCTTTGATGAGTTGAAGAAGAGGATGACTTCGTCTCCCATTCTTGCCTTGCCCGATTTCTCCAAGGAGTTTTCCTTAGAATGTGATGCTTCGGGTAGAGGGTTGGGTGCTGTTTTGATTCAAGAAGGTCGCCCTCTAGCATATTTCAGCAAGGCCTTGGCTGAATCGACGTTTTCTAAATCAGTCTATGAAAAAGAGGTTATGGCAGTGGTGATGGCAATACAACAATGGAAACATTTTCTAATTGGGAGACATTTCAAGGTTTACAGTGATCATAGAAGTTTAAAACACTTATTAGACCAACGGATTCCTTCCATAGACCAACAATGTTGGCAAGCCAAGCTGTTGGGTTTAGACTTCGAAGTAATTTATAAACCTGGTAAACAAAACGAGGCAGCAGACGCACTCTCTAGGGTGGAAGAAGACAGATTGCTACATTCAGCTATTTCAGCCCCATTTTGGCTAAATATGGATACTGTTCGTCAAGAACTCAAGGCAGATGACCAGCTTCAATTAATGATTACAGCACTCCAGCAAAATTCACATTCTAAACCTGGTTATCATTTCAGAGATGGCCAATTGTTCTACAAAAACAGATTAGTCATCTCAGCAAAATCAGTGCTTATTCCTCAGTTTTTGCAAGAGTTCCATGCTTCACCTTCAGGAGGGCATTCAGGGTTCCTCAAGACTTACAAAAGGTTAGCTTCTGGGTTGTTTTGGTTGGGTATGAAGTCTTCCATCCAGCAGTATGTACGAGGGTGCATTGTTTGTCAGAAGAACAAATATTTGGCTATGACCCCTGCTGGCCTTTTGCAGCTCCTACCCATTCCTCAATTGATTTGGGATGAAGTCTCCATGGACTTTATTACAGGAATTCTTAAATCTCGAGGGTTTGAAGTCATTTTAGTGGTAGTGGATCGCTTATCTAAGTATGCCCATTTCTTACTCCTCAAGCACCCTTTCACTGCCAGAACAGTGGCTGAAGCTTTCACCCGTGAGGTAGTAAGGTTACATGGCCTCCCTCGTTCTATATTGAGTGATAGAGATCCACTCTTCACTAGCAATTTTTGGAAAGAGTTGTTTAAACTACAAGGAATAGTACTAAAGATGAGTTCCTCCTACCATCCGCAAACGGATGGCCAAACGGAAATTCTAAACAGGTGTCTTGAGACTTATCTTCGTTGTTTTTCTTCTGAACAACCTAAGAACTGGTCCTATTGGATTGCTTGGGCTGAATACTGGAATAATACTAGTTTCCATGCTTCTTCCGGCAAAACTCCCTTTGAAGTTGTCTATGGCCGTTTACCTCCCACCCTACTTCAATTTTCGCAAGGGGAAACTCAAGTGGAATCCGTGGAGTTGGCCTTAGTTGATAGAGATGAGGCTTTGAGACAGCTGAAACACAACCTCCTTCGTGCCCAGGTTATGATGAAGAAGACAGCTGATTGTCATCGAAGGGAAGTACATTTTCAAGAGGGGGATTTGGTTTTTGTGAAGCTTCGACCCCATAGACAATCCTCTGTTGCAAGAAGGATCTGCCCCAAGCTCTCAGCTCGTTATTATGGCCCTTTCCAAATTGTAAAAAAGGTGGGACAAGTTGCTTATCAGCTCCAACTATCTCCAGCTTCCAAAGTGCACCCAGTTTTTCATGTTTCTCAGTTAAAGAGAGCAGTAGGTGCCCACTCTGTTGAGCATATGCTACCTCAGGGGTTAGAAATGGATACCGAGGGCTTAGTTGCACCAGAAGCTATCCTAGCCTCACGTTTGATTCACTCTAAGGGCAGTACCATTCTCCAGTGGCTTGTTCGTTGGAGAGACAAACCAGCTGAAGAAGCTACTTGGGAGGACGCCGACTACATCAAAGGGCAGTTTCCTTCCCTCCACCTTGAGGACAAGGTGCCTATTGAGGGGGAGGGAATTGTTAGTACTCAATCCCAGCCCATAGTACATCAGCCCAAACCCATCCAAACCTACATTCATAGGGGTAAGATGGGGAAAGGTAGCATGGCCACTTAGGCAGTCTGTTGGGAGTTTGTTATGGTGAGAGAGAGATTGTGTAGAGGCAGCTGTATATGACTGAACATAGGAAAACAGGGGGGGGGGGGGGGGGGGGGGTAAGG
>JANVCL010000006.1:14431571-14451696 GCA_026546855.1 Erythroxylum incrassatum
AAGGTTTTGTTTCACTTTAAGTGAACGCTTCTCACCATTGAGCCAAGCAAACACACGCCGCAGTATAACCTGCAAACACACGCCGCGGTATAACCCGCAAACACCTTCGGGTGAGGTGTGGGGTGTGGGGTCCAACAGTTATATTCATATGTATTAAATGAAATTTTGATTTAAAATTTTGAAAAGTTCAAAGTGTTTAAATCTAAGTAGAAATTAAGCATTGACAATGCTGAAGCATTTTCAGTGAGATCATTGTGGTGAGTTTAAAATTTTTATAATCTATAGGGAAAGAGATTCTCTAGTGAATAACTCCACAATAAAATTTCATAAGAGTATGGTTTAATGTAAGGAAGAATATACAGTCTGGGATATTGTATAATGCAATATGAATTTCTTCTATAGTGATGCCTAGAATAATAAATTACCTTTAATCATTCTAATTAGATCAATTAGAAAGATTTCATATTAGATATGAAATGATAAGTCTTTGAAAGAGTCAAAGTTAATGATTTAATGATGTGATGCTTTGTTGAAGCATACATTATCTATTAAGTTTATAACTAAATTGAGTAATAAAAGGTTATCAGATATCCAAAAGTTTGTATATAATTTTACAAACCTATTGAAAAAATTGTTTGTTCCAATGAATACTTATAGGATAATGTTTCTCTAAATAAGTAGTGGCAGTAAGATGAAATTTGAAAAGTTCAAATCTTATGATAATATATCCAATTGGAATTAAAGCCTTTGTTGATACATTTGACATATAGTTGAAAGGCTATGAGACATTGAAAGATTCACTTTCATTATGTATTCAAAGAGTTTGTCTTAGAGATGATTGTGAATTTATCATATCTATAAGAAGGTTAGTGGGATTATATTTGTCCTCTTTAGTGTGAGTATGTAGAGACATATTGCTCATATAGAACAAAAAATTTAATTTTCAATTATTAAAAATATAATTTTCAAAGAACAACTCTTATTGGATATGAAAAGGTAACAAGTTAATTCTGCGAATTAGATCTATATAGAATGGAAGTTGTTTAGATATTATAAGTCTAAGCACATAGATAATTTATTAAAGATGTTTAGTATTTGTGATATCTGATACTTATGAAGTATTAAAGATATCCATTGTTCTATTTATGAGTTAATATTTGAGTTTAAGATCATATGAATAACAATTTTAGAAGTAAATGCTAATTAAGATATATTTTACTTGGAACAATATCATTCAAGATTGGAAAGGTTCTAATGTAGCAATGGTTGCTAATTAAGTCATAATACATTTTTCTTTTAGTGGAAATGAATAATTAGATTGATAAGCTCTTTAATGAACTTAATATAATTTCTTACATTGTTTAAGACAGTAATGTACTATAAAACATTAAAGTCATTGTGCAAGTATAAAGAGCTAAGGTCTCATTAAAGATCCAAGGATGTATTTAGTCAATTGTTCTTAATTATGATGATAATTAGGATGAAAGTTGTAAGATTTAAGCAAGTGTCACTATAGAGAATATTGTATAATTCTCTCATTAAGCCACTATCCTAGTAGTAGCATGACCGTCATATGGCGATATGATATAAGATACTTAATCGATTAGTTTAGTGCAAGTAGGAGAATGTTGGTTTGTACCCTACAGTTAATCAGATGGTTATAGTTTAGTGACAAAATAATTTAAAGGTATTATTTATCTTATACATATTTAGATGTATATGATGAAGTCAATGAGATAATTATACATTACAAATGAAATTATAATGAGATTATAATTATATGATTCATATTACATTTGTGTATTATCCCTAAATTGTTCTTATTCATTGTTCTATTACAACTAGACATCAATAGAACATAAAAAGACTACCACATATTATATTTTTCATTATGAAGGAAGTAGTCGATCTCATAGACTAAAGTATGAAGGTATTTAAATAAACATATGAGTGCATGTTATAGAATAAGTTCACTGAATTGACCCTATATGAGAAATCCATTTGGAACATTACTTGTATGTTTATGGAAATTCTCATTCTGATGATTGTATAAGCGATCATTTGACATGAAATTTTCAAAGTTATCTTACATAGGAATTGTTATGTTTTGATACATCTTATGACCTATTCTAATTATAAGTAATTCAGTCGGTAGTCACTAGATATAGCATGAACTATATGGAGGTAGTTGAGTGATCAAGATACGATTCATACCTTTAAATTAATTACGGAGAATATTTTATTGTTCTTTATTAGTATTGATTAAGGAAATCTTTGGCCAAGGTGGAATTACATTTTGTAAATAGTTTACAAATATCATTAATTGAATCAATAGCTAATGATAGAAAACTAATATGATTGGACTCAAAATATTGTAGACATTAATTCTAAGTTCTATGTTCAATTAAAACATTACATAATAAAATGATTGAATTATACAAAACAATTATGTGTGAACAGGTTAGTCAAAAACTACTTTGACATTTCTAAATATTTGAGTGGTCATGATGTGTTACTAGACACCAATCTTGATATATAGATATAAACTGTTTAATTAGATAATTAAAGATAAATTAAAGGAGTTTAATTTATCTAATCTTAAATATGATTTAGGATTATAATTGTATCCATTACCAACATATTTGGAAAACTAATGGGTCATACATAAAGGAGGGGTTGAAGAGAACAAAGACATTTTAATCAAGTTGGACTTGATTGTAAATTTTGACGAACATTGTAATTAAATATAAGATATTTAATAAATAAAGATCAATATGAGATAATAGATCTTACTTCGGCATAATTGATAATTAATTAAAATATTTGTAATTCTAATTAAAGTTTAATTGAAATTAGAATTTAATTTCAATTAAATTACTAAAATGTCCAAAACTTATTATAAACAGGCTTAAGCTCTAAGGGAGCTAATACTTTTGGCCTAACCTTCTCTGTAATAGTCACATAATTTTTATAACTCATTTTGTGGATATTGTTAGAGGTTAGACATTTGTGCGGCTATAGTGGTTAAGATGAGCGCATTTTAAAAACAGTTCGAAAAATATGACAAGAATATGATCAAACTTTAAAATAAGGTACGAATTATGATTATTGCTTGTTTATAATTTATGTGTTAATTATTTTATAGAATTTTAAGTGATCTTAGCTTCAGGAAATTAAATACGAAAATTTTTTATAATTATTCTCTTACGTTCGAGATTAAATCTTGGCCTAATTTCTCGACAATGATATTAGAGCCAACTTTAATTGTATAACTTGATTAAAATTTGTTTGATTGTTATTGATCAAAATTACAAACCTTAAACTTTAAAAATCGAATTAAATTCAAATTATAATTTGAAAAGTTAAGATTAAATCCTCAAACCCTAAATTATTGAATCTAAAAGGTTTAGATGAATTTCCCAATACAAATCCCTACTCCTCTAATCAGTAGCCACATGTAGATTTCAAGAATTCCATATTTGGGTTTATATGACCTATGGCTCCTATGATTTTAACTCCTCATTAATGACTTAAAGAACTTAAATCTAGAAAACCATGAAGATTGTGTGGTTGGATGTCAGGGTATTGTTTTATGGGTTGTGATTTTGTGAATAAGTGGCACAAAATAAGGATGAGAATTGAAGCCATCTGAAATTTCCGTTGGCCTATGATTATAGATGCTGCTGGGAATCTTGTGGTTGTGAGAGGTGTTTTTGCTGGACTCCATGAGATGTTTGTAGGAGTGCTACTGACGACACTAGTCGACGGTAGACAAGAAACAACATCGGTGTGGATATTGGTTTTGGTCAGGAGAATATGATTGGCAGTGAACTACCGGATGCTTCTCTCTAGCAGATGGCAACTTGAATATGCGTGCGGCATCTGCTGAGACGTAGCAAATTGTCAAGCGTGTACGTAGTTGCGACAACAATGGCGGGAGGAGATGCTAGAAGCCGACGTCTATGGAAGATTAGAGTGGCGACTGAACCTCCAGAGACGGCAGCGGCGATGATTCACTTTGGGCAGCTAGGGTTTCTTGTTTTAGGTTTAGGAATTTTCTTAGGGGCGGTTAGTTTGTACGAGAGAATGATAATAATAATGGGAGTGAATATAGTGATAAATGAGAATAGATATTATCATTACAATTATGATTGTTGGTTAAGAGGAAGAAATGATTAACATTACCATTGATAGTTATTGGTTTGTATCATTGGTTTGTAAAAAGTAATGTAATTAATTAATTACAATATATTAATTAATTAAAATATTTTAATTAATTAATTTGAGTATTTTAATTAATCATTGAATTATATTTCAATTAATTATATTATAACTATTTATTTATTTATTTTTAATTAATTATAATGTAATTAATTATAATATTTTAATTAATTATATTGTAATTAATTAATTTCAATATTTTAATTAATCATATTTTAATTAATTAATACCAATATTTTAATTAATTAATACCAATATTTTAATTAATTATATTTTAAGTAATTAGTAACAATATTTTAATTAATGAATAATTATATTTTAATTAATAATAATATTTTAATTTATTATAATGTAATTAATTAATAATAATATTTTAATTTATTATATTGTCGTTAATTATATTTTAATTAAATAATTAATGAAAATATTCTAATTAATAAATAATTATATTTTAATTAATTATATTTTAATTAATTATAGTAATTAATTAATTATTTTATTTTAATTAATTATATTTTAATTAAATAATTAATTACTATATTTTAATTAATGAATGAATTATATTTTAATTAATTATTTTTTAATTAATTATAATGTGCTTAATTAATTAATATTATTATTTTAATTAATTATATTCTAAATTAATTATATTTTAATTAATTAGTAAAATGAATCTCTACCAAGGAATGATTTTCATTTCTCTACTAAATGGGGGTATGGAGGATTCCTCCAAATTGGGATATCAAACCATTACCCCTATAATCATAATCAACAACCAACCACTCACTTTTCATTCCATACCTATTAACTCTTTTCCAAACCCATCAACCAAGCACTCCCTAAAGAATAAATCAGGAAAACTTAACTTTAAAGCAACATAGTGAACTGTTGATAATTTGGTTATCTCATTTTATTTTGCTCTAATCTATGATAAGGCATAACTTTGCTCAAATGTCCAGATTATTTGTGACTAGCGTATACATGTAGAACTATTAATTTTTTAGGACCTTTATGACAAGATATCAACCTACTATGGGAATTACAACTCAAACTAGAACATTTCAGCATTCCAACTAAAGTAAAAGACCTACAAGGACGTGTGATGCCAAGAGCATAATGCTTTTTTTCAAACTACCTTTGCATTGAAACTTTTAAACTATGGATGAAAACCTTTCCTCAAAGACCTGCGGACCCGCAAGACAAAGAATGGCTTAATTCAAAAGTAAACTCTCATTGATGAAACAAAGCCAAATATGCGAAGGAAAGTTCAACAATGAAAGCCTACAACAAGAACAATAATAGTAAACAAACCTTTATGGTTGCCTCGATCTCTGACCAGACAGCCTGAAAAGCTTCAATACGCATTTTCACATTTTGATGATAATGAAACTCATCAGCATTCTCAATCTCTGCGTTCTTGCCATTTGAAAGCACTGATGGAGATAATTCAATCCGCCTCCTTGTTTTTCCTGATCCGCCTGGTTTCTTATAACACTTTTGAGATGATGCTTTGTGAAGGACAAAAAAGGGCTGAGAGAGAGAGATCAAATTGAAAGATTAGTGCTTCTTCTAAAATAACAGAGAAAATGATGTAACCAAAGACATTTCCTTATGCAACCTGTAGATCGTTATCGGCGGTTTCGGTGGCGCAGGGAGGCGGTGAATTAGGAGCACTTGCAGAAGGCGCCATTTTCAAAAGAAGGATGTTTAGGGTTTCAGCGTCTTCCACTGCCGATGGGGTTTTTTTCACTCGATTTGGCGGGAAAATGCACCCAAGGGTAATGATGTCTTCTTTCATTCCTTAATTCTTTCGGTTTTTTCCTTTTTTATTAGTCGATACCAGTCAAAGGGGAATAAAAAGCTTTCTCTACTTCATATAAAATTTGAACAGTACAAAATGAAGATTGTATTAAGCAGTCAGTACGTTTAATTTCGATTGATATATTGTATTCTTAATTTTCATTCATATATTTGATATTAATTCTGCAATTATTTTTAATTAGATGTTATAATAAATAAAGAAATAATAATATCATTTCACTTATAAATTAAAATGTTAATAATCTCTTATATGTTATACTTTGTTTGACTTAAAAAAATTACTAAGATAGGAAAACATGTTGAACTAAGAAGTGTTTTAATCTACAAAGTTGATAATCCAAAAATAAAGTAAAATAATGGAGATGAATTATTACAAAGTATTTCAAGAAGTTGATTCAAGTAAATTAAGCATCAAGAAGTTAATTTAACATTAAAAAAAGGGATTGAGCACTAAAAAAATCAAATGAAGAAAAGATAAGATTACAAGATCATAAAAGAATTAAAATTATTTTATGTATACATCTGTGTCATTTTCATTATAACTTTTTAATGTAAGAATAAGGCAACATGAAAAGATAAGATTACAAGATCATAAAAGAATTAAAATTATTTTATGTATAGATCCGTGTAATTTTCGTTATAACTTTTTAATGTAAGAATAAGGCAACATGTTAAGATCCAGCATTATAAAATAATTCAAGTATTACAACTTTTTTTTTGGTTGCTCACGAGGTGTCCTAGGCGGGTCTCAACTATGAGAAGACATCTTTAAGTCATTCCACACCCATACTAATCTCAACTCGAGCCGGATAGGTCCCTTACGGGAGGCAAAGCTCTGGTCCCAAGTTTTAAACAGCTGCATACATGAGGGGGTTTGAACCCACGACCTCACTTAAGCCAGGAGAGCCCCTTACCAACTCACCTGCGCCTTGGGGTTAGTATTACAACTAATTTTACTTGAAGGAACTCCTAATCCTCTCTAAACATTCCATCGCCCTGAGTTCCCTGAAGATCACCAACTGTAAGTTCTTATAGATGTCCTTGGAGTTAACTCATCCACAATTCTTCTCTCTTAAATTCTAGTCTCTAATAACCTCCCTATTCCAAGCCTCCACTTCACTCTAAACTTGGTACCATTCTCTCGATCCAATTAATGTCACCACCTAGGCCCAATTAGTTCGTGCCTTCCTAAATAAGTACTTTCCCTTTACCAAGACTACAAAGATTATCAAGGAGATCGCAAACTTTTAGCAAGGTGATGGGGAATCGATTTATAAAGCATGGGAATGATACAAAGACTTGCAAAGAAAATGTCCACGTAATAACCTACCTAAAGAATTTCTTTTACAAACATTCTATAACAGAGTAACTCTACATATAAGAGGCACAATTAATTCAGCTTTAGGAGGATCATTTATAAGGAAGACAGTAGATGAAGTAGAAGAGTTGTTAAAAGAGATGGCGAGTAATAGTTGGTTATGGACGAACGAGCGGAGTAGACAACCCGCAACTTTCCGTGAGCAAAAAGGAGTTGTAGTTGTCGATCAAATGACAGAAATGCAGGCTAAAATTGATAATTTAACTCGACAACTAAACAACATGAAGGCTTCATCCTCAAATACAGTAAAAGTTGTTCAGCTGAAGTGTGAGCTCTTTGGGCAGATGAATAATAATACAGTCGATTGTTTCTTAATGAAGGATAATGAATCAGAGCAAGTAAACTATATGGGAACTCAATATGGTCGAGGAGGGGAAAACTCCCTAGTCCAACACATACAACCCTAGGTGGAAGAATCACCCAAACTTCTATTAGTTAAACAATGTTGGAGGACAGTTCAGATCTCAAAGACCACCAAGTTTCTAGCAAGACAAACCGAGTTCGATGGAATCCAAACTGGACAAAATTTTAGACAAACTTGGAGGTATGGAGGATGCACATGAAAGGCTTGCAGGCAAGTACGAGCAAGTTATAAAGAACCACGCCTCCTCGATACATATCCTGTAGGTTTAAGTAGGTCAATTGGCATAAGCAATATCGACATGAAATGCAGGAACCCTTCCAAGTAACTCCGAGTCAAATCCAAAAGACCGAACCATGGTCGTTACATAAGCAACTGAGGAGGAATTGATCGTGGTTTGGTTGTATGTAAGTTTTAATTATTAACCCTCGATAATCCGCAAATGCACGGTTCATTAGCGTAGTACCAAAGTTGTCTATCTCACGAGGAAGGAACTAATCTAATTCTAAAATCTAAGGCCAGAACAATTAACAAAAATTCATGATTCAATGAAACTAATACGAGAATTTAATTCAATTAATCAAATTAAAAATCAAACACGAAAATTATTAAGCAAATTACAACACACCTAAGAATCAATCGAAAGAAATTACCAATTTAGAAAAAGGGAATTTTACCTATCCTTAATGCTAACCTAACTGAATATAAATTATTGGATTGTTGGTTCTAAACCATCCTAGGGATGATTACTCTCTCTCTCGAGTTATAACCATTAACCCTAAATCATAAACCCTAATTAGATTATGGAGGTTGCAATCTCTCAATTCACAATCTATCTAAAACCCTAATTAGCTCTGAAGTTCTCTAATAAACTATCGAAAACCTATGCAAGATTTCTCAGCACATAAATTCTCGATCTGATTCAATTCTGGTTTCTATTAAATCACCTAAGTCTTGTTAGTACAATTTAATTGTTTTCATTCGATTCACCATTTTAATTTATTATCGAATTATGCAATCACAGAATCAAACCACAACAATATCCAATAAACACATAAACAATTAGATTCTCATTAATTCAAGAATAAAATTTCGAAGGTGAGTTTAGAACACCCTCAACATTCTAAATCCTACCATAAAATATTGAATCCAATTCTATTCAATGAAAAACTGAAAATAACAGGAAATACAATCTAAAATAGATGATGGGAGGCAGCAACGTAGGGAAACCTCCTGATCCGGGAAATACATTAAGTTAGCTTCTTCTCCTCTTATCTCTTCCTTCTTCTCTTTCTCTATCTCTCGATGATCTCTCCCTAGGGTTTCTGGCTGATGCCAAAAGCTCCATTTTGCCTCTTTTGTTATTCTTTAAACATTCTCTTGTGTTTTGGGGGTCCAAAAGTTCAAAAAATCCCTTGAAACTTGACGTTCTTCAGTGTCCGCGCATCTACCTGTCGCAGGCCACAATTGTGGCTCACATCTGAACCTTCAGCTGTGGTATGTGGGCCACGACTGTGGCCCATTCCCTAGGCTTCTGTCATGATCATGGCCTGACATGTCACGATTATGGGCCGTTGTTTTTGCCTGAATGTCTCTGAAACTCCTCCATTCTTTGATATTGACCTTAAAACACTAGCAAACGCATCAAGGTACCTCAAAAACATAATATTTAAGCTCACAAGTTTTTGCTAACCCTTGAAGCACTTAAAACACAAATAACTAACAAACTAATGCAATTCTAACCTAAACACGTACTAAATGATCGAATTAACGGTTAAACACATATCAAACTATGCCCTAAAACACGATGCAATTTGCACTTATCAACATCCTCATACTTAAATGTTTGCTTGTCCTCAAGTAAACAAATCAAGAAAACACAAAACACGCATATGCAATAATGAGACAATGACTTCAACTTAGCAAAACAAATTTAACTATAAACATAATCTTTTAAGTCATTCTAATAATGACTTCAACTTAGCAAAACAAATTTAACTATAAACATAATCCTTTAAGCCATTCTAACTTATTAACAAGTGAAATCCGCGTCTAAGCACCTTGGACTAAATATACAAATTAATCAAATATTTAAATGTTAAGTATATTCACCTCTATCACTTGCACACATACATTGATAATCATTCAACCAAAAAAAAGTGTAGTTATTCCTCAGTAGGTTTTCATGAAAAATCAAGCTACTAACAAGTTTGGTAGGTTTTTTTTTGAAAACATTCTTTTTGTTGATTTTTCTTTAAGGACATGAACCTAGTCTTTTTACGCGGAGGCAAACATTTGTGATGAATTTCGATCTGGTTGCTCAACTAAGTTATGTTGTTATTAAGCTGCTTAGTTGGAATGTCATTATAGCCTTTTTATACAAAGGCACACATTTGTGATGCGTGTTGATCCGGTTACTCAACTACATCACATTCTCAACTAGCTGCTAGCTCTATTCATAATCCGAAGGCCAACGGAATAGTTATTTTAGTTAAAATTATGCAACCTTGTTTTTAACACAAAATTTTGCCTACCTCATTACTTTAGCTAATCATTCTCATGAAAATGTACTAATAAAGCCACTTATTTGATTGGCCTAAAATTATAAATGAGTATGGCAAATTCTTAGGGTGAATGGACTAACATCGTATCCTAATTAACTAGCATATTTAGACCTAAGTAACTTAGGTCACTAATTTCACAAACTAATAAATCTTCTCAACCTAAAAGACTATATTTAAGGCTAAATTTATCCCGTTAAGTCCTAGTTATTGACGCATTCACCTAATTCACATCATGTAACCTAAACAAACTATCATACAATATGCAAAATTCACACTCAAGGTAAAAACACACAACCTTCCCCATACTTAAACAATACATTTTCCTCAAATGGTACACAAACATACTGGGGGAAATAAAACACAATATACTAAAAATGTATAAAGAAAACACTAACAAAAATGAAAAGAAAAGGGTTAGAACATGAAACCATTTATGGTGATGGAGGTGGTGATGGCGATAGTGTCACGACCCGAAAATGTCTTGGTGTTTTATACAACAAAAGTACAAAATAGATACTACCTACATGCGAAATGCCTCCAAAATGTTAAAAGACCGCACAATTCACTCAAAGCCTCAAGCTCACCATGGAAAGCGGAGGGGGTGAGTACACTATGAACTCAGTAAGCAGGAAAAACATATGTCGCAAATAGAACTCTATATACACCAAGACAGTCTAGATAACCTAAGGATGGGTTCTTCATATATCTAGCATGCACATAACCACTTATGAAGTGAACACATATGACATAGAAACATATAGGCCTAGCCTATGACTAAATATATATTGGTTAGGAACCACATAAGCCTAGCATATTAATCACTCATCTGGTGAACATAGGTTTCAGTTCTAGTACACAAAAGCAGAAAAGGATCACATGTATAAAACAAAACTTGTCAAAAAATAAATATCAGAATAGGTCAAAACGATCATGTGTGTCGCCACTAGTCGGTCAAACTAGTGTGCACATCCACCAATTCCTGGTGTTAGCTTGACTTTCATTCGTGGTGAGTTTGGACTATAATCGACAAAAGCGTCATAACCCTAGGTGATGACCTCATCGACGACTAGATCCTAAGGTGTGGAATCACCCACAAGTCCCGTATAAAGGTGTTGATACGGGGACTCGACTTTAATGTACCGACGTCAACTATACAGAGATCGCTTAATCTGCTGTGCCTAGCACACGATTAGTCAATCGTTACCTCACCAATCACAAAAATCATATACAAATATTAAGTACAAAAATCAAGTAAGGCAACATGCCTTTATTTATCAGTCCAACCGATAAAATGGAACCTTGTCGTGGCTCTAAGCTAAAAGAGAACACATACATACAGCATACATGACTTGGTTATGCATATGTGTGATGCCCTAATGCCCCCTAAAAGGGTACTGTGAGTGCCACACATACAGAACATACTAAATACGAAACATTTTGCAGAAGCATAGCATTCAACGATAAACATTCCAAACACATGAAACATTTTTTTCTACTTGCATTTCTAGAATCTCAAACAAACATACATTACATATCATAATGTCAGAAACTAGCTTAAATTAAGGTTATTACAACCTGTTAAACAAAAATCCAAAGTCATATACAAGTCCAAAACAAACTCAAAAATACATTTTGAGCAACACAAAACTCAAACTCCTTTGGCCATTGCGGTTGACTTGTCCCAGACCTTAAGTCTTTCTCTTTGAACCTACACAAGGCAAATCCACCGTGCTAAGCATATAGCTTAGTGAGTAATAACTAAACCATGTTTAACCACAACAAATACTAACTAATATGATAGCATAAGCATCTCAACACAAAGAATTTCAAAACATAATAAGCACGAGGGTGAACTTCCAAGTTTCTTCAGCAAAGTCACCACCGTGCTTATGCATAAGGGTGAACTTCCCAACTTAACCAGCAAACACGGCGGTGAACTTTCAACTTTTTTAGAAAAGTCACCATCGTGCAAGTGCACGATAGTGCATTCCATCTTCTTCTTCCTTCACCGAACAACTCTTTCATTTTTTAATCCTTTATCACACACTTGTACACTTACATGCACTACTTTATTTCACTTCTATACCTTCTCAACTCATTTAAATCAAAACTCAAAATTAAGTTTATAATCAGACACTAAAAACTGATATCTTACGTAGGCTTTCTCTCACTACTGCATTTATTTTTGCATGTTTTCAATTTCACCAAATCTCATTTAACACATCCATAACATCACTGAAGCTATCCTTCTCACCCTCCTCATTTTCTTCTTTGATCTACTTCACTAAGTTTCCCTTTTAAACCACATGCAATCGATGTTACACTTTCACTGCTCAATAATATCTAATCTTTCTCATCACTGTCACTGAAACTAGTCAACTTACATAACTTGTGCATGTATTTATGTATAAAACATTAAAACATCATCAAATGTTATTCATAAAAAACTTACTTGATTCCGTAAAATTCCAGCTCAACAAATTCCAAATTTTCTAATCCTCTCAAGCAAACAAACATCAATGCAAGCTTGTAATCATCTTCAGCTAGTGCTCTAGTAGTTAAAAGTCAGAAGCCAAAAACATAAACATGCATAACAAGTAGTTTTGGTGATGGATGAAAAGAACAAGGAAAGGTGTATAGTGTTGCATGCTTTCGATGAAGAACAAAACCAAAACGAAGAGTAAATCTAGCTGTAGAATTTTCCTTTTTATACATGTGACTACGTGTATGAACAACACCTCTCTACGTGTCACTGTGTATGAAAGCCATTTGTCAACACCGAAGACTGCCACATGTATCAATGTCATCTGTCTACTTCCAATATTTTTCCTAGACCATAGATACCCCAATTCAGAAATTCCTAAAAATACTCCAAAAATTATGAAATAATACCAATAGTCTCCGAATAAATTTTCCATAATTTATTCGCAATTTATAAATCCATTTTACCCAAAGTATGTAAATAAATGTATGCATAATTTATTTGTAGGTGTCGAAATACAGTGCACCAAAATTCCTTAATATTCTAATCCCTAGCACGGGGTGTTACAATATGTAAGTTCCAAAACATTATTTCATGCAATAAAAGTCATTTTTTGCACTCCAAGTGTAAAGTTGTTTTAAAATGTAGTTTCATAAAATAAAATGTTGTCCTTTGCACTTCAAGTGCAGATTTGTTGAAAACAATATCATTTCTCAAAATACATAATAAGAACATCAATTGCACTCTAAGTACGAAGAGTTATTTAAAACAATGTCGCTTATTAAATACACAAGTATACTAGCATCCATTTGAGATTTAATTCTACTATGCATTACCTAGATTCAAAATTCACATACAAGTCATCATGCATCTCTTAGGATGTTCTAATCCTAATTGAGAGATATAGTTTCCCCAACTCACCTCAAAAGAAGGTGTACACTCCTTTGACTTCAACAACCCTCAGTACGTGTTGGAACTTGTTTTTGAAGCCCAACATTCGGAGTCATAAACCATGAGCGTATACCCTGTAGGGTTATTTCAATGAACCCTCATTAGTCATCATCTCATAAGGTGGTGTGCCTACACCAGCCAATCACCAAAATCACAATTGGACTTCTTCAAAACAAATGTAGCTCTAAGTCTCAAGTTTATTTTGAAGCAATTCTAGTTATGTCAACTTTGTATTTTTGGATTATGGTGTATTACGGCTCGAAATGCCCATTAAAACTTTGTAAAACTCTTATCCTATGATATTAATGAAATATATATACATTATGTTTTGCTCATGACTTCCCAAGTCTTTACATTGTTTCTTTCAAGCTTTTCATAGGGGAAAATTTTGTGTACTGACTTCAGGAAAAATTCTGGAATAATCTAGGATGAATTAGACAAAGTTTTCTCCTTGGAATTTGTAGATTATCTTTCTAGCTTTGCAATGCTATAAAGTATGAAATTTTTGAATATCAAAATTGAGAGATATGATCATTATACGTTGGTAATGTTGCTATAGTTAGCTATAGTAAATGATGAGATGTAGTTGAATGTGATAAATTAAATGAGTTGAGAATTGAGAGTTTTATGAGATCAATTTGGTGGTTGAACTGTTAAGAAGTGGGATTGCATTAGAAGAGGTGAATTTGAGAGGGTTATGAGTGAAAGTGATGTTAGAATGGATGTAGGAACCATTGGAGAGGCTTTGGAGGGAGTTTTGCATCACCTATGTCTGTTAGACAGACTTTCGGTCCGTTAAACGGACCTTCTCGGGTTTGTGAAGACCCCTAGCCTCGCCCATGATTTTAAACAGACCTTCTCGGGTCTAGAAAGGCCCCTAGCCCCATGTATGTTTGTAAGGCGGACGTGTATGTACAGACATGCACTGTACACTTTCGGAAATTTGCATTTTTGACCCTCTAAATGGCAAAATCTCGCTTCGATGTCTTCACAGAAGTTGTAGATATAGAAGTTCTCTTTCAAACCATATAAGAATAACCTTAATCCGATATCTCTAGTGAAAGTTATGTCAATTGTCCCGAAACAGATTCAGTATGTTTGATTCTTTTAGACATAACTTCATCTCCCGACCTCTAAATGAAGTGATTCTTGAACCAATAGATTCCTAACACATTTTTCTTTCTTTCCAAAAAAATTGGTAGCCTTTGGGGTTTATTTGAAAAATATTGATGGAAAGAAAGTGAGGGGCCGGTTGGGAGAGCATGACTGGGGTATGAACATACTTTGGTTTCTTAAGCATATCCTGATCTATAGAGCTCTGATTGAGATGGTTCTTGCTTCAAAATAAACTAAAGAATTAGAGCTACAATTTTTTAAAGAAGTCAAATTGTGATTTTGGTGAGTGACCCCTTATGGGATGATGGCTGATGAGGGTTCATTGAAATAAACCTACAGGGTAATACGCTCACGGTTTATGACTACGGCTGTTGGGCTTCGAAAATGAGGTCCAACAATACAAGCTGCTTGATTCACAGCTCCCAAGCCTTTATACATAAGAATATACAATGTATTTACTACTCAAACATGTATCTCACATTTATACACCATCACATAAGTGTATAAAATACAATATCATTATCTATAAGCTATAAGATTCGACCATTAAGCTTCTCACATGATTACTTCCCTTACTATTCACATTAGCTTTTCTTTTGCATTTTTCAAGGCATTTAATGCCTTTAATCTAATACTTACTCATTTCAAAACATAATTAAGCACATTTTATCCAAGCACATTAGGCCATTACATATCAATCTAAGCAAAAATTCAAGTTTACTTTAAGTAAACATGAAAGTTGCTTTCCAATGCATATCATCACAAATCCTTAAATCATAAGTCAAGTTCACTTAGGCATTTTATTAAACACCTAATGTGCATAACTTTCAAGTCATATTTTCAAGGCTTTATCATAGTAACACTGTAGAATTCATTTAAGCCATCAATTTCAAAAGATATTCAAAAATTCACAAACATTTACCAAAAAGACAACATTTCGGTTTTTGATTAAGGGGACTTCTCCATGACTCATTTCATTCATTTAAACCATGTTGCATGCATATTCAAGCATGGAGAACAACATATCTTAACACCAAACTCGAAATCATAATAAAGAGAGAGATGAGACAAAATTTACCTAAACTTTCCTTTGGTGATATCTTAAAATCCTTTGAGAATTTCTCAAATCTAATGATAAATTTGAGTTCCTTGATCCTAAATTAACTTAGAACACCTTAGTTTGGGTTAGAGAATTAAAAATAATTGTGAAAATTTAGTGACAGCTGAATGGTGTTCTTCTCCTGCTCTCTTATCCTTTCTTCTCATTTCTTTCAATTAAAATAAAGTGTTTTTAATATTTAATGGTGGGTGCATGGCCACACAAGGAAGAAGGGTCTAGAATGTTAACTCTTCTTTGACCAAACATGGTGAAATTATCTTTTTGCCCTTAAATTATGTGAAATTACCATTATACCCTCCAAACTTTTCCTAAATTTGCAATTAAGCCTAAAATTTTGGGGATGATGAAAACTTTTATTTTCATTTTGGTCCCTAGATTTTTGAAAATTATAATTAAGCTCCTTAACTTTATAAAATTATATATTGCTCCTCCAAGAATTGAAAAATTACATTTAAGTCCCTTAACTTTTAATAATTTGAAAATAAGCCCTTATGTACATCAACTTTTCCAATTAAGCTTTCTAAGTGTCCAATAAGTTATAAATCATATATAATCACCAAGGCATTAAAACACATTTAAGTTGACCATCATGGCCATATCCATCCAATAAACTTAGTTTTACACACTTAAAAGCTTATATGTCAAAAATCTCCAAGATTTCGTACACCGATAAACTCTCAGTCCATGTAATGGCATATAACGTTATATATCACTGACATATATACCGAAAGGGTTCAAATACATTTTTGAACTCATATACAATCATGTATATATTAATATACAGTAGTATCTCTAAGTACAAACCAATACAAAAGGGCTCAGAGAGTCCGACGTTACAAATTATGCCATAACAATATTTCATTTTATTATGATAACATCATTGCCACTAAAATAATTGAAAATAGTAACAAAATATTTGTCACTAGTGCTTTTTTATCAATGTCCATTACTTCTTGGTTACTAATATTTTAAGGAAAAAGTGTCAATATCATTTTGTCAAAAAAATGAAAATTTGTTCTTACAAAATATATTGTCACCAATGTGTTTATTATTGTCACAAATAGTATCAATTTAACAATGGAATTGCAGTGGTGGTAAAAGAAATTTGTATCAGTGACCATATTGTCTAACAAATTTCGCCACAAGTATGAAAATTATATGTTACAATAATGTTGTCACTAAATAAAGATTATATGTTACAATAAATTTATTACTAATGTGTTCGTGTTTGTCACAAATAATATTATTAAATTTAACAATATAATTGCTTAATCGATATAATATTTTGCATTGGTGGCCATAAAATAGAAGTTGTCACAAATGATATGGATTTTTAGTGCCAAGATATTGTCACACAAGCAAATAAATTTTTTTAGTATATATAAAAATCACCAAAATGTACAAAATTATAATTTCCAATATATAAAATTGGAAATTTTAATATTCAAGACAATTATATTTGTTACAATTATTCCAAACTACTACGTACTAATTTAAGCTAAAACTCTCTAAAGTAAAATTTCCTAGCTATTCTTCCAGATGAAGCATTTTATAATAATATAATGATAATAATAAGAAGGAATACCAACTATTCTAGATTTTATAAATTTATAAACTTACATAACTAGTTAGGGTATTTGATATTGTGGCACTTGATGGATTTCCAATTGAGACAGAAGTAATGAGTTTTAGGACATTGACAACCTTTCCAATCTCAATTGCCTAGTGAAAGACAAGCACAGTTAGTTGAAGAACTCAGCTATAGAACCCATATACTATGATGGAAAAAGTTTATGATACTTGGATTCTAGATAATCAAACCTTTAGGATATCCATAATCAAAGTCATCATTCAAGCCTCATCAATGACTCAAACAACACAGATTCAGACTGTCAGAAGAAACAACCAAATCAAAATCAATTAGACACCATAAAAAATTAAAAACCATGTATATATCTTTGAGCAATTGCACCAAAAAAGCAACATATATGCTCAAAATTGAAGACTAAAATCAAAAGAAATCCACATAATTATCTAATTCAAAATTCCAATCAACCAGAAAACCTACAAAGACTTAAGCTGTAATAAAAAACTGCACTATGAGGTCATATATACCTCCTCTTGGCTAGCCTAAAGAATGTCCTCGATCCTTAACATTTCACCAACAATTTGTGACTCTTCCTCAATCTCACCAGTCAAAGCCTCAACCTCTCCATAACTATAGTTACTAACCATCAGATCAACATTCACATTCAACTCTCCATTGTTGCAACTATTAGCATTGCTCTCTTTACTACCAACTCCATGTTCAAACTTGTTGTCTTCATCATCATGATGGACATCACCACCACCACCATTATTAGAACCAACTTGTGTCTTGCAACCATCACTTTCACTGTCACCGTCATGACCAGGCACCAACAGT
Source organism: Erythroxylum incrassatum (assembly GCA_026546855.1). NCBI lineage: Eukaryota > Viridiplantae > Streptophyta > Magnoliopsida > Malpighiales > Erythroxylaceae > Erythroxylum > Erythroxylum incrassatum. The sequence goes on from JANVCL010000006.1 coordinate 14,450,011, forward strand.
TCCACCCGATTGCATCCAAAACAATCAATCCTTGAGAAAACAACCACTCCGTAATTCAATCTCTCCTCAGACGAAACTCTTTGGGACAATCCGAGGTAGTGACCATAATAGCCTGGTCGATGATACCAAAGATATCGGAATTCGCCCCCTTAAAATAGTTCCTCCGGTAATCAAGTGATCCTTGTTTCATTGTGAACCCGATTACCCAAATCGAGAAATCTATCCTCAAGGTTATTGTGATTGCTCTACTATCTTTCTATGCTATTTTAGAACTACCCAGAAATCAAAAAATCGGTTGTTACAACCAAAGATGAAAGATGAAAAAACACTGACTTTGAAACCAACCCAGAATTAAAAACCAAAATCTAAATACGAATCAAGAAACAACTCATTCGGAAAGAGAATTTGGGGTCACAAAGTGATGGGAATCAATAAAAAATATGATCTTTACAATCCTTAGTTGACTATCATATGGTTAGTTGACTATCATATGGCATTGATAGGCAAAAATATTTTACTAGAGAAAGAAATTTTCTGTCTTCCTTTCACTACAAACTTTCTCGAGAAAATTTGTTTTCAAATCTATATATATATCTCTCTCTCTCTCACACACACACATACATACACACTGTTTGTGTTATGGATTCTTTGCACAGAGCACTAAGGAAGTGGATGAGCAAATGATTAATGTCCAAAACAAGAACTCGTCTTACTTTGTTTAATGGATCCCAAACAATGTGAAGTCCAGGGTCTGTGACATTACTCTCAGGGGGCTCTTCATGGCATCCACCTCCATCAGAAACTTAACCTCCATCTAGGAAACGTTCCGGAGGGTTAGGGAACAATTCACAATTATGTTTAGGAGAAAGGCTTTCTTGCACTGGTATACCCGTGGGGGAATGGATGAAATGGAGTTCACCGGAGTAGAAAGCAACATGATCTTTCTTGTTTCTGATCACAACAGTATCAGGATGCTACTGTTGATGAGCAGGGTGATTACGAGGACGAGGAAGATGACAAAGCGAAGCATCTGTGAAGTGTGTGAAAAACCAAGAGAAGCCAAAAGATTTGCAGTTATGTCTATATTTGTGTCTGTTTGAGAGAGTTAAGAGTTTGAGAGTTGAGCGACGGTACTGGGGGTGAGAAACGAGAAACAAAGGAGATGATTAATGGAGGAAATTAGGTTTCATGTCGCGCGTCATTTCAGTCTCAGGGAATAACAATGAACAAATTAATTATGGATTATATATTATCAGACTTGCATAAAAAAATGAATAATGAATTGAATTAAAAGTATAATTTTTTTTAAATGTTTCCATTTTTTGGAAATTTAAAAAAATTAAATTACTCAAACAACAGGTCTACACTATACAACAAAGGGGGGGGGAATAGAACCGGTGCCAACACCAAGTCCTTTGCAGTTAACAGCCCAAAATCAACTACTATATTCTAAATATGCCATCGCCGTCTCATTTCCAAGGTAATACCCTCATGCTTTCCCGTAACAATGAGAGCCTCACGAATCATATTAACAATACTATCAGCTAACTCATACTTATGACGCTCTTGGTGCTTATAAAGTCTGCAGTTTCTCTCCCTCCATAAGTGATAAATCACTATCTGAAAAGCCATCCGAAGTATGACACCATCAGGCCTCCCGGGTTGAGTATCCCGTATAAGATCATC
>JANVCL010000006.1:14459536-14481384 GCA_026546855.1 Erythroxylum incrassatum
GACGTGTTTCATTTGCCTTTGTCTTCCAATCTCAGCCACTCACTCTCAATCAATGCAGTCGATAACGTGTTACACTTCTCTTTTGACTACAAATCTTAGCCATTCACCTGTCCCTTCTCGAACCTTCTCTTTACGTGTCATGAATCCTATTATTCACGTGTCCACTCTCATTAAATGCAAGACAACACTTCCAATACTTGCGGTCAGACCACTAACCAATGCAGAATCAACAAAACAAATGCAAGGTCGACCACAAAGCAAAGAGGTCGGCAAACAGTGAGGAGCTCGGCAAGGAAGAGCTCGACCAACTAATGAGGAGCTCGGCTGTAATAAAAAACAACTGATGGGAGCTCGGACATTATTCAAGACTTCACTCAGTAAGGTCGGTCTCAGTCAAAGAATATGAGGAGCTCGGGCATGAGTTCGGTCCGATCAAACAATGAAGAGCTCGGTAAATAACAGTGATGCAAAGACGATGGAGCTCGGTCAGAAATAAGGAGCAGTGAACAAAGGCCAGTCGGCCAAATGACCAAAGGGTGGTCGGCCATCGAATAATATCAGTTCAAAGCAACACTTAGAGCTCAGCCATAAACACAGGTCGGCTCGGCCAGAAGCAAAGGTCGGCCGTAGAATATTAATCAAACTCAGTAATGAGAGCTCGGCCATAAACAACGGCTGTCATCAAAGCAAAGAGATCGGTCGACTAGACCGCTCAGCCAATATAGAGCTCGGCCATAATAACAAATGGATCGGTCGGCCTATGAGAGCTCGATCGGATCGATCGAATATCAGATTGACAAGTTATGGCCGAGTGCAGAGAGATCGGTCAATAAAACTGATCAGTTAGAAATGCAAAGTCACTCGGCCAACGGATCACAGTCGATCGATCAGAACAGAGAGATCGGTCGGTCACGGTCGGTCAGAACAGAAACAGATCAGTCAGACAGAGCGGTCGATCAGAATAGAAAGACAGATCAGTCGGTCAATAGGACGGATCGATCGGTCGAACAGTGGGATGGATCGATCGGTCAGAAGAGAAGAACAGCTCAAGACAGATCAATCGGTCAGCAGAGAAGGATAGATCAAAATCGATCGGTCAGAACGATCGGTCAGAACAATAAGATGAACAATAAGATGGACCGATCAGTTAAACATAGAAAGACAGAGCGATCAGTCCGAACAGTAGGCTTATTGGTCAGAGCAGAGAGGCGGATCGATCGAAGTCGATCGGTCAGAGTATTAAATTCATTAGTCAAGCAGTCAAAAGCTCAGAGTCGATCGGCCAAAACACAGGGCGGATCGATTCAAACAGAACAGAAGGGCAGATCGATCGAAATCGCGGTCAGAATCAGTAGAATGGATCGAGCGGTCAAATGAGCAAAAGCAATAAAACAGAGAAGCAAAAGCGGTACAACTTGGTGCCGCTAGAAAGCTAAAAGATCGATCTACACTCAAATATCCAATTCACAATGCAGTCAAATAGCACAATTATTCCCATGTATTCGATCCGTTCACGTATATAGAATTTTACCTTAGTAATCAGTCCTCATAATCAGTCGATCAGTTCCTATTGATCGGTCAGTCAGTTCATCGACCGGCAATGCTGGTCGATCGACAATCAGTGCTCCTCGATCGGTCAGTCAATGCATCATGCTCGGTCAATTCAGTATTATGTCTATCCCGTACCCATTCACTATACCCATCTATAATTCCATTTCAGTATCACCTCATTCAAACTGCTCGGTCAGTCTAGTTACCTCATTTCTCAATCTCTATAGATCGGTCTGTCGTATTCTTACTTCATTTAATCGATCACAGTTCTGTTTAATCATGTTTCTATTTCCTCAGTCGGTCGGTCAGTCTTATTTCCCATTCACCATTCTGTTCTATCGCTCAGTATTCTATCACATTTCTCTTTCCTTGATCGGTCGGTAATTCTGTTCCAGCGATCGGTCATTCAGACCTCCATTTGATCGATCAGTCCACCACAATTCTTCTTATCAGTCAGTTAATCACCATATCATTCTATCGTTCGGTCAGTCACCATAGCATTTCTATAGATCGGTCATTCTATCGCTCGATCAGTCACCATATCATTTCTATAGATCGGTCATTCACCACATCATTTCTATCAATCGGTCATTCACTTAGTCTCCCAGATTTCCATTTTATCTCGAGCAGTCGATCATAATTCCTATTCTGTCGATCAGTCTGCTTTCCAGTTTAACACATTATCGTTCTATTGATTTACTCAGTCTTTCCTATTGATCGGCATTATCCGAACCGTCCAACATCACGCGAGCACTATCTGTACTGATCAGCAGTATTATAATCTTGACTGATCGGCATTGTTATCTGCCTATCTATACCGCTCGGCATCAACAGTATCCCAAAGTCATTATTAACCTTTCATTTCACTTTTCTCAAGTCCTAGTTCACTACAGCAACTCATCAGTGCAAACGCTAGGCAGTGCGATCGCTCGACCACTACGATCGCTCGGCGGTGCGACCATTCAGTCAATGCGATCGCTCGGTAACGCGATCGCTCGGCCAGCGCGTCGCTCGGCCTCACCATCGCTCGGCCTCACCAATCACATACCACAGTTTAGTCGATCGGTTCTACCGATCGGCCATAACAGAATCAGTCAAGTGATCGGTCATTTAGTGCACAGTCCCTAATGCGGGGCCAGGATGTTACACAAGTAGGTCAATTGGTAGAAGCAATAGTGACCTGAAATGTAGGAACCCTTCCAAGTAACACTGAATCCATTTTGAAAGAACAAATCATGGTCATTACACAAGCAACTAAGGAGGAATCACACCAAGCTTAAGACAATTAAGGGAACGAAAAGAATAAGTTTGATAAAAACGTTTTTTTGAAGTGAACCAGAATTACAAACAACCCAGCAGAATCAACATAAAAATCTCTACCCCATTTTAGAACAACGAAAGCCAAATCCATTCAGGAACAAGGGGAAAGAAGAGGTGCAAAAGAATAAGGAAGACTCTCTATTGGAAAGGTACAATTTTCTTGAGATAAAAAAGTACCAACCCCTGATTCCATTCCCAATCAAAGCCATGAGAAAATCTAAGGAAGTTGAGTTGAATGAAGTTGTAGACATGATCGAGCAACTAGAAGCATGAATTACACTGATGGAACTAATAAGGGGAAAGGTGTAAAAATAGATGGAGGAAGAAAAGAAATTAATGACATCACCAAAGAAGGAGGATCTAGGGGGTTTTTATATCCCCTGCATTATTAAGGGTGTCAAAATAGAGAGAGCCCTCGTCTATTTGGGAGCCAGCATAAACATAATGCCATATTCCTTATATCAAAAGCTAGGGTTTGGAGAGATAGTCCCCACCAAGATACTGGTAAAAACGGTAGATAAGTTAGTTCATCGCCTGAAGGGTATCATACAAGATGTGCATATTTAAGTGACAAAGTTTACCTTTCCCACTGAATTTTTTAATACTGGACATAGAAGAAGATGTGGAAACCCCAATTATCCTCGGGTAGATATTTTTGGCCACTGGCTGATCAATTATTGATGTAGATGGGGTGAGCTTATTCTAAGGGAAAGAGAGGAACAGGTGTCTTTCAAATGACAAAAGTCCTCTCTAACTCATGGCCATCATGAAGGGAATGGATTTTGGAGGAGAAAAAGAGAAGAATGTTGATCTAAAGTGTTCCCTAGAAAAGAATAAATCCCGTCGGAGAAGGAGAATAAAGAATCGCGAAACGGAAGGTAGTGACATAAGCAACCAGGTGGTGCGTGTACATTTTATAAGATTGACAACTGAGTCACCACCGAAGAATTTTCTTAAACCCCCTTGATTAAAGAAGAGCATCAAGCTAATGATGTTAAAAGAAGCACTATATGGAAGACAACCCATGGTTTTTAAATAACTGATTATTTCCTTGATTTTAGATAGTTTAAATTCCATAGTTAGGTTGTTCAGGTTCCAAATAAATATCATGAAAGAGTAGGGCATTAATTTTGATAAAGATGATCAGGAAGGCAAGTATAATGAAGTGGGTGTATAAGGACAAAAGATGAAAACAAATCAGAAATTGGTGAAATCATCGAAGGTCATGATCGTGGCCTACGGCAGGGCATTATAGCCATGCATTTTTCAGTTTTTTCCGTACAAAATTTCCCTCCCCTCACCTATATATTCAATTCTAGCCTTATTTCTTCCATCACTTTCATTTAGACTCTCTCTTTATACACATAAGACATTTAAAGGCTCTCATTTCCCTGTACCTACACTCAACTCCCTTACTTTTACAACTTTTGCACACTCTCATTCCTAATGGGTCCATAGATCAAACAGATTGTTAAGCGCACCCAATCCAAAGGGAAAACCGAAGTATCGGGCCTCGAAAAAAGAGATAGGGTAGCGAATTATGGAGCACCTTTCCCAATCTTCTCAGATAAGGAAGGTAATGGCTTTCACTCCCTTCACAATAAGAAAATTATAGTTCCCAAGTGCTTCCATTTTGAGACTTTAGATAGACTAGATTTGAGAGACAAGGTCAAGAATCTAGTAGAGAGAATTCAATGGGGACAATTTATTCATTTCAATATCCAATTTACGAAGAACTAACCCTAGAATTCTTTACATCCCTTCAGTTCGAATCCAATAAACCTAAGGAATTGTGGTTTAGGTTACGGGAAAACCTTATGAGCTTAATTATGATATTTCGTATGAAATTTATGGGTTCCCCAGAATCGTCCGCAGTGGATCACTATGATGATTTCCATGCACCCCCTACTGGATTGAATTAACTAGGTTAGAGTGCTTCTATGCTAATAATGCACATAACAACATCATCAGAAGCCACAAACATTTGTTGCTGCACAAATTCATATGTCAAGCTATTTTTGTCAAGACAGAAACTAACAAGTGTTCGATAAAGGAACTTTTCCTGTTGTGGTGCATGGACCACAGCATCACAATTTGCACAACCACCCATGTATTTAATGCAATTATTGCTACTCGATGTAAGAGGAGCAATAACTTAGGAATGGGTTACTTAGTTTTGGCCATAGCTGATTATTACAAAATTGAGTGCAACGGATTCACGGTCTACTGTCTTGAATTCATGAATCATCATCATCTATGGCGAGTTGAAAGTATCTATGACAGATACTTTGGCTAAAAACTCCAGTGTAGTGAGAAACATAACAAAGGAATAAATACGTCAGAGCTGGGACATCAAACGTATTCATAGGTATTTCGAGTCTCAAAGTATGCAACTACCACCTCCCTTACCATCATCACCTCCATCACTGTAAGGTTTTGTTTCTAACCCTTTTCTTTTAAATTTAGTATTATTTTTTTTCATTTCATGTTATTTCCTTCCATGTGTGTTTTTTTGTCTCCTTCTTACATTCAGGACAATGTGTAGTTCAAGCATAGGGAGGGTTGTGTGCTTGCTTTGAGTGTGAATTTTGCATATCGTTATGTTAATGTGTTTAGGTTACATATTGTGAATTATGTGAATGTATCGATGGCTTAAATGGAACGAAATCGATTTAATTTTGAACATAATCTATTAGGTTGTGAAGATTCATTAGCTCGCGAAATTAGTGATTTGGGTTCTTTGACTAAAATATACAAGTTAATTAGGATTTAGTATTTGATAGCGCATCATAACGCTACTCAAAACAAAAACTAGGCTATTACTATAGAAGTGGTGAGTCTAAGTCGATCCCACAGAAAGTGTGTATAAAGTTGTTAAAATGAAATTAATCAGTGTTTAGGTTTACAGGGTTTTGGTTTTAGAAATAAGAAAATAAAATGAAACTAGACTAATAAAAACAAACTAAAGAAAACATGTGAAAATGATAAAAATGGGGAATTCGTAGAGACCTAGTTCTTTGGTTCAATATCAACAGCCTACACCCTAATTGAACATATTTTATTGATTTGTTGTTCTCAAACCTCTCCTAGAAACTATTAATCGTGGGTTAATAATTAACTCGAGTTTTTCCTTAGGTAGTGTTCAATCAAGATACAATCCTTAATTAAACCTAACCACTGAAAAACCTAAGATACGATCTCTAGATTCAATTAGGCAGTAGCATTACGAATTAGAAAAACCGATTAATCAAGGCAACAACCACATACAATGCGTCATTTAACCTAGGTTATGTTATCCCTAATGATTACAATTCATTGGTCACTACACATGAATTTCAACATAACAATTACAGATTATATCAAATTTCTAGCAATGGGTTTGCAAATAAACGATTCAATGAATGCATTAAAATCATCTTTTCACAATACTCAATGGGTTCATGCACAAATAACTAAACAATAACAAAAATTTGACTATCCATACACAAAACCTAACAATTAACATAGGATAACACAATCAATTTCTAATGAGAGAAAGAAACAATAAAAAAGGTGAAATAAACTTAACTCGGGTCATCGGCGTCGATGTCACCTTCAAACTAGCGTCGGGACGTCTAACCCTTCATAGGTCTCTCCTAAGAAAATGCTTCAGCCCCTATGTTATAACCCAGCTAAAACCTCCTATTCTACTGCGCCTCCCATCTCTTCTCTCTCGCAAGTTACTATTCTATTTAACTGATTTATTTCTTAGTCCAATTCATTATTCACGTCTCCTTTTAAAACCTGCACTCCTAACTGTTGAAAAATGTTTACTTTTACATTCAAGCAGACGTTTTGCACTATGTTTCCTCTCTTGCTTCCAACGTCGTTTTGCTTCATTCTTTTATCCCCCTACTACTGTGCCGTTTTTGATCTCTTCCATCTGCCCACATACTATTGTATTGTTGTAGCATCCCTTGGCTTTTTGTTCTTCTTCTCCTCTCCTAATGTACTGCAATTAGTTCACGTAAATTGCATGTATTCCATGCAAAGGTTTTCTACTTCTTTGCCATGAGCAACTTGGAATTTTCTTTTTTTTCTTTTTTTCTCTTTTAAATTTTCTTCTTCTTGCTCCATGAAAACAAGCGAAAATTAATCTTCAAAAAATGGTCAAAATATAGAGCTTCGACTTACTTTAACTTCTTTACTTCTAAATTGTACCTAAAATTCCATATGAGTCAAAGTAAGTATCTTAAGGAATTTCATGTCAATCGCTAAGTGTTATGGAATAATTTTATAATTAATTAAGCACCTATCAATTTTTTTCCACACTTAGCTTTTATCCGTCCTCGGGCAAAACATTAAAATTAAGCTCAAATATCCAAAAAAATTTAGTTAATGCCATATGTTCCAAGAATATATAATCATAAGCAAAGATGAATAACTTTCAAAAATCATAGTAAGAAGTCAACATTCCAAGCATTTACTTATGGTCAATTAACATTCTTCATCTTCAAAACTTGAGCAATCTAATGGTAGAATTGGAAAATGTATTTAACTAAAATATATCCATATGTACACTCAACACCATTCATGATCATGTCATTCCACAACTTTGTATATCATTTCATTTCTCCACCACTAACGTTCACTTGCAAAATCATGAATCAAAGGACTTTTTAGGGTTGTAATGTGGGCAAAGGTAAGGTGAGATGTATTTGGGTCAAGTAGCTTGAAAGTCACTAAAGTTAGTGAAACAAATGCAACACTTAATATGACATCAATTGCATAAGTTCACACTCATACAAAACTAGGTACCGTTAGCTATGACGACTGCAACACTTATATTTAACAACTCATTTCATCTCTCACACACAAACCACATAAAGCATATAGCAATCCAAAGAAATCACTCGTACAATTTATGCCAACAATACATTGAAACCACAAGAGTGAACCTTCCAAGCCAATATCTACCTCATATTCAACATAATCAAATAACACATTCATTACAACTCTAGGAAGATGCATTAACTATGAAAAACTTTGCAAACTCATATTCACTTCCTCCTTGATAAATTTATTTAAACAAAAAAAATTCATTTTTTTCTTTTTTTTCTTTCTTTCTTTTTCATTTTCTTCTCTTGTACCTTTCTCTCTTTTTTTTCTTTTCCTTTTTTAACATTAAAAGAAACTACATTAACATGGGAATTTCAATGATAAGACATAACAAAACATCCCAACATTAACCAACCCACGCATATGTATACCCCCACATTTACACTTTTGTACATCTACAAACTCACCAATCACAAATATTCCACTAACTTTATGGCTTGAGTAGCACATTTGGTTACGTATAAAGCATGTAATATGGTTGATAGAAAATGAAAGGCTAATGAGTGTCAAAGGGGCTTATCGAAAAGGAAAATCATATAATGGGACTACCAAGAATAAGAGTTAATGTAACGACTCCAAAATTGACATTGCGTCATGACGCTAGTCAAAATAAAAAAAAGACTACTACTATAGTAGTGGTGAGCTTAGGTCAATCCCACAGAGATTGTGTGCAAAGTTTATTAAATGAAATTAATTAGTGTTTAGGTTTAGAGGGTTTTGGATTTTTGGAATAAGAAAATAAAATGAAACTAGACTAATAAAAACAAATTAAAGAAAACATGCGAAAAATGTTAAAAGTGGGGAATTCGGTAAAGACCCGGTTCTTTGGTTCAATCTTAGCCTACACCCTAATTAAGCATATTTAATTGATTTGTTGTTCTCAAACCTCTCCTAAGAACTATTAATCGTGGGTTAATAATTAGCTCGAGTTTTCCTTTAGGTTTTGTTTAATCTAAATACGATTGTTAATTAAACCTAACCACTGAATAACCTAAGATACGATATCTTGATTTAATTAGGCATTAGCATTACAAATTAGGAAAACTGATTAATCAAACCAACGACATACTATGCATCATTTAACTTAGGTTATGTTATATCTAATGATTACAAATCATTCGTCGCTACACATGAATTTAAACATAACAGTTACAGATTATATGAAAATTCTAGCACTAGGTTTGCAAATAAATGATTCAATGAACGCATTAAAATCATCATTTCTTAATGCCAAATGAGTTTATACACAAATAACTGAATAATAACGAAATCTAATTATCCATATATAACCCAAGTTTATATGCCTAGGATAACATAATCAATTCAATAGGAGAGAAAGAAACAACAAAAATAGGATAGAAATGCTTAACCTGGGTCGTCAGCATCAATGTCACCTCCGAACTGGCATCGAGATATCTAGCCCTCTATGGGTCTCTCCTGGAAAAATGCTTTAACCATATTAATAACCCTACCGAAGACCCCTAAGTGCTCTCTTCACTACACCTCCTTTTGTTTCTTTGTCACTGTTGGACCCTATTTTTGGAGTCCAACTTTGGGGTTATAACACGTGACCGTATTACCCTGTATGATTATTTTAATGAACCCTCATTAACCATCATCAGTTCATCTTCATTCTCATAACATCCCAAAGATTTCCTATCTGATCAATGGATATAAGGTCATTCTTGTGTTTGTATCCTCAAACATCACCCTAACATAACACTCACTTGTGTTGTCTCTACTAAGTACATTTCAAGTTCCATTCAAGCCTAAAATGTATTATAGAAAAGCATCGATGAGCCCACAATTTATAATTGTACATATTATAGGACAAAATGCGTAAATTTCACTAGAGTTATCGGATTAAGGTCATTTTAGGACGGTTTTAAAGAGAACTTCTTGATCTACAACTTTCATGAAGACTCTAAAGAGAGGTTTTGCCATTTAGTGGGTCAAAAATGTAACTTTCTGAAAGTGTACAGTGTATATCCGTTTAACGGACATACACTTCCACCAAACGGACATACACAGGTTTGGAGTGTTTTCCAGCCCCGTTGAAGGTCCGTTTAATGGACCTAATGTCTCTTTAACGGATACAGATAGGATTGGGAACATTTCCAGGCTCGAGAAGGTCCGTTTAATGGACCTAAAGTCTATCTAACAGATATAGGTGAGACAAAACTCCCTCCAAAGCATCTCTAATGGTTCCTACATCTATTCTAACATCACTTTCACTCATAATCTTACCAAATTCAACTCTTCTAATGTGATATCACTTCATATCAATTCAACTACCAACTTTGTTTCATTAAACTCTCTAATCTCTACTCATTTGATTCATCACTACAACTAATTCTCATCATTTACTATAGTTGTCCTATATACACATCCTATGCAGCATCACCAACTTATAATGATCATATCTCTCAACTCCGATATCCAAAAATTTCGTACTTTATATCGTTAGAAAGCTAGAAAGATAAGCTACAACTTCCAAGAAGACAACTTTGTCTAATGTAGCCTAGATTAATACAATTTTTTCCCTGAAGTCAGAACACAAACTTTACCCTTACGAAAGACTTGAAAATGCAATGTACAACTAGATTGATGCGTTTCATACTGTTTAGATAGACATTATACGAACTTATCCTATAGTTATCTTATGCTCTATGTGAATATATTGAATTTTCCTTTTTAAATATCCTTTACATTATATAAGCGCAATTAATTTTAGTTTCCAAAAAAAGTATTTATATGTTTAGTATTACATTTATTTTTCTTTTTTAATTTTAAATTTTCATTTCTTAAATTTTCTTTATATTTTTCAAATAAAAATAAAATCCTATTTGATTATTAATATCAATGTGTTTATACTTTTATTACTAATAATAGTTAAAACAATACTTCTCTCTAACTAGTTTTTGCTCTGACCTCTCTTTAATTGATTTTACCAAACTACCCCTACTTCTTTCCTTTTTTGGAATTAACTCTTTCTCATATTTGGTTTGTTGCCTTTTTCCCGTAGATGATAGCTACATGGTGACTGAAGTTTCAACCTTGATAAGAGGTTGATAGTTGCTTAATTGATTGTGAAATTATTCCGTAACATTTAGCGATTATCGACATGAAATTGCTTAAGATATTCATTGACTCATATGTGATTTTAGGCACAATTCGGAAGCAAAGAAGTTAAAGTGAGTCAAAAGCTTTATAGTTTGGCCATTTTTTGAAGATTAATTTTCACTTGTCTTCATAGATCAAGAAAAAGAAAATTAAAAGACAAAAAATGAAAACATAAAGAAGTTGCTTACGACACGTCCATGGAAATTGAATAATATTACATGACCTAACATGAAATTAAAGGTGGAAGCAAGTATGGAGAAAATGCATGTTGCAGGTGGATTAAAACAAAAAGCAAAACGGTAGGCAACATAAGAAGGAATGTAGTAGCAGAGCACCAGATGACGACGCACAACTAGGAAGAAAAACCAAAGCGCAGGCATAGAAGCAAGAAAGGACAACGGAAGCAAGGAAGCAAACAAGTTTGCATTACATTTGCAAAAGTGGTGAGGGTTTTAATAAGAGTGAATAGTGAAGTGGACCAATAATTAAATAGAAATAAAGAGTTGCGGTAGAGAGCAGAATAGTAGCGAGGGAGGCGTAGAAAAAGAAGCATTTCGGCTTGGACATTATTTCTTGGGGTTGAAATTTTTTTTTAGAAGAGACCTATAAAGGGCTAGATGTCTCGGCGCCAGTTAGGAGGTGACATTAACGCCGATGACTCGGGTTAAGTATATTTCACTATTTTTGTTGTTTTTTTTCTCATTAGAAATTGATTGTGTTATCCTATGTTAATTGATTTGGGTTTTGTGTATGGATAATCATATTCTCGTTATTGTTCAATTATTTGTGTATGAACCCATTGGATTTTATGAAAAAATGACTGTAATGCGTTCATTGAATCATTTATTTACAAACCCATTGCTAAAATTTTGATATAATTCATAATTGTTATGTTGAAGTTCATATTTAGCGACTAATGATTTGAAATCATTAGGGATAAAATGACCTAGGTTAAATGATGCATCGTATGTGATTGTTGCCTTGATTAATCGATTTTCCTAATTTGTAATGCTACTGTTTAATTGAATCTAGAGATCGTATCCTAGGTTATTCAGTAGTTATGATTAATTAATGATCGTATCTTAATTAAACACTACCTAAGGGAAAACTCAGGTTAATTATTAGGCCACAATTAATAGTTGCTAGGAGAGGTTTGAGAACAACAAATCAATGAAATATGTTTAATTAGGATGTAGGTCAAGATTGAACCAAAGAATCGGATCCCTACTGAATTATCCACTTTTGTCAGTTTTTTAATGTTTCTTTACATTGCTTTTGTTATTTATTTTATCTTTAATTTATTTTCTTATTTCTAAAACCAAAACCCCCTAAACCTAAACACCGATTAATTTTATTTCAACAACTTCACACACTCTCTGTAGGATCAACCTAGACTCACCACTGCTATAGTAGTAGACTAGTTTATTTTGACTGGCATTACAAAGTGCTTTCAGAGGCCTTCCTCAGGCCTTGCAAATGGTTATGACTTCCTAGCTCTATCGAGGGAGTCACTACTTAAAAATTTTGGAGGTAAGGATAGTAAGGAGAGAGATGAAGAAAATGAAAATGATGAAAGAAATTTAAAAGATTCTCATGTAAAGGGAGCATGGAGGACTAAATTTCATACTCAGCATAATAAAGGAGCGCTCAAACACTTCTAAAATGTCATCAGAGATGGAGTCATCTCCCCTCTTGTCAAGTTAATAAAGGCCAGTGCTAAGGCTTGGTCTACATCCTTAATTGGTTTTCTCAGGACCTAAAAGCCAGCATTTCTTGTAGTGAATGCTTGGGAAAGAGTTAGGTGGGCTAAAAAAAGGTTGGATGAAGTAATGCTTAGAGAAGATGGCACAATTTTATTCAAGTTCTCATATGAATCTAAGTTAAATGATATTGATATAGTAGAACAAAGGCCATGGCACATTAGAGATCAACCTTTATTCATCTAGAAATGGTGGTCAAGAATGTAGTTGGATAGAGGTAAGATTGATATACTTCCAATGTGGGTTAACTTTCACGATTTACCAATAGAGTTTTTGACTATTAAAGTTCACAATTTTTTGGCGAGCTCCTTGGGGGAACCAATATGTATGGATTCCCAAACAGTAATGATGAAGAGAATTTTAAAGTTGTGTATTGAAATTAAGAGAAATGCAACACTACTAGAAAACCTTCCTATTTTGAGAGTAGGGGAATTTAGAGAGTTGGAGAAGATTGAAATTCTTATCACTTACCCCTAGAAGCCTAGCAACTCCACTAAGAAGTGGGTCCCTATTGGTAGAGTATTCAAAACTTGTTGGCAAGAAGAACTAATTGAGTCTGAACATAGCAATATCCTTTTTGAAAATGACTCCAACATTATAAAAGAAACTAATGCAAAGAAAGGAGAGACTATTAATAATGCTGGTATGAATAACTCGCACAACTTGGTGGAAATGGATGAATTGGTTTAGGAAGCAATTGATGATGCAAGAGTTGAAGAAGTAGCAAGTTTAGGAAGGACTAAAATAACTTCATTGCAATATAAGATATCAAAGTCTGCCAATAATAGCCATTGAAGTTGAAATAAATGAAATGGCCCTAAAAAAAATTGAAGTTGATAAAAATAACATTCCAAGTGCAGTGAGTAAGGAGACTATTTATGAAGTTATGAAGTCAAAAATTACAAACAATATCCCAAAAGTAAAAGCCATTAATCAAGAAGAGATTGACAAATTCAAAACGTAGAACAATAACACCAGAAGAAAATTTGATAGGAAAAGGGGAAACTAAACGACAAAAACAAAAGGGATTCCCCAATTAAATGGCAATCTTAGTTTGAAATACTAAAGGCCTAAATGACCTGTTCAAAAGGTCCCTAATGAAAGAGGTTATGAAGGATAAGAAGCCTTGTTTAATAAGTCTTCTTTAAACCACAATAAAAGAACCACATGTTCGTTTTGGTTCTAAATTTTTGGGTGCTAATTGGGATATCATCTCAAACCATAATTTGCATTATAATGGTAGAATTATGTGCCTTTATAACACAAATATGATTGAAATCAAAAAAGTGGAGGAAATTGATCAGTATATTCACCCGCAGTGTCAGATGAGAGGTATAATGCTTGTCTTTGATTTAACTCTAGTCTATGTTTCTAAATTTGGTTTTTAAAGGAACAATCTTTGGTTGGATTTGCAAAATGTTCAGTTGAGAATTTAAAATCCCTAGCTTGATGTGGGAGATTTAAATTGTTCTTAAAACTTAATCGAAATTAAGGGTGGTAAGAAGTTCAATTTTGGTTTAACAATGGAGTTCTCCAATTTTTAATGAAGATGGATTTGATGAACTTCAGTTCAACATGCAGATTACGTACTTACTCTAATAACCAACACAATAGTTATCTTATAAGGAAGAAATTAGATAAATCCCTGGTGAATTTTATATGGCTGAATCAGTTTGCTAGCTCCTTTTTCATTTTAGAGAGAACTTGTTATCATATCATTCAGATCATTCGTATATGTTGATGAAAATGATTATCGAAAATAGGAAAGTTAGGGCCACTTTTCAATTCTCCAATGGTATTACTCAAATAGAAGGATTCACAGAAGTAATTAACAAATGCTAGAGTCATAAAGCAATGGGTTTTAAAGCATACCAACTTATGCAGAAATTAAAGTTGGTGAAAGCTACTCTTAAGAACCTCATGCTTAAGAGATCTCAGAACCTCACAACCCTTAAGAATTAACCAATTTAAGCTAAAAAAGACTACTACATCTCCCCTTATAATGCAGACTTAAGATTGACAGGGGTGCAAAGATTGTAAGAGTATTAAGAAGCTTTTAGACTTCACAATTCAATTATCATGCAAAAAGCTAGACTTAATTAGATGAAGGATGGAGACTCCAATGCAAAGTCTTTCACTCCACTTTACCTACTGCTAAGAATGCGAACAAAATTTTAGTGTTATAAGACATTAGTGGATTGGAATACTCAAACCAGGATAGCTTACAAGATCTAGCTAATAAGAACAACATGAAGTAGATAGGTTATGAGGATTCTGCTCTTCCAAGCCACAATGCATTAAGGATGCTTAATTACTCAATTGATCAAGGAACAAAATAATTTGTGGTGTCCCCTTTCACAGAACTTGATGTCAAGAGAGTTCTCTTTAGTTTGCATCCTTCAAAATTACCAAGGCCTGATGGTTTGCCTGCATTGTTCTTTCAAAAGATATGGGAAATTACAGGTAAACTTTCTGTTGAAGCAATGATGGAATTCTTTACATCCTCCAAAATTTTTCAAGAACCAAATAACGCTTTCATTTGCTTAGTGCTTAAAAAGCAAAACCCTCAGAGAATGCAGGACTTTAGACCAATATCATGCTATAACACCAAATACGAAGTGATTTAGAAACTCTTAGCTGAAAGAATGAAGACTGTAATCACTATAACCACTAACTCAACATAGGTGGCATTCATTCCAAACAAAAATATTGGGGACAAAATTCTATTACTATAAGAACTACTGAGGGAGTACAATTTAAGTAAAAATATCAAAAGTTACTTAATTAAAATTGACTTCAACAAAATCTTTGATACAGTTAGTTAGAGGTTTATCTGAGTATGTCTCGAAGCATTCCAGCTACTCCACAAATTTATGAATTGGATAATGGCATGCATACAAACTCCTACACTAAGTATGCTCGTAAATGGACTATCTACTAATCCTTTCAAAAATATAAAAGGGATTAGACAAAGAGACCCCCTATCTCCCCATTTATTCACCTTTGTAATGGAAAGCTTTTCAAGGCTACTAAACACGTTAATCTCTTGTAATGGGGGCTTTAAATATCATTACAAATGATGTGCAATCAACTTAACTCACCTCATGTATGCAAATGTCTTATGCTCCAATGTGAAAAGATAGCTTATTTATATCATCTGATGTGAGGTATCTAATATAAGTAAGTAGAATTGTGGGCTAAATGTACATCCTACTCTGTTATATTATCTTGGAGTACCAATCACCTCTTCCAAAACAAAATTCAATGATTTTTGCCTCTCATCAGAAGGAAAAAAACAATAGTGAATGCTTGGAAAAAATAGGTTTCTTTCATATGCTACTAGGCTACCCTTATTATCTCAGTTCTTGGCAGCTTACATCTACACTGGATAGCAGACAGTGCATTTCCAAGGAAGGTTACAAAGGAGATTGATAGAATAATGCAAGCATTCTTCTAGACAAGTAGAATAGAAATTGTCAAAAATGCAAAGATAAGATGGAGTGAAGTTGCTATCCCAAAGAAGCATTGAGGACATGGGATCATTTCCATCACAACTATGCAAAAAGTTCTTATGTGCAAAAGGCTCTGGAGACTCTATACAAATCATAAAGCACTCTAGATCAAATGGATTCAAAAGTATCACCTAAAAAAACTTGAAATTTCTGGCATGCTGCTTATACAGGGGAGGTCTCTTAGATCTTTATCCGGCTGATGAAGATGAGAGACGCCGTCTAATGGAGAAAAAAATGGTTTTGGTTTAATTATTGGCTAGACTCAAGGCCCATTATATAATGACCTTAGATCTTAGAAACAGAATCTTGTTGAACCTCAAAATATCATTACTAATATGCAATGGTGAATGGAGTGGAAATTTTAGAAGTTTAACTCTCTAGTAGAACTGTTCCCTAAACTGAATGATGTGGAGAATGACGATGTAGTCACTTGGACTCTTAACCTGAGTGCTAAATTATTAAACAAATCCTACCATCAGTTTCTTACCAACAGATCATTTGAAGCTCCTTGGTATAATCTTTTATGGAGAAATACTTTGAATCATAAAGCCTTTATAATCACTTGGCTAGTAATTAGAAATAGGTTTAGGACTAAAAATCAATGGCATGGCAATATGGACTCTACTTGTGTATTTATGGAAGATAGAGATCATCTCCTTTTATTTTGCATATTCTCTAAAGTAATTTGGAGATCTTACACTTAATTGTAGGAGACAACTACTTGTATAAATGAGAGTAAACATTGAGTTGGATTATCAGTCATTCTAAGCATGAAATGTCCAATGGAATACTTCTTAAAGTAGCCTTCACTACTACCATTTATATCATTTGGAAGGAAAGAAATAACAAACGTTTACAAACATGGAACAAGGGAAATACCAACTAGTAGGCAAGATTGTCAATTGGATTAGATTAGCCATCTTTGCTAAGAATGTGCATAATACTCTTTCACCTGACATAAAGTATAGATGGAAACTATGATCTGCTTATAATGTTTCTCTAGGACTAATTCTATTGTAATGCTTTACCACTTATTGAATTTCCAATCATATTGTAATTGAATGAAGGCCATTAGGGTAAAACTCACTGTAATGTTATATTAGCTTTGCCTATAATTAATGTAATTTTTATTCTTTTTAAAAAATTATTAAATATTAAATAAAATTTAGAGTTAAAATAATTTTATAAATTAATTAGCTAATTTTGTGTTAATCTTTTTTAATATTTTATTAATAAATATTAATATTTACTGAATTTAAAAATAAAAATAACAGATCATTTATGACGTGATCATCAATAAGGAAGCCACGGTGTTTTTCTAATATCTTCGGCATCTGTATTTAATCTGCTATTAAAAAATTGTCAAGTTTGCCTACTTTATCTTTGAATGTAAGATTTTATGCAGCCAGCGCAAACCAGGACATTCTGTCAACATCATCTTTTCAATTTGATTGAATGCTATGGTCAGAGCCGCAAGTTTTTGTTTGCTGCTGTTTATGGATATATATGGCTTGCCTTATGGTTGCCGAATTGCAATAGTGACAACCATAGCGACATAGAAAACGCGTTAGTGTAACAATTGAATTGCGGTCTTGACCATCAACTTTGAGTTCAAGTTCATTAATTGAATTTGACATCTGGTGGAGTTACATGTTAAACGTATTGTACATGCATTGAAAGCTAATCAGCTTAAGAGATAATTTTACGGAAGTGTAGGTTTTTGCACGAGATGAGTAACTCTCTTAAAGCCTTTTGCTCGATTATGATGTGCACTGTTACACCAAAATCCAAAGTTCAGACAATAAATGAAATTATCGTTCACTGCCGCGTTCAATATATTTGAGAAAGGTAAATGAAAATAAAAATAAAAAATATTAATTGATTAATTAATTTCAAATAACGAAATGATTATAATACAAGAAAGCATAGAAGCCTCACTTAATCGCCAATGCTTGTTTATTTCCTACTGTATTAATTTATGTGGTGGGGTCTGCTGTAGTTACCAACAGGTGTATATATATTTACTATCATTTTTTATGTATTTACTCCTTTAATCTGCATCACTATTATCCTGTTACATATGCATGTGTATCTATTGGAAATAGTCTCTTTATAATGTAGGAGTAAAGCTGCATATTATCAGGCCCTCCCAAACTCGCTTCATTGCTGGACTTTGGAGTATGATGATAATGATGATCAAGATGATAATATTTGTATAGTGAGACATTCATATGTAATTATTACAAATGAATTTGATCCCATATTTTAAATTAAAAATTTCTTAATTAACAATTATATTTTGCAATTCATTTAATCTTATTCCTTGTTCTTTGAAAAAATAAAGGAGAAAAAGTTCATTAATAAAGAATGGGAATACAAAACAAAAGAGTACATAGGGGCTACCCTTCTACACACATGGGAATCTAAGTACAGAAATTGGGTCTTCAAGTTGCACCTACCAACATAGCAAGTTCATGGATGTTTTCCATAGCATACGAGACGAGGGTTGTGATAGATTTTTGTTTAGAGTTGAAATGTGTAACATTCCGCTCCTTCCAAATGGTTTGTACAGTCATGCAAACAGCAGTTATATGGATAAACTTGGGAGAACTTTTTAGAGAGGAGAGCCAATGAATAGCATGAGGGAGCGTGTGTCCTTGAGAGGGCCATATGCAATACACTTTGATGGCTCCCCATATGCGGTTGGTCATCTAACACATGAAAAATAAGTGATCTTTGGTTTCCTCTACTATTGAACAAAATGGACAAGATGCGTTAATGCTTAAAAGTTTTATATGGCAATTCTATATGGCAAGCCATAAGAGAAAGGAACTTTTAGGAGGAATCCTCTTATGCTAGATGATTTGATGTCACTCTTTTACTGGTTTCCTCATCCGTACGAGGCTTCTCATGATTCGATTTGAAAGGTGGTGAGTAGGTTGATTGTGCCAAAAGTTGTTGTGATTAAGAGGATGGGGAGGGTATTAGGGTTGTAAGCGGCTAAGAGTGTCAAGGAAGTTTTAGCTACTATTGTTGTATTATTTTGACTTTGGAGGCTTGGTATTTTTTTTGACTTTTTTGGCACAATATCTCTCCCATATTGGGATGAGATGAAGTTGGGAGGAGTTTTTGAAGTTATAACATAAATCCTCCCCCTCCTAATCAAATCCATCCCAAAAAATTTGATAAATACTCAAAAGTTGTATACATATCGAATTTAGTATTCTCTTCTTAATAAGAGCAGGTTGCCTTAAGTGGTGCTCGGAGAAGTAGGCAAAATTGGCTGAACTCCGTTATCAATTTTCGGGTGTGTTCTTTCCTTATCTCTTTTATTTATTCCGCATTTATAGTATTCAATATTATTTGTCGGGTATATTTATGGTGTTGTGTTCAATTATTTGGGTGTATTTATTGTTCGTGTGTGTACATGAGTTAGGTTGTGATAAATACACCGTGCACATAATTTATGTCTAGGAGGCTGGGATTTAAGTGGGACCGTTTGTGACCCCTCCGCCCTTTCTTGGGATTTTACGTGAAATAGTAATACTGTCTTAAGAATCCGTTTGGCGGTCTTTCCTAGGTATTACCAAATCGGTTCACTTCACTAGTTGTTTACTTTAGAGGGAAGAATTACCTGATTTTCCCAACATATGCGACTTCCTTGTCAAAAATGGCAACAATCCATGTAATTTATTTGCAAAATTTGGGCAACTATGCATATAGCATTTGCTTGTTTCCAGCAAAAGGTCGAAACTTTGACAACCAACATGACCTTCCAAAGTTATTAATTGTCATTCTATCCTGTTTTAAAATAAACTTTCAAACAATGGCCTGAGTCTTTAGACCATTCCATTCCATTCCCTTCCATCCTTCTACCCACATCCAAACATACCTTAGATCCTGAAGGCCTTCCCATCATTTTCTACTCTTTTGCTCTTACCTGTGAAGCACAGCGATTTCTGGTTTTGAACTTTTCGGAGTTTCTCCTCTTCGATGGCAACATTTGTACGTATCCAGTGCTACGCTTGAGAACACGACAGTCGAAATGGTATTTGCTGTGATAAATAGCTGTGCAATTGTAAACTAACTCATCGAGTTTACACAAATTTTGAGCTAGGCCACGGTTCTAGACTAACGAAATAACGAATTCAGATGCCATTTCTATAACAAAATGTCGAAGTTGACGATTATATCGAAAAGTTTCTAAAAGTTATGGCCTCGATGGGTTAACTTCCAGGGACATTGGTTCCACTATCAAAGGTTTCCAGTCTATGCTCAGCCCATTTCAGATCCTGACATTTCAACCCAACTCGTAAAAGCCCCAGTTGATAAAACCCTGAACAAAGAACAACGATGGTAAAGCAGTTGCGATAAATCGTTGGAACTTGGAAGACAACTAATTTCCGAAATATCATATTCTGGACACGTGACGACAGAAGAGAGAATATTTAATCGTATAAAAAATTTTAAATTAGACAATCCCGATGAGATGCAACGGTAATAGTCCTCTGACTAACTTATAAAATGGGATTTGATTTTTGGTGGATACGTTTAACAAAAAAAATAGTTTTATTGAGCTTCTGCTTGCGAATTGGGAAGCTTTTAAGTCTCATCCTCAGCCAAATCAAAAGAGCTGTCACTACATAATGAAATATAAGCACATGGATGGTAGTAGGAAATCAAACATCAAACCGGCGTGCAATGACAACGCATGAAAGATTTTAAACATCATTCTTGATGAATTTACTATATCCAGTCTGATCATCGTAATACTTGGACCACAGCATAACTCCTCCATACTTGTTCGAAACCTTAATAGTAGGAAGCACCTTGGAAGTTAAATCGGCTACAGGTATGAATCCACTCCCTGCGGCCTCTGGAGAAGCAGGTAAGCCCAGGAAAATCTTTTTCGCTGGAATATCTGATATCCACTGTTTCCATGCATTTTCAAGATTGGTAATCTGACCAGAAGCGTATTGGCAAGGTGGATTGTTGTAAAATTGGACCCAAACGTAGTCAAAAAGACCTGTCTTTAGGGCATTTCCTACCCAAGCATCAGGGAATGGGCATTGAGGAGCTGCTGTTAAGAATACTTTCTTACCTCTTTTGCTGTATCCTGCCAGATACCTTGCCATATCGTCCCAGTACAAGTTGGTGCCTCCTTCAATGTCAAAATCGATTCCGTCAAGAACAGCAGCGCCTAGAGGGCGAGAAGAAGATTGTCCACCTAAGAAGTTATTCCAAAGATAAGTAGCAACTTGCTTAGCATCATCAGCAGAGGCTAGAGTGTAGCCACCCGCACCTCCTCCAATAGATAGCATCACTTTAATGCCTTTCTCTTGGCACGATTTTATATCAGAGCTTAAACCTGTGCAGCCATTGCTATATGGATCACAGTGACCAGCGAGGTTTATCATTGGAGTCTGGCCATTGCCAAAAGTTGGTAGAAAAGCCAAGTTCACAAACTCATAGTTTCCAGTGGCACATGTTTCTGCCAATGTTCCTTCATTTCCATTCTGACCCCAATAGATTGCAATCCCACCAGCATTGGAACCTAATGCTAGCATTAACAATGCTATGGTCATAAAAAGCAATTTGATTGCTGATTGTAAGGCCATTAAAGTAATTGTGGTTGAGCTAGCTATAAGGTGAACCAGCTTCGATTGGAAGTTTGAATGTCAAATAAACTCGGGTTTCCAGTGCA
>JANVCL010000006.1:14490779-14503983 GCA_026546855.1 Erythroxylum incrassatum
GGTGGAGTGGGGGTGGGCGATATACGAGAGTGTGGTGGTGTTAGGATCTCTTTGTTTGTTGGGTTGGGCTGGTCTCTGGTTCCTTAATCGCCGACTGTACAAAGAGTATGAAGAGAAGAGAGTTCTTGTTCAGATCATCTTCAGTATTGTTTTTGCCTTCTCTTGCAACCTCCTCCAGCTCGTTCTTTTCGAGATCATCCCTTTGCTTTCCAAACAGTTAGTCTATTATATTTTCTTTTTCATTCTTTAGTTAGCTACGACTCTCTATACTCTTATTCTGTTTTGCTTGTTTGCTTGCTTGCAGGGCTAGATGGATTAACTGGAAGGTGGATCTGTTTTGTTTGATATTGTTACTGGTCTTCATGTTGCCCTATTATCATTGCTACTTGATGCTTTGCAACACTGGTATCTAATTCTTCTAAACCCTTTTGCTTCTTTTTCTTTCTTTTTGTTATCAATTTCTGTTCTCTATTGAGAATGTATGATTTTGCTCATTGTTTTCTCTTTCGATACGGATTGGCAGGTGTAAGGAAAGAGCGGGCAGGACTTGGTGCCATCTTGTTTTTGCTGGCCTTTCTCTATGCTTTTTGGCGTATGGGCATCCATTTCCCCATGCCTTCTCCTGATAAAGGTTTCAAGTCATTTCTTTATGTTTGTGGTTACAACCTTTCCTTGTCCCTCCCTCCTTCGTTGTCTGTTGTTAGCACATTATGTGATTCACGTTGTCTGTTGTTAGCACATTATGTGATTCATTCTTAGGCCTCATCCCGCAGATTCCTCTAAACTCTTAGGTGCAACGAGTTCTCTTACATTTCTGGTTATATTCACGCCCATGCTTGATATGGCGTTGACCAGCAACTTTGACATATGGTCAGTAGAATCAAGTAGGGCGGACAAAAACAAGAAATGAGTTAGGAATTGATGTTTGTATTTAGAATTAGTAAAAAGCAAGGGAAGAAAATGCATGTTAGTTTGGAAGCTATGAAGTTAGGGCAAGGCTAAGAGTTGTTGGGCATGTAACATGTTTCACAGTTGGTTTGTGGGTAATGCAAGCCTTTTGAATTTTCTGCTATTCGAATTTCAACCAAGTTTGTTCTTTTCCTCTGTGATGCGTTGGTTTTTCTTAATCATTGTTACGACATTCTTTTGAAACATGTAGCTCGAAGAATGACAAAATTTGAAGTAATTATACTTCAATTTCATATGAAATTTCTTTTCCTCTCTATTTTATCTTTTTGATAATGTTTTGTGAGCTTGTAGCTGATTTTTTTGATTTCAAACTTATTTCGTCAAATTTCTGATTTTGGATCTTCTTGATTTGGCATTAGGTTTTTTCACGATGCCTCAACTAGTTAGTAGAATTGGTGTCATTGGTGTGACTGTCATGGCTGTATTATCTGGTTTTGGAGCTGTGAATTTGCCTTATAGTTACTTATCTCTCTTCATCAGGTAATCTCAAATATTGTTTATTTGTAGTTCTTCATAGACTTTTATGCTTGTGATCTCATATCAACTTTGTTACTTTATATTCATTAAACAAGTGGTGTCATCCATCATACATGTTTTTCAAAATCATCATCTTTATTTTTCATGGTTACTTAAAGAACGTAGCTTGATGAATTTTGGGGGTAGCCATTTTCATTCTTCCTCTTGCAACATGTTGATTGGCTTCACTTATGTCCTTATAACAATTGGAAAAGGCACTTGATAGGTTTGGATTGCAAAGTAGTGACCGTCAATGACTAATTTATGTGGTAGCTCTAAATTGTTTCATATGTGCTTCTTCTCTTGCTTCTTGATGTCTTTATGAGGAAAGCTCTCCATCAGCAAGCACTTACTTTATATAGTTGTATATGCTTGTGAAGAGAACCAGACTAAAACGAAATGTGTTGGGTAGTAAAACATTTTGGCTTATCAAAAATGTGATGAAAAAAAATGCCTTAAGGTTGGAAATGATTGAATAGGACACCTTCTTTTATAACATATTCGGAAGGTTGATAGGCTTTTTGCAATTGGCTTTAGAATAGTTTGTTATCTATCATCTTTTAGAATTTGAGAAGTTTCCTTAATCCTTGTGGTTGATTTTTTGTATGATATATAAAAAATGTTACATCAAGGCTTGTGATTGGATTGGGGTTAAGTAAGCTTGAAATTGTTTGAATATATGGAAATTGATTTGTAAAAGACTTTACTATGTTTTTATGTCCTTTAAATAGTTCACTCTAAGCCATAGGATGCTTGTGCTTGTAAAAGTTCCTTGGAACACTTCATGGTATCTTTGTCATGACAAAATTTCCTCATATGATGAGGTTTGCAGACACTTCCTATGGTGAATTATTATGTAGTAGTGTATCTTATCCTTCCTTTTTTATTGGGAAAGGAAACACAAATGGGAAACTATATAAAAAGATTAAAATTATTGTATATACATGTTATAGATTTGTGCATGGATGTTCACTAATTAGTACCAAAAAAGGGTGTTCTTGAATCTATGATATTTGACTGGACTTGTTTTTGAAGAGAAACATTTGATTGAAATTGGGGTTTGCTTTTTGTTAATTTAATTATATGTGTTTACATAATATGGGTTTCATGTGTTAGGGAGATTGAGGAGTCAGAGATCAAGGCCTTGGAAAGACAACTAATGCAATCAATTGAGACTTGTGTCACAAAGAAAAAGAAAATTATTCTTTCTCAAATGGAAATGGAGCGGATACAGGGATCAGACGAGGTCTCTTTATCTTGCTTTATCTCTTGTTATCTTCCTCTTCTTTTTACTAGTACTATTGATTTCATTCTCATTAGACTCCATGCTTCTCTTTTTCTTTTTATGATACTTTCTTTTACTTGTCATTCATGTTCCTCTCACCCTTTCCACCCAATAGGAATTGCCCTTCTATTTAAAACCTCTTTGTTTCTAGATTATTGAAAATTAATACATGTCGATGGATGCTTTTATTGTTAAAAGTGTACTTGAGTCTTTCTAAGCAAGATTGTTGTTATTGGCCAAAAAATTATTATTTTGTGTCTCCATCTTTCCTTAAATGTTGGGCTATGTATAACATCAAAGAGTGTTAGACCATGAGATAAAGTGAGGAGTGTCAAAACCTTAAACTTTTTAGTGTGAAAATTAGTTCAAATGAATATTCATCTTAAGGTTGAGACATATAGAGTGCTTGAAAATGGGTGGGGATGCTATATAATATTCATCTCGATCGTCTAAGAGATATGTTACCTTCTAAATTATTGTTTTGCTTTCAACTTTTGGTGTCAACTCATCGGTAGGCATTGCATCAAGAAAAAGATCAAGTGCTTTTTGATGCATATCTAGGATACTTTTAGAGCTAAACAACAACACCCAGTAGAAATCCCGCTAAGACACAGAGTCTGGGGACTTTTAGAGCTAATGTCAATTAATTCATATAAAGTTTTTTTCATACCCTATTAATCATTGATAGATGGCAGACATAATAGGTTAGAGAGGGGGGCCTATTTCTTACAACTAACCGAAGATGAATTATCTTTCTCTGCACAGTATGAGATTGGTATAAACATAAACATCTAACTTGGCATCTGTTAAAGCATTTTGGGGATAAGAAGTTTTAGCTAGTTAAACTTGTGAACTAAAGAGTTGCTGATTGACATTTTCTCTAGATGGATAGATAATAGGTATAATAGGTGAGGAAGCTGAATGACCGTGCGATTTATGATTGTTTATGTAATTGTTAATTTTGCTAGGTGACTTGGTGAGATGCTTGTTTGGTTTTATGATTTTAGAGCTATAATTACAAATGTAATCTCTTATGTTATCTTGACAATTGTTTTTTCACTAGACCCAGCATGCTTGCTACATAAATGAGTGCACCCCCTACCCCTTAACTTTATACATATATTTGGTATCATATTCACATATTTCAACCTTCAGTTAAATTATCATCATTTCTTATGTTGGCAATTGTTATTGTTGAACCTTTTACAAGTGGCTTCTTATCAATGGATGTTTATCTTATATGGTTGTGTGCTGTAGAAATTAAAAGCAAGGTCATTCTTTAAACGGATTGTTGGCACTGTTGTGCGTTCTGTGCAAGATGACCAAAAGGAACAAGGTGACTATTGTTTATCCTTTTTAATTTCCATAGTTGCAAAACAATATTGTGGCCTCAAAGAACTATTTTAGAAATATATAAGATATGTAAAAGGCTCTAGTTTTAGAAAAGAATATTGTTTGTCACTACTCATATTTAGCTTTCACATCCTTGAGATTGGTAATTTGCTACCTTTTTATTCATGCTCTTTAGTTTTAGATGCTTCTATTATGATCTAGATTTAAATGAATAATATGGTTATCTTTCTCTAACTTTAAAATGCTAGGAAGTGACCCATTAGGATTTCAATGTTTTTTTGAAAGTTATTTCCAAATTTATCAAAACATTTTTTGCCTGTGTCCATTTCTTTATCCTTTAGCACGTGTGTTTTTGCAAATTTATATGTCTAATGTTTGAAGTAGCCTTTTGTACATATACATAAGAATATGTGGAATGTTCAAAGTAGCCTTTTGTACTGTTGAATACTTTGTTAGATTAGGTGTCCATATATCAACAACTTAAATTTCCCCAAACATTGACTGCTCTTTGATTCTATCTTTATCTATTTTAGACAACCTATATGTTCTTTCATTTCAGATATTAAAAACATGGAAGTAGAGGTACAAGCTTTGGAAGAACTTTCGAAGCAACTTTTCTTGGAAATCTATGAGCTTCGCCAAGCTAAGGTTTACTTACAAGATTAAAATTTTGTTAAATGCACCTTAGTTGTATTCTCTTTTCTCATTAGATTGCAGTATACTCTTTTTACATTAGATTGTAGTTTGGGATGAGAATTAGGACTTATGCAATATGCTATGGATTATTTTTAGATTGATCAAATTTTTGCGGAAACCTTTTTCAATTAAAAAACAAGTCTATAGATGTTACTAAGGGGGGATGCCAAGTGACCTTAAGAGAATACAAATAAAAACCTACTAAAGTATTTTGATTAAAATTTAATAAGGTAAGCTTGTGGAACCATATATTTCTATTTGACCAGAACTGCTTGTATGTTTTTACATTTGGTAATTGATATTTGAATATCCATAGATCCTTAAATTTTTCCTGCCTCCCTCCTAAAAGCCCATGATATGGCTCACAAAAAGAGTGATTAATCCTTTATCTGTAATGATGACCAAGAAGAAAATTTCCATGTTTCTTAGTACAACATGGCAATCCCATTGAGAAGAGCGTATGACATTGTACAATTGTGAAGAGAAACTTCCCATGTTACTCAGTAGAACATAATTAATCCCATTGGATGAACTTACAACATTGATGTATTGTAACTCTTGCATGGTTCACATGCATACCTATTTCAGATGTTTCTTATTTAGCATACGCCTATAAATAAAATTGTGGAGAATAATTTTGGTACTACCTGAATCATAAAATCTGTTATACTAGGTTCCTATGTACCAAGTATCAAAGTAATCCTTAATAAAGGTTATCAGTAATAGATTTTGTGTGACATGAGCACCTGTCTCATCTTTCCCATAAAGTGGCTTGCTTCTGGGAAACAGACTACTATCTGAAATGAGGAAACATTAATTTGTTGTGACTTGTGTGTGGTGCATTATTTGCTATAAAATGAATTATTTACATGTTTTGAATATTTATTGAGTTGCAAATTCTCAACATTTTCCATGCATGAAATTACTAAACAAATAGTTACAATAAAATATGATACTTCATTGTTGATTGTTAAGGTTGATAGATGTCATGGTAGTTGGCTAGTGTGATTGGCAGTAACTGCTTCAATGTTACAATCTATGCATTTAATTTAGGTGTAAAGTCATATCTCCTTTCTCCAATTCTTTGCCTGGTCTTTCTTACTTTGTAGGAGGCAGCAACTTTTTCTAGAACTTGGAAGGGTCACATGCAGAATTTGCTTGGCTATGCTTGTTCCATATATTGTGTGTATAAAATGATTAAGGTACGGTTGTAACATTCTTGACCAATATGTAGATTTTCTTCCATCAGAGTGTATTTAAGATAGTGAAAGGCATTATTCAAATATGAACGAAAAACTAGTTTCGATTGGGAATTGCAATACTTGAGGATTTCATGTGAATGATTTAGGTACTTGAAAGATAGAGAAATGATTGAACTAGCTTGAAGGCTTTTC
The DNA here is from genome assembly GCA_026546855.1 of Erythroxylum incrassatum. NCBI lineage: Eukaryota > Viridiplantae > Streptophyta > Magnoliopsida > Malpighiales > Erythroxylaceae > Erythroxylum > Erythroxylum incrassatum. Next base: position 14,496,993 of record JANVCL010000006.1, read on the forward strand.
TTTTTTTTGTTTGGAAAAGATATATACTAAAATAGAAACAGAAAGATTGAATGAAGACCTGTCTTATAAGCATGATGGAATGTAGGCCACCTTCTTCATTAGTTAAAAAATGTATTTTGGTTTCAATTATCTTTTCAATACTCTTTTATCAAGTCATTTGAGATTTCTCGTTTCTACGAAAGCTTTTGTGTTCGAACGTACATGCACAAGTGTTGTACCAGATTTCAAGTTTATCACTATTATAGATTATGATTTGATTAAAGGGATTTTTAGGGATTATAATTGTAATTTATCTTAGATGAATAAGATAATCTAGTATACAAAGGGAGTGGGAGCTGTTGATTTCTACAAGGTGTCACAATTTCTCTTCTTAAATTCTCATTCATATCATGGTATTAGAGCATGTTCGCTAATCCTGCCTCTAATTTTTATACTTCGTTCTCCCACAACCGGTAACCCACACCCAAAGCTTTCTAAAAAATGTTAAGACTAACCGTAACAATCTAACTCCATAATCACCCTAAGCAGCCACTGATGACCAAGTTAATGGAAGAGGCAACGTCGGCAAGTGCCTCACGTGCCCCCAATTGCTGTTGACAGCCATTGGTCAACCGGCGCGTGTAGTGCACGTGTCACCTTCCAATGATGTTCTATTTACCTTGTTGCCATGGACTGAGTCGCACCAACTCCAGGAGCCTATTGGTGATGTGTTTTTCTGCCTTTAATTGTTGGAAACTAGGCTTGTATTTAACCATAGTTGGTGATGTGTTTTTCTGCCTCTAATTGCTGGCAGCTAGGTTTCTGTGTTTAACCATAGTAGCTGGTTCCGTCGTAGTCGTATCTCATGATGATTTGAATTTGTCTTAGTCCCTCTTATGTTGTTGCTCAACTGTTGACATTTGAAGTTCGTTTTTTTGCACTATTGTTCTTCACCTGATTCTCAGTTACATCTTTTTTACTGTGTCGGTTGCATCATGAGCAACTTCAAAACTGAAAGGGTTGAAAGATAGCCACCCATTATGGTTCAACAAATCGCAAATTAGAAATTGAATGGAAGGAGTCATGTTGCTTGGGGAAATGCAGTCATTGTATATCTTGGGGAAACGCAGTCATTGTGTATCCCAAGGGACTGATATTAAACTGCTAGAATGTCAGGTTTCAAAGTTCAATTTTGGCTAGGAATGCAGAATTTTCAGATTTTGTAAAGCTGGGAATTTAAGGCTTGATTGTTGCAAATTTAAGCTTAAGATTTCAGGGTTTAATATGGCTAAAATTTAGGTTTGAGTGGCCTGAAATTTAGGTTAGGGTTGCGAATTTAGGGAAGAACACAAAGAATGGATAGTAGGAAAATAGGAATCAATACTAAGGTCTAAGAATCACTCTTAGAAGAAAGCATCACACCTTTTAGTTAAAAACTTCAAGTTCGTAGAAAAATTTCAGATTGCTTGTTATTGATGAAAGACTGAGTATGCATATATATAGAGTTCTTAGAACCCTTATTCTAGTAGGAAAAGGTTTTTAATTTAAATCATATTATAATAGAAACTCTATGAGTCCTATACAACTAGGATAGCATATCTACATAATAATAACATAATACTGCTACTTCCTATCTAATAAGGAATCCTAATATACTTTGAATTTCAGCCTTTATCTTTGATGTGAACTCAATTCCCAATCCTCATCCCACCAAATTAAAGCTTGCGATTGATTAATCTTTCCTCTTGTATTTTTCTTACAAACTTTAAGTTCTTTTGCATCAATTCTCCCCGACTTGTCTGAATTCGTCCTCGACGTAGAATGTGATAAATACTAATCATTATAATTGGGCTTCTGAAATTCAAACTCAAAAATCCAAGTTCTGTCAGAAATCTGTCTTCCTTTCCACTTGACAGGAAATTGCCGATATACTTAAACTTTGGTAGCTACAATTTGTGCATCAAGAACATCCTTTATGTCCTCTTTAAGATAAGGAATGGCTGGAATTCTTACAGTTGTAGTAGGGGATTGCTCATCTTGTCCATGATAAATAGTTAAGTCCGCAACATTAAAGATATGACTTATTCCCTCATCACTTGGTAGTTCCAAAATATAAGCATTAGCACTTATCTTCTTGATGATCTTATAAGGTCCAGCACTCCGTGAATGAAATTTCTTATTTTTCCCTTTTTGAAAATGCTCTGGACGAATCCTAACCATCACCATATCCCCTTCATTGAATTCCACCAATTTGACATTGTTGATCAACATGTTCTTTAAAAGACAAGTTACTGATTGTTATCTTTCGTCGTATCTCATCAAAGATGTACCGCTTGTGTTGTGCAAAACCTTTAGCTTCAAAACTAACTCGTGTTATTTGTGGCAAAGGAACCAAATCAATAGGCTTCCTTGGTTGAACTCGTAAAACTATCTCAAAAGGGCTCTTCCCAATAGACTTATTTATAGAACTGTTGTATGCAAATCTGCCATATGAAGAATTAGATCCTAATTTTTCACATTATCTCTAACCAAATACCTTAACAAGTCCCCCAAGCTTCTCTTCACTACCTCTGTTTGTCCATTAGTTTGGGGATAAAACGAACTTGAAGATTGAAGCTTAGTGTTCAGTGTTTTCCGTAGAGTTCTTCAAAAATAACTCATAAACTTCACATAACTATCGAAGACAATGGTTAATAGTAATCCATGGAGGCGTACAACCTTTTTGAAGAATAGTTTAGCTATATGGACAACATTTTAAGTCTTGAACATGGAATGAAATGACTCATCTTGAAAAACCTATGCACCACCACGAAAATAGAATCATAACCTCTTATAGTTTTAGGAATTCCCAGGACAAATCCTTACTTATGTCCTTCCATGGTTTGTAAGGCACGGACAATGTTGTGTATAATCCATAATTTTGCTTCCTTTCTCTGGCTAATTGACTTGTTTGACATTGCCGTGTAACCTTAGACACATCCTGCTTTAAAGATGGCCAATAAAAGCGATCTTTAACCGTTACGATGGTTTATATCTTCCAAAATGCCCTGCTACTCCTCCTCCATGTAATTCCAAAATCACTTACTCCCTTATAAAAGTATTAGGTAGGCAAAGTCGATTTCCTTTGAAAAGATAGTCATTGTGGATCACAAAGGGTAAATATTGGTCTCTTTGTCCAGCTGCAATTTTTGAATTAATTATTCCAAAATCTTGATATGAAACATATCCTCCCTTATAGAAGTATTAGGTACGCAAAGTTGACTTTCTTTAAAAGGATAGTCCTTGTGGATCACAAAAGTTAAGTATTGGTTTCTTTGTCCAGTTGCAATTTTTGAATAAATTATTCCAAAATCTCGATATGAAACATATCTCCTTTATAGAAGTATTAGGTAGGCAAATTCGATTTATTTTAAAAAGATAGTCATCGTGGATCACAAAAGGTAAATATTGGTCTCTTTGTCCAGTCGCAATTTTTGAATAAATTATTCCAAAATCTTGATCTGAAGCATAATCTCTTTTTATTTTATCAAATCCCATGACCTTTACTGCTAAAGTGTTAAGCAAATGACCCTTCCTACTCAATGCATCTGTTGCCTTATTCTCAACTCCTGTTTGATGTTTGTTGCCAAAATTAAATTGTTCCATAAATTCACTCCATAAGGCGTGCCTTTTGTGCAAATTCTTCTGGGACTTAAAGTGTTTAAGAGATTCACGATCCGAATATAGAATAAACTCCTTGTATGAGAGAGAATGATGCCAATTGTAAAGAGAACGTACTACTACATAAAATTCCTTGTCAGAGGTCGAATATTGTTGCTTCTCTCCCTTTTTTTTTATAACTAAAGTAAGCGATTGGGTGTCCCTCTTGGTTGAATTTGCCTCCAATTCCAACATGAGATGCGTCACAAGCAACTTCAAATACCTTAAGAAAAATTTGGAAGTTGTAAAAACAGGAGATTTAGTCATCTTTTTCTTGATTTCTTCAAATGCTTTAGTTGCCACCTTTGACCAAATAAATTATCCTTCATACAATCAGTAATTGGTGTCGTTATGATGCTGAAATTATGAATAAATACCTTATAAAATGTTGCTAGGCCATGGAAACTTTTTCTCTCATGTGCATCCTTTGGAATAGGCCAATCAAGAATGACCCTAATATTCTCAGGATTCATCTCCACTCTGCGGTAGGACATAATAATATCCAAAAATACAACACTTAATTGCCTGAAAGATCACTTCTTTAGGTTGATATAAAGCTTCTCTTGCCTCAAAACTCTCAAGACTTGTTGTAGATGTAATGGGTGATCTTCTTTAGTCTTGCTATATATTAATATATCATCAAAATATACCACAAAAAATTTGCCCATAAAAGGTCGAAATACTTGATTCATCACCCTCATAAAAGTGTTGGGTGCATTAGAGAGACCGAATGGTATCACCAACCATTCATAAAATCCCTCCTTAGTCTTGAAAGTCGTTTTCCATTCATCTCTAGGTTTGATTCTAATTTGATGGTACCTTGATAGAACTCTAGTCTTAGACTACTAGAGATTTATTGTATTATTGCAATATAACCGTAATGTATATATCATTACAGTATAGAAGTATGGTATTTCTCCCTAACCAGAGCAGAATTGCTCTTCAGAAGGTATGAATATCCTTCTGTCACAAGATATTCTCACTTTTCTGCCTCCCTTCCTTCTCTCTCTCCGTTACATAAATCCCCTCCCCAGGTACGTTCTGTTATGCCTAACTAATCTGCCACCTTAGCTGATAACTAACTTCCCCCTGGCCCACTGTTCTTCCTTTTGGAATACACTTTCCACACTAATGGTTTATTCCCTTCTCTATTGTTTCTCTCATTTGCTAAATCACTCTCTACCCCGTAGATTCTATCATTTCTCCCTCCTAAAAAAGCAGTCTTGTCCTCAAGGCTGAAGTGAGGAAATTGACTCCGAATCACATATTCATCCTCCCATGTGGCTTGTTCCACTGCCTGGGCCTTCCACTTGACCAACCATTGCTGTGTTGAGTCCCCAAAAGTAGTAACTGTTCGGCTGGCCAGCACACATTCAGGTTCCATCATATCTTCCAATTCTACTTCCATACCTTCTGGTAAAGAGGCCTCCACCGAATAATTGTCCACTGCCTTCTTAAGTTGCGAAACATGGAATATTGGATGAGCTCTAGAGTTGGGGGTAATTTAAGTTTATAGGCCATTGCTCCCAATTTATCCAGAATTTGAAAGGGACCAAAATATTCCTTGCTGCTAGTTTTTGGTTGATGCGTCTGGCCACGGTGAGCTGTCTATAAAGGCGTAGCTTTAGGAAGACCCATTCCCCCACTTGAAAAGTTGAGGAGTTCTTTTCTTGTCAGCATACTTCTTCATTTGCTCCTGGGCCCTATTGTACTTCAGCTGATTTAAGGCTTCATCTCTATCCAGTAATTCTCTAGCCACTACCTCAACTCTTGTCTCACCCTGTCAATGCCGCACAAGTGTAGTGGCTTCCTCCCATACACCACCTCAAACGGTGTTGAAGCCGTGGAGATATGAAAAGTTGTATTGTACCATAATTCAGCCCATGAAAATTTTGTCCTTAAACAAGTAAAATTTTATTGAAAGTGTTGCAACACATTTATATATTATGAGATAATAGCCTTTTCTCGTTGCTATCATTTTGGTTTTCTTCTTCTTGATTTTGGGTTCTATATGTGAATCGTCAAATTATTAATTACCCTAATTTGCCTCATGCAGTCTCTACAAAGTGTTATTTTCAAAGAGGTACCGACTTTGTTTCTTGCTGTTTACTTTTCAAGTGTTTAACTTTGTGAGAGATTATGCACTTACATTAGTTTTCTTACTCAACTAACAATCTGATCTTTCACAGGCTGGCTCAGTTGATCCTGTGACAATGACTATTAGCATATTCTTACAGTTTTTTGATATAGGAATCGATGCTGCATTATTGTCACAGGTCAGTTGCAATTACTTGTTGAGTGGTTATTAAACATTAACTTATGCTTATCCATATTTCAAACTCTGCTTTCGTTTCTAACATTTTAGCGTGTCTTATTCCTATCTACTTTGTATGTTTTAAACTGTTAAATTTTGTGAGGATTTAATATATTGTAAATCTCTAGATTTCCAGATGATTTTTATATTTGGATTCCAGGTAAAGTTAGTGTGGACTTCTTATCAAGATGAAAAAGAATATAAGTAATAAATTGATAGTGTTGAAAATTGTTTTTTTTTTCTTTTTTTTTTTGAGAAATTTTATTGTTTTTTCTTTTTGAAAATAGGTAACCCCATCTTTCTTTGATATGGCCTTGTGGTATATATATCCAGGGGACACTGATTTGTTTTTATCGATATTGAAGTAAGTCAATTCTTTTTTGTTCTGAAGATAAGTTGACGTAGTGTGGGAAGGAAAACAATCCAATATTAACTAGGAAAACTTAAGATTACTAAACTTTTGTTCTGAAGACAAGTTGACGTAGTGTGGGAATCCCAATAACTTAAGAGTTCTGAAGACAAGTTGACGTAGTGTGGGAATCCCAATAACTTAAGAATTACTAAATAGTAAGAAATCCAATATTAACTAGGAAACTAAACTAACTGCTCCTGCATCAATCTCCTCGGGTTGAAAGACTCGACTCTAGCGAGAAAACCTTCAAAACTTCAAAATGCAACTCTGGAGAAACTTTCTTTAACTCTTGTTTAGTTATACAAGTGCTTTCACTAGTTGGTTTACCCAACCACTTCACTAGGAATTGTCTATACTGATTGCCCTTTCTTGAACACACTTCTTTCACATCCAAAACCTGCTCAATAACATCTGGATGCACCTTTGGTAACTGGTCTATTTGCTCTGCAACTTCAGCCGCTTCCCCATCAAATCCTTCAAATGAATATAGGTCAGAAACATTAAAGATTGGGCTGATATGTAGGTCTGATGGTAGGTCTACAAAATAAGCATTAGAGCTGATTTTCTTCAATATCTTGCATGGCCCA
>JANVCL010000006.1:14504083-14517793 GCA_026546855.1 Erythroxylum incrassatum
GCTGTGTTTGGTTTTATTTAGTTTTTTTGTGGAATGCGATATGTTAGTTGCTAATTATGCTTTTGGACTTTTGCATCACCACAAGGACAAGAAGGTCTTTGAGCTTCGTACTCTTTTGTTGCTGCCATGATTGAGTGACGCAGGGAAGGTGGTTTGATGAAATCTTTTGGATCTTACCAATTTTTTCCTTTTTTTTGGGTTGCCTTTGTGATTATGGTGTGGATTAGGCGTGCTTGGTGGTTGTTGAAATTTTTGTTTGTTTAAACTGTGCTTGTGTTGGTCTATGCTTAAATCTCTCAATTACCCAAAATAAAAAATAAAAAACACTTACTTAGCAGGGACCAATTTGCAATTAGTTGATCAAATGGTGGATTTTGCCATTCTTTTTCTTTCTATTCTCGGTGGTGTTGGCTGATTGATTCCTCTAGTAGTGCTTTTTTCTTGATAGTTAGCAACTAAGGTGTGAAGTCCCCTGGTCAGATTCATGATATGTGAGAGCCTGAGAGTGAGCATTGCAAATTGTGTTTAGACATTGTTTCTTTGCATGCCAGGTGGATTCAACTATCATAATCCAAATTGTATTCTATTTTGAATGGATAAATGTAGTTCAATGACTTTGGGATAACGATGAGGGCACTACAAGAATCCCTTTTCCCTTCAGACTGCTGTGGTTTTCCTCTCCTAGTTGATGTCTGTATGCTTCTTCTATTTATTTTATTTTCTGTGTCCTGAGTGCATTTCTAATTTGTGAAGCAAGATTAGTCACCAAAACTTTATGTCTCGTTTTGTGTTGTTAACGTAGTGTGGGAAGGAAAAAACAAAGATAAGTATAATAGAATAGGCTATAATTGAAGTAGATTGTAGCTAGAACTTGAAATAAGGCTTAAGGTTTGTAGAAAAACCTCTAAAAGTATAAAATTATTTGATTGATAAAGACATACTAAAAATCAAGCATAGGCAGCCTATTTATACTAATATAGGACCTAATCCAACTCCTAATAGGAAAGGAAATACTAATTAAAAAGTAATATGCTAATCCTATGATAACTAGGAATCCCAATAACTTAAGAATTACTACATAGTAAGAAATCCAATATTAACTAGGAAAACTAAACTAACTGCTCCTGCATCAAGTTGTTAATTGTTTCCATATAATTTCTCGTATGAAGCAATATGAATCAATCTTAATAATTGCTGGTCCAAAAAGTTTCTAGTTTGCATGTCTGGAGCATGTAATTAAAATACAGTGTACTCATCATGATGTCCTTAATTGTTGTTTTAAGATATATCACTTCAAGTCTGCTTAATTTAATTGGAAAGTGTCTCCACATGCTTGAATCTGAGCTTGCATGGTTAATTTTCAATTCATTATGAAGTCTTCTGTAATAATGATGAATTGCTGATAGTCGTGTTACATTTTACTTCCTTTGCCAGTACATCTCCCTATTATTTATTGGGGTATTGATCGTCATATCAGTTCGGGGGTTCTTGACAAACTTAATGAAGGTAACATTTCAATGGCCAATATGTGCATTGAAAGTTTATTTGTTTTTGCTTGTAATTTAGACCTTATTGATCAAGAAGAATGTCTTGGAAACAATCTATTAGTCTCACTAGTCCTAGATACTGGCAAAACTGTAGATAAGGACCAATGTTGATGAGCAGCTTATTGGTAACTCATTTGTGGTTTCTGGAAGTTCTTAGTTCATATAAAACTCGCCAGTTAGGAACTCAAGAAGTTATCCCAAGCGAGTTCATTAAGATACGTGCTCCTGTTCATAATCTCTTGTTTATGGACTGTTTTAATACTGTTAACATAACATAGAAAGAAGACGGTAAGTGAAATGGACCTTAGGTTTCGATTTGATTTTTTGTTGTATGCAGTTCTTCTTTGCTGTTTCCAGAGTTGGGAGTGGATCGTCAAGCAATGTTGTACTTTTCTTATCAGAAATAATGGGAATGTACTTTGTGTCTTCCATTCTTTTGATAAGAAAGAGCCTAGCAAATGAATACCGGTATGACGACTTCATTCCAATGTCATATCATTGTGGATTTCTTTATTCTATTTGCTGACACCATGTTTGCCAATCGTGCTTCACAATTAAAAAGAATCTCTTGTGATTTGGATAAATTTCTGACAATTTATATGTTCAACGGACATGTGAAACTTTTTTTTGTCGTACTACTTTAGTGTTGTTGTTATTGCATGAAGCACTGTCATGTGATTGACCCCTACAGTAAAGCCAAGAAAATTCTCCAATGTACATTTTCTCAAAGTTGTAAAGTTGACTGACTAAAATTTACACATTAATGATTGATCATTACCTGTTCTTTGGCATGAAAGTTTTCATTGAGTTGTTAGAAATTTTATATTTTGTACTATTGTTATTACTGTTAGTTATTGTTATGCATTTTACATATGAACATTTTTATACCATAAAGTACTTTAGATACTACTTGAAAATATATTATTACTCTATAATGAGATACAAAATTTGTTCTAATATTATAAAAATTTCAAAAAACAAATTTGACTGTAGTTTCTATACTTAATAAACACTAATAGAATATATATCACTATTGGTGTTCTTTTTGAAAGTTGACCATATGTCTTCAAATTGCGCTTTTAATTGTATCTCCTGTTAATTTTGCCATAAGGCTTAAACGGTGACATGATTAAAGGCTTAATTCTTTGTCCATCCAATGTTATTGACAGGTTCAAAATGTTTTTGATGGGTTGAGGTCTTTTTGTAGTCCATTAGTATGAAATTAATATGTAATGGCTAATGCCTGTAGTCTGTATGTTGGACATATATTTGTTTTAGGCATAATATGGTAATTCGGGAAGAGGTTATGATTTCCTCAAGCATGTTCAGTTGCAAAAATGGGACTATTTTTCAAAAAAGAAATCCCAAGAAATAGAAAATTTAGAGTTGTTTTCGAATAACTTGCTTGCCACTTATAAAACTGCAACCTTTATCTTTTGCACGTTCAAATTGTCCAAGTGCAAACCTTCAAAAACATGTTTTAAAATTTCCTTTATATAGTTCATTTTCTTAAATTTTCAACTTTAGTAAATTCACACTTCGTATCTTTCTATCTTTGTTTAAACTGAATTTTCATGAAACCTGTGTCCATTTTATTCATTCCTTTATGCTTATATTGATTTTTTATCTCCTTTTTATTTTTTAATCCATGGCTTCTTTTATCATCTATTACGAGTCTTGCAGAATATTAATCATCATTTTGTCTGAGCTGTTTGTATCTTGGCAGGTTGATTATAACAGATGTGTTAGGTGGAGATATTCAGTTTGACTTCTATCACCGGTGGTTTGATGCAATCTTTGTTGCAAGTGCTTTCCTTTCTCTACTCTTGCTTTCTGCCCACTATACATCACGCCAGACCGATAAACACCCAATTGATTGATGTATTCATTTATAAAGTACGTATTGACTAAACATTTATGTTTCTTCCTAAGATTAGAAGTTACAGTCTAAAAGTTTGTTTATGTTGGTACTATAATGTGATAGAAAATCTCTTTCTAAGGCTGTCCAATATTTGGATGCAAATGTTTTGCTCCTGGTTGACCATGATGTGCACTTATTTTAAGAAACTTTACCTTTTGTCATTGTAATGAAAAGAGGATTCATCATATAGGCTACTTTCTCGATGCTTGTCATGCCTTCTATTCGGTTTGATGCTTTCCATTATGGTGACTTCATTTGATATGAAGTTTGTGACATTTGCAGCCCATTTATTTTTTCTATTTCATATGGAATAGGAAACATACATGTGCGGGAGATCACTACTTCTAGACTAAACAAGGTATTTGCTCATGAATTGTCTTGTATATACTTTTTAATATCATTATCCTGTGTAAAGGTGTCTATGTATGAATAGATAAATCGATGCTCCAATTTGTATTTAGTTTGTGATAGTCAATATTAGAATGAAACGCCAAACTAAATGTTCCATATTTGTTATTTAGAACTTTGTGAAATTTGTAATTATTTTTATTTAAGGAGTAATTTATATATAAGGAGGTCTATATCTTAACCCAAAATATAAAGGCATTCAGTTATGAATTCTTTTTCATATATAGACCACTCAATCTCTTTGTTATTTTGGATGTGGGATTTGTTAACCATTTTAACACTCCCTCCCACGTCAGACATTTTGACTCCTTATTTTTGATGTCATTTGAGCAATCATTATGCAAACTGAGTTATCTTACCTGAACAAGTTTTTTAGTTCAACCTCGGACTGATCTTATTTTCCATTTATGAGCACAATTTACTCTAGCATCTTGTTCTATCAAACTTCTTTTTTGTTAAATGATTTTGTTACTCGGATATTAGCTTCTCAACCAGCTTGATATCATGTTATATTTGGTAATTATTTTTTATTTTAAGGAAGTGGCTTATATTCAAGGAGGTCCATATCTTAACCCAAAACCTTATAGAATTGGATTATGAATCCTTCTCATATATAGACCATTCCATTTCTTTTTCAATTCCAACGTGGGATTTGTTTATTAATTTAGGGGCAAGATGTTGGCTAGGGTCAAAATGTATACTAGGGTTTGTTGATGGTACAATCAAGGTATCAAGGTTCAAATGGCTGTTTATAAGCTGGATCACTTGAAAGGTGTAAAGTTAGGTTCGTTGCTGCATGATTAACTTATTATGACATTGTTTACCTAGAGACCTACACTTGTGGCAAAGTTATACAGATTAAGAGTCCTCTTGTCAATTGCAGCAAACTTTGATTGGCCTCTTAAACATCTTGATGTGAAAAGTATTAAACAATTAAAAGCAAAAAGTACTTTCCGTAATGGAAATTCAGAGGTGCACCTCTATGCTTTAATAGCAAAATTTAGTTTGATTGTGTGTGAATTGAAGAAACCTTTGCTTGGGCTAAAGCAATCACTAAGGGCTTGTTTTAAGAAATTTAGTCAACTTGTTAAAAATTGACATTATACTGAAGGACAAGCTAAACATACTATGTAAGATGATGAATAGGATGATGGTTATGTTAATTGTATATGATGATGACACATTCCTCTTAGGGGATAACTTGCCTAAGATAAACCAATTAATGAAATCTCTTTCCATTAGAGTTTGAGATCAAGGATTTAGGGTCTTTAAGATTCTTTCTAGTAATGGAAGTTACTCGATCCAAGAAAATATGTTCTTAGCCTTCTCAAAGAAACTAGATTCAGTGGTTGCTGATCTGCACACTTTCCAGTTGAACCAAATTAAAAATATAGTGATAGCACATACATGGCCAAGTATTGCTATAAGAATGGTAAGTGAATTCTTGCACTAACTCTATGACTATGAGAAACATCTTGATGGAGTAGATCCAAAAGTTCACTAAAAGGTCAATTCTTTCAAAAGGCCTTACAACAAAAACATTAAGGCTTATAATAATGCATAATGAGCATGTTCAACTATAGATAGAAGATCTACATCAAGGTATTACACGTATACTTAGCTAATCTAGTTGTATGATAAGTAATAAACAAAATGTGGCTGCAAGTAGTGTAGAAGTAGAATATCATTCTATAACTTATGGAATATTTAAGATATTATGGCCGAAAAGGGTGTTAAAAGAATTGAATATACTAACTAATTACCAATGAATTTAGGCTTGGCATTGGTCTGGACCTTACTTGGGCTTGAAGTTTTTGTTCGGGCTTGAGTTCAGAGCTCGAGTTGGAGCTTGATTGGGCTCGATCCAAGAATGATTAATTTTTTAATTTGAAAATTGAAAACGACATTTTTTTAGTCAAAAGAAGGTTATTTTACTTGATATATTTGGGTTTTGGGCTAGACCAGACTCGGAAAACTGAGCTTGTCCAAAGTTCGAATTTTGTTTACGGAAAGGTCCGAGTTTGGCCCAAAGCTCGATCGTAAGATAATTCAGTTTCCCACCCAAATTCTTATATTTATGAGGATCTTCAAACAAATCTCATCTTTTATGAGTAACATATATGGCATAGGAGCACTACGTGGTTTAACACCTAATTTCCCAGTCTTGGACAACAAAATAACCATATATTTTCTTTGAGATAAGAAAATATGTGGTATAATGCCAGTCACTACTAGTAATAACAATATCATTCAACTACACAACAAGAATGATAATGCCAGTTGTATAATGTTTGTAGAAGATTGAATGGTCAGGTTTGCTGTTACTCATTTCAAACCATTCAATTGCTTAACTAAATTTGTCAAACCAAGCACGAGGGCTCTATTTCAAACTATATAAAGATCTTTGAAGGTGGCACACTTTTTCGTACTCTCCTTAAGCAATAAACCTAAGTGGTTGCTCCTTGTAAACCTCCTTTTGTAAGTCTCTATGTAAGAAGACATTTTTAATATCCAACTAATGTAAGGGTCAGCCATAGAAATAAGTAAACGAATAGGTGTTAATTTAGCCACAAGAGAGAAAGTATTAGAGTAGCCCACACCATAACTTTGTCAAAGCCTTTAGCAACAAGACAAGTTTTAAGTCGAGCCATTGAGCCATTAGGAACAAAGACCCACTTATAGTTGGTACTCGTTTTTTTGGGAATGTATTAAGTTCTAAGTAAGACTAGCGTTGAGAGCATTTATCTCCTCTAGCATCATTGTGCACTAGTGAGGATGAGACAAGGCCTCATTAACAATTTTGGAAAGAGATACATCATCAAGAGAGGTAATAAAAGAGCACGAACAAGATGACAAATGGTAAGAAACAAAAGATTAAATCGGGTAAGTGCATTGTTGGTTACCTTTATAGAGAGCAATTAGAAGGCCTAGATTAGTGGTTATGGAATCTGATGATGAAGAAGGAATTGGTGTTGGACTTGTATCAAGAACATCTCATTGTCGGTAATAGACGTGTAGAATTTGTGGATGTGGAGGTGGTGACAATCCTGAAATAGCAGGTGTAAAAGCAACATCGAGTGATCGTTGGGTGATTTGATATACCAACAAATTATAAGAAATATGTGAAGAAGCAAGAAAGAAGGGAAGATTTTTTATAAACGTAGCATCAACAGACACTAGCTATTTATTAAGACTGGGACAATAACATTAATACCCTTTTTGAAGATAAGAGTACCAAGAAACGACACATTTATAAACGTGGGATAAACATCATGGAGAAAACACGTAGTCACAAATATACGAGGCTCAATGGGAAACAAGGGTTTGGTAAGAAAGAGGATATGATAAGGAATCTTACTATAAAGGATAGATGATGACATATAGTTGATCAAAAAATAGGTTGTTGAAATTGTGTCAGCCCAAAAATATTTGGGAACGTGTATGGAGTACAAGTGCCCTAGCTATGTCAAGGAGATGTCTGTTTTTTCTTACCATTTTGAGATGGTGTGTCAACACAAAAAATCTGGTAAAGAATGTCTTTTGAGCATGTAAGTCTGAAAATATCAAAAAGATATTCTTTGGTATTATTAAAAACTGTGTTTTAATTTCAGCACATAAAACGGTGAAATGAGAAAATAGCTGACAAAGTTTCTTCACCAAGTCATTCGAGAAAAGTCATAAATAAAGGTGATAACATATTGAAACTCAACTTTAGCTACAATAGGACATGGACCCCAACATCGGTATGACTCAAAGGGAAAACTAGCTCTTTTATTGACTCAAGAAATAAAAAGCAAACGATGATATTTTGCAAACTAACATGACTCACAATCTAAAGATGACAAATTTTAAAACTCTGGACACGGTTTCTTTAACGTAAACATAGAAGGATGACCTAATCAATAGTGTGCTTCAAAAAGAGTTAAGATCATAAAGCAAGCAATAGGTCTAGGCACATACCTAGGAATATGTAGGACATAAAGACCTCCTGACACATGTCGACTACTAATAATCTTCTTTGTCATAAGATTTTGAAACAAACAATAATTCGAAAAAAAAAATTAGACAACAATTTAAAGCTCGAGTAATTTTGCTAACAAATATTAAATGAAAGGAAAACCATGGTAGGTGTTACAAAGGTTTTCCTTCAAGCACCAACTTGTCCCACAAGATGCGCTAACCCCTTTACATGACAATCTCACTTAGCTCCGTCAAAGCAAGATATAGCCTTGTCTTGTGATCGTCGACCAACCTATTTGTTTTCGAACGTCTCACGACTCTCGCAGTGTTTCACTTTCACACTCTTACAAGAAAACCAGGAAAGAAGTAAATAATCATGGAAACAAAAGAACACAAGAAAGAGATACAGCTAAAAAGCCAACCTTCATTACTTCTCTTAAAGTATACAAAGGAATACTCTCTCAATCTCTAAGTGTCTCCCACACTCACTTTTCAGAGTGTCTCTCTCACACTCCCTTCTTTAGAGAAGAGCAAGGCTTAAATGAGCTATTTATAGGCACCTCTAGATGACTAAGTTAGAATCCTAACAGAACTCTACTAGCTAAGATCACAATCTTGTCCCATCTTATCCTTATCAGATTACATCATATTAACTAATAGATGGCAACCCTATCCAATTAGGAATCTATCTAATAGGATGTAGCTCAATAACAAGATAAAAGATTACACTATCTAGGAATGATTATCCATATCCACAAAGATCTCTATCTTCATATGATCCTTGCACACGATTTTTATCCCTTAAAATTGATGTTCATCTACTGTGATTTTATTTGCCACATCATCCATAATCTCCTCATCTCTATCCGTTGATGATGAGTCATCCAAGCTAATAGTACACTAATCCGTCCAATGCTTACCCATGCTAATTCCATTAGCCATCTGCCATCCACTTAAGAAGATACTAATTCCTTAGTTCATCAAGAACTTCGCATTAGTCAAGTCAGCTCGTATAAGGTCCGAAACTCTCCCAAAACTCACACCATGCTTGATCTACTTGCTAAGTCACCTTGGAACTCTTGCTTATTCCCATGATCCAGCTAACCTTCCACTCGATGTCCATCTCAAGCGTTCTTTTGGTTTCACATTCAAATCTTGCATCTCGTTGAAGATTTCCGACAATGTGCACCAATGCATGCCAACGCTTGATATTGCCCCTTTTTCTCCTTGCCTCCTTGCAAGTGTTTGCCTTGTTCTGTTGTTCCACGTGTCGAACACTGGTCAAGGCTCGTCAATGCCCGCACGATTCCGCTATCTCAGACTTGAGAGTCTAACAGTAGGTCTAAAGCATATGATAGTAAAAGCAAAGGAGTAGGATGAGCAATTCTAGAACCAAGAGTAGAGGTAGAACTATTTTTCAAAATGACTTTGGAAGGAGAGTTGTGCAGTTTAAAGGTGATGAAAAGATTAAGATTACCTGTCATATGCTTATCACACCAGAATCAATGACCCACTAAGTCTCTGAGGAGGAAAGGAGGCACTTATGGGGATTACTTGTCTCAGCTAATACTGATATGGAGGAGCTCAACAGTGCTTCTTGGTATTGAGAGAATTTGACAAATTCATCTGGGAGACTAAGACTGTTTGTTTAGATGATGTGACAGTTGTGTTAGAAACAACTGCAATACGAGTTGATTGAGATTTTTGAGGCTTATTTTGCGGCTTTGGAGCTTTGGACATGTGCACTTGATATGCCCTAGCTCATGACAGCAGTGACACTCAACTCTTCTTGTACCATGATTACGCTTTTCCCAACCCACTGTACTGCCTCCTTTATTCTGATACCGATTAGAAGGCCTTCCATTGTTGCAACTGATAAGGGAACTACAAGCCTAAACAGATGGAGGAACAATAACACTATTGTCTGGTGAAGAACTCTAGTGAAGGCTTTGTGTGGAGAGGAAATTTTCACACTAGAGAGGATCTGGGACTTTACTATATCAAATTGAGACTTGAGGCCTATCAAAGAAACTCATAACTGTCATTTTCTCCTGTTGAGTTTGTCGTGCTTTGATATCAAAATTAAAAGGTAACTGGAAATCCAGTTCTTCATAGAGCTTTTTTGGAATTCATAAAATAGGTTTGAAAAAACTGATGTTATGGACCTCGTTAATATGAGAAGTATTCTCTTTCATCAAAGACAAAAACTTCAGATAATCCATTAATTCCTTAATGAACTTACAATGATTAATCATGCTAACTATTACAGTGTTTATCGAATTATTTGCAAGAACAATTTAGCATCATCTTGCAACCATTCCTTCCCTGTAGCATCAATGGATAGATTATCTGTGAGGTAGTCATCTTTGGAAATGCTGAGCAGGTGAATCCTAATTGTCTTCAGTCTAGGTAGTTAGCACCTGTCAGTTGATATTCAGTGATCTGACATCATTAGAATAACTTCAGTGACTAAAATTGATTTATGCGCATCAGCCATATTAAAATAAATCAAATATGTCTACATAGATATGTCAAAATTGCTTGGTAGGTATATCTGAAAAATGTAGAGGACCAAACCAAACAAATAATAGTGTGGATCACCAAATGAGAAGCCCTAGTAAAACAAAGCCACGTGATAAACCAAGGGACTAGCAGAATCACCAAGGGATAATATTTTGTGATAGTATCGAATGAGAAGCCCAGTAATAAGAACCAAGGAACAAAATAGTGGCAAGGAGAAAACAAATTGAGCTGGAGAGTTGCAGCACAAGGAACCTTCTAGGGCTTCGATATGAAGGATGCGGAAGATCTTGGCTGGAGGTGGAGGCGCTGCTGTACATGCCAAGACTCATGAAATGTTGGAGGGAGGCCGAAAATTTTGACTTGTGCGTGTGACGCATGCGTAGCTTTTGACAGTCGGACTTTAGGAGTTGGCTCGCCAGTGAGTGGTGACCCAAAAAATGCAACGTTTTGCTCTCCTGGGCTGAACTTCAAGCAAAAATTGAGGAAGAAGAAAGAGCCAAAAACCAAGAGCTCTGATACTGTGTAAACTTAAGAGGAGAAGGTATTGTCTTTCTCAATTCATTATGTATAGAATAGGTACAAATATATGCAGGTATATCACTACTAATTAGGGAATGTAATCCCTGTAATTAAGGGATCTTAATCCTATGATTAAGCCAACAATAGATATAATCTGTAACAGCATCCAACCACAGGTTTTCTGCATTCCATTTTGGAAGTTTCTTCGTCTCCCTGAAAAGTTATATATGTATTGCAGTTCAATTTTCACAGCTTTTTGTTACTGCATTCTCAAAGTTTCTTGATTTGATCTTCAACCCCATTCTAGGTGTCTTTCCTCCTGGTCCATGTATTTTTCTAAACTAATAGCACTGCTGTTTCCTCATTCAAACTTATATTCTATGTTTATTCCCTTGTTTTTATGGGATAACAATTAAGTACATCTTATTGCCAGGGAAATTTTGCAAAAGATTTAGACTAGAGAAAAGACATTGGACATCCAAGAATTCTTTTGAAAACCAGGCGGTCTCTTTCTGCAAAAATTTCTGGCACACTGCATATTTTGTCTAAGTAGAGACATAAAACAGTGTCGAGCTTGTAAGGTAATCAAAGGGTGGACTAATTAATAGAAAATCGATATTTTTGTCCGAGATGCTTTCCAGTCTGTTGGTCGTAAGGTGGCAAATTTATTTTCCATTGATTGTGAGAGTGACAAATTCTAGCAGCTGGTGCTATGTCCGTTTCTTTACAGCTCCTATTTAGTGATCATATGATATCCAACTAAATCCTGTTAATACTGATGTGGTCGGGGGAATGCAGCCTGTTTCTGTGTTTCTTCTTTTTTTTCATAATGAGCTCATCTGTCGCCCATTTCAACCTTGTATACAAAACTAGGCGGGTCTCAGTTTTGATTGAGACTTGTAAACAGGAGTTGTTTGTAACGGACATACTAATCGTTAATAGTTTGTTTTGGACAGAATATGTATAAAAATAGAATATGACAAATGCACTGGAAATGTTAGAGAATAAAATATCTACCAAGTTATTGTCACTGACATTAAATGAGATCGATGATTGGATTTACCTCTCCATCTCATTAAGAAAATAAATTTTAGTTTAGTTATTAGAAAGATTGATTTGGTGTAGAATTTTGAGACATAATGAGTTTTTATTTTATTTTAAAACATATAATTTCTAAATTTATAACAAATCATTCCTACTAACCTTTCTGTTTGGATTGGTATTTTTTTTTGGGACAATTTGACGTAGAATGTAAAAGACCATCCTACACGCCTAGTTTAAGCATAAAATGGTAATAAACAAGCATTTAAGTAAATTTAAAAATAAACAAAATTAGACATTTAAACACAACTGAGACTCATCACCAAAAATACGACGAGACCGAAAGAACCATAAAAATAGTATATATGATCTAGAAAGGAAAGAATCAATATTATATTTAGGAAGGAGCAAATTAACTTACTGGCTTTAATCAGAATCACTTTATATGGAATGAGCAATAACATGGAAAGCTGAAATCTGAGCTGAATTGAGTTCATGTAGTTATTCTCCCAAGTTACTCAAAACTTAAATTTTGTTTTTTAAAAACTTAATCAAAAAGTTCATTTGTGTGAATTTTTTTCTTCCGTATCTTATAAAAATTGCTTCTTGTTTTTTGTTTCTATTTTTCAATAATATGATTTACTATCAACTAAAAATATATTATTTAATTAAATAAAAATTGTGAGTAATTTAATTCAATATTATATATTTAATTAATTAATATTAATTACTAATAGTTATTATGAATAATTTAAATAAACTTTATAAATGATTTAAATATTATTTTTCAAAAATAAAATGATTTGAACAAATATAATTTAAAATTAAAGTATCTTTAAAATATATAAATTTTAAATGAAATTCAAAATAAATATAAAATTATAAATAAATAAATAAATATAATATGATAATTTTCACTGATACTTGATAATCAAATATTATATAGAGTAGTAAAATAAAAATTAATTAATTAATTTAAATTTAAGTTTGATCTAATACGTAATTATTACATATTAATAATCTAATATTTTTTATTTGAAAAAAAGAAAACTAAGAACAGGAAATAAAACAAAAAACTACGATAAAAAAGTAAAAGTTAAACTAAACGATTCCTTAGTTTGTAAAGTCTCTTATTTGTTCTTCGTTGCAAGACACCTTTTTGGTAGTTGCTTCGTAAATATATTTTAACTTAAAAAAGAACTTTAACCTAAAACAATCTGATTGGTATACATGGACCTGTATATTCAATTTTCGAAATCCAATTTTTTAAAAGAAAAGGATCATTTAAGGAAGTATACATCTCCATATCATAAAACCAAACAGAAGGAAGGGGCAACCAAAAATGGTTTAAAAAGTAACCGCAGAAATCAAACATATGCGCATGTGTAAAAGAAATATAATATTTTTGGGGTGTAAGATCGTTAACACAATCTGGAAACTGAATAGCAATGGTAAAACACTGAGACTTACAAAGAATAAGGTTCAGGGAGTGATGATTTACCTTAATTGTACAGTAACGATGACAGTCATTGTGCATTCTTGATGGTTCTATTGTTGATTTATGCCCTACAGCTAATAGCTTTGGTTGTAGTTTAGTGACAAATTATTTAAAGGCATTCTTTATCTTGTACATATTTAGATGTATATGATAAAATCTATGGGATAATTATACATTACAAATGAAATTATAACGAGATTATAATTATGAGATTCGTATTGCATTTATGTATTATTCCTAAAATGTTTCTAGTCATTGTTCTATTAAGATTGGACATTAATAGAACGTAAAAA
>JANVCL010000006.1:14517893-14534841 GCA_026546855.1 Erythroxylum incrassatum
TAAGTTGGGTTAAAGATGAGATTGAGTTTAAGACGATTTTTATGAATTGAGTGTTATATGAGGATGAAATTCCCAATAGGAAAATTTTATTGTTTTGACGTATATGAGAGTGTATAAGAATGAAAGGATTAATACGAAAGAAAAGAAAAAAAATTTTAGACCGGATTTCAGATTGGTTTTAGACCGAGTTAGTCTTAAGGTATCCAGCGCGACTCTGTTTCGAAAAATTTTATTCGCGGATGTCGGAATCTTTGAAAATCCGTTCTTTGTAATTCATTCCGATGTATGTTTCAGAATTTGTTTCGGTTCATTTCGCCTTTTGTTTCCGCTTCAAATCGTTTGGTTTGCTTCCACTTTATGATTCCCGTTTTGTTTGGTTTTGTTTTTGATTTTGTTTTTGTTTTTCGGTTCGGGTCCGGCTTTCGAGGTTGGGTCCCAACATTTTATGCTAAATTACCTAAAATACATCCCACCTTACCCTTACCCACATTACATATGAGATCCCCATTCAGTTGGAAAGGGGAACGAAGTATGTCTTATATGGATACGGATACCTCTCCCTTACAGGCGTGAGAGTAGTTCTAGGATGGGTAACCTCCTGGAAAGACCTTGGGGAAAGCAAAATCATGAGGGCTTGGATGGGTCAAAGCTCAAAGCGGATAATATCTGTGAACGGGTGATTTGGGCTATTACAAGTGGTATCAGAGTCGGTATCAACTGTTGTGCCAGCTAGGTTGGACCCCAAAGAGGACAGGGCCCTAAGGGGGGTGGAGAGTATGAGATCCTAATTCGGTTGGAGAGGGGAATGAAGTATGTCTTATATGGATACGGATACCTCTCCCTTACAGATGCGTTTTTCATGGCCTAATGAACCAGATCCCATTAGAACTCCGAGATCAAATGTGCTTGGGTGAGATTAGTTCTAGGATGGGTGACCTCTTGGAAAAGCCTCGGGAAAAGCAAAACCGTGAGGGCTTGGTTGGGCTAAGGCCCAAAGCAGACAATATCTGTGAGCTGGTGATTTGGGCTGTTACATTACAACCCTAGAAAAGTCCTTTGATTTATGATTATACATGTGACTTTTGGTGGTTAAGAAATGAAATGATATGCAAAGTTATGGACTATTGTGATTATGAATGTTGTTTGAGTGTACCCATGAAAATATCTTATTTAAACACCTTTTGTCTAAGTCTACCTCTAGATAACTTAGTTTCTAAGGGTGATGAATGTTGATTGATCATGAGTAAAGCTTTGAAAATTAAGTTATTGTTTTAGGTTTTAGAAATCATTCATCTTTACTTATGGTTATCTATTCTTAGAAAATATGGGAAATGAATTAAAGTTTTGGTTTTTGAATTTGATTTTGATGATTTTCCTGAGGACGGTCAAAAGCTAAGTGAGGGGCAATAGATAATTGCACCAGATCTCTTGCAAGTAACTCCTATTTTAAAGACTAGAAAGTGTTAGACCTTACCTTGACAGTCCAAAAACTTTCCTCTTTTAAACGATAAAGGTGAATCTATTTAAACCATAGAACTGCTTTTTCTATGCATAGTCTCCATAACCTCTTAACAAGTAAGACTTTACTCATAAGATGAATTGAAATGATTCTTAAGCCACCATTTTCTGTAGGAAAACAAATATATGGCCATCTTATCTTAGGAACCTTTATCTTACTGTTAATTCCACTTTGTAGAAAATTCTATCAATATTTATTATTATTTCTTTTGGGAGCAACAAATGAGAGCAGTACTAAGTATAAAGATTGCTTAGGACAAAGATTACCAACTGAAGTTTGCCTCTATATGAAAATGTCTTGTTACACCAACTACTTAGATTCTTGTGAATGGGGTCAATGAGAAGTGATTTTTTTTTGTTATAATAGGAACCCTGATGTGAAAGGAATTCTTGATGTTTAAGGCCTTTAGAGGTTGCTAACAGACATATATTGACATTGGCACCATCTGATAGAAATAATGAGCTTTTATTTAGGTTAAACATCAAACTTGAGATGGATTTAAAAATCTCCAAAGATTGTAATGGAAGATCACGATTTAATTAGCCAAAAAATAATAACAATTCATTTATAAACAAGAGGCTAAAAATACCTAGCTTGATGCATTTGTGAGGAAATTTGAACCTTGGTTCCTTAGATATATTCAACTTTGTTTACCTGGAAAAGGTTTCCATACTAAAGGATAATAAATAAGGTGATAGGAGATCACTATAACTCAGTCCTTGAGTAGCTCTAAAGACTCTTATTAGCTCCCCATTCACTAAAATTAAGTAAGAGATAAAAGTGATGCAATTCATTAATAACCTAAGGGAAAGCTAGTACTTTGTATAGAGAAAAAATTCTAGTTTAAGGACTTAAAATATTTTTTGGAATCTATCTTTAAAGCATAACTCCTAATTGCTTGCTTAGTGTAGTAACTCTTGAAGAGCTCTTAAGAAAGATATTATTACTAATACTTCTTTCATGTATATATGCACTTTGATAAAGGAATTTAAGGCATCACTTTCTTAAGTTTGTTAGTAAGGATCTTCAAATTTTCCTTATAAATCATATTGAAGCAGGCAATGAGTCTATAATCATACAAGCAAAGCAATTGGATACTCTGGAGATGAGAAGTATATGAATCTTGTTCAGCTTAATGAGTATGTGACCACTACTAAAGAGTTTTAACACTGATTTAGTAACCATATCACCTGTCAGTTCCCATATGCTTTGGAAAAAAATATACATTGAAGCCATCCAAATTGAGAGCTTTATCCAAATTGAGAATGAGCATAGTTTCTTTAATTTCATCTTTAGAAACATTCATAATCAGATTAGGTGCGATTTGAAGGGGAAAAGTATTAGCTAGACAAGCTTTAAGGTCATCAGATAGAAGTTCCATGTCCAATTCAATACCATTAGATCATAAAAGTGTTTATAGGTATGGTTCTTCAATCATTGTTTATCATGAAAATAGTTTGTAAGGAGACTCTTGTTTCTATTCCTTCTGGCTTCAATGACATTATAGAAGAATTTTGCATTCCTACATCAATCTCTTAACTAAGATATTTTTTGTTTTTAGATTACATAATGTCTTAATGTAGCTACTTGATGAAGTTTAAGGGTAGGATCAGTAGGACTCAGAGCAAAAAAATCTTGACACCAGTTTGGGGAATTAAAAGCTCATCTTTCTTTAGATGCAGAGTATTCAAAGTCATTCTCTAGATGAGTATAATTTTGAATTTATGGTTTTAACTTTTATAAACATATGAAAGTTTGGGAACCAATTAACTCGGAACTTAGACCTTTAATAATTTCCTCTTTGAAGTTGGGTGTTTCAATAGAGATTGAATAATCTGAAAGGGGCTCTCATTCTCTGTTAGTTATCTTTACTTGAATAACTATCGGACTGTGATCAAAGGTGAGATGGTTACAAAATATGGGAAAGCTAAGAGGGAAAATGGACATCCAAATAATGTCTGCCAACCATCTGTCTAGCTTCTTTTGTAAAATCCAACTCCAAAATTACATTTTTTTAAGTAAAAGATTACCTATACGTCTCAAACCTACTAGCTCAAGGTTCTTTATGAGATTGATAAGTCTTCGCTCCTATATGTTAGCTTTTTCCTAAAACTTAAAACCTATGAGATGAGATTGTACAATGGGGTCGTGGGGTTTACTCCTATAAAAACTTATTCATCCTAAATTTGGAATTCAAATTTGGTTGTAGAAATGACAATTACAAACATAGGAGCTTTAGTTTGGGTAAGGAGTACCTTACAATGTATGAATTCGTCAGAAAACACAATCTTTAAAGTTGAAGGAATTATAGGTCAAAGGAGATTATAATTCTCCTATTATAGTGAGCCAATGACTACTAAGTGATCCAATATTTTTCTAAGAACTGACGTAATGCGTCATAACATGAAGCTAAATAACTAGACCTAAAATTATAGTTAGTGATAAGTCTAGGTCGATCTTATGTAGAGTGCTTGGGGGGGATGTTTGTTTGGTTTGATGTCAAATAAGAAAATAAAATGAAATTAAACTAACAAAAGTAAATCAAAGAAAACATTCAAAGATGATGAAAAGTGACGAATACATTAGGGACTTGGTCATTAGTTCAATCTCGGCCTACACACAATTAAACATACTTCATTGAATTGTTGTTTCTCATACCTCTCCTTGCAACTATTAATCGTAGGTTAAATATAAGGTCTATTAACCTTGATTTTTTCTTAGGTTGTGTTTAATTAAGAGACACTCGTTAATTAAACCTAGCTATCGAACAACCTAGGATAAGCTCTCTAGATTTAATTAGACAACCAAATTACGAGTTAAGAAAACAAATTAATCAAGGCAAAACCACATACACTCGGGTCATTTAACCTAGGTTATTGATATGTGTTTGAATGTTGATTCATTTAATATCTTACACTTAGTGATTAATGCCTTAAAAATGCTTAGGATACTTTAATTCATATTTGATTTTAGGTACATTTCAGAAGTGAAAGAGCTAAAGTGATCCTAAAGTATATTCATTAAGTCATCTTCTCAATGTTGATACTTTATTGATTCATGGAACAGGAAAAAGAAGAGGATTAAAAGAAGAAGAGAGAAGATAGAGTGTGAAAATGAAGAACAAAGCAAGGAAGTAACTCACGGCTAGTAACTCACAGCCAGCTGGAGAAGTTGCACATCCGTGCAACCAACCAATTGCATGGGGCTTTAGAGCATTCTCATGCCCATGCAGGGGTGTCTCATGGGTGTGAGACACCACTCACGACCGTGAGGGGCCATGCACGATTGTGAGAGGCCATGTCACCTATCCCTAGTTTTACTATAAAAAGGAATAAGTTGTGATGGCGGACAGGGAGGAGAGAAGACAAACGTGATTCTTCACCATTTCTCATCGGTTTTTAACAAGGATGGAGTCGACAGAGGCTAATCCTTGGAGCTTGATGGAGAAGATGGAAGGCTAACTTCCCAATATCAGTTTGAAGGTGAAATCGATGCCTAGGATGCATGGTTAAGCTTATCTTATCTTTGTTTAATGTTGGATCTCTCTCTTGGAATTGTTTAGGTTATCCTTTACGTAATCGATTTGGGTATTCATTTTTGTATAATCATCCTCTCGTTATCGTTAGATTATTTATATTGTGAACCCATTGTTAGAATCATTAATACAATCCGTAATCGTTGTATTTGGATTCATTGCTAGAATACTCAATATAATCCGTAAGTGTTATATTAAGATTCATTTGTGGAAACTAATGATTTCAAATCATTAGGGATAATTTAACCTAGGTTAAATGACCCAAGCTTATGTGGTTATTGCTTAGATTGGTTTATTTTCATATCGTAATGTGACTTCCCAATTAAATCTAGAGAGCATATTCTAGGTCATTCGGTAGTTAGGTTTAATTAATGATTGTATCTTAATTAAATATATCCTAATGGAAAATTAGGATTAACAGAGCTTGATGTTAGTTTACGACTAATAGTTCTAGGAGAGATGTGAAAGCATTATAACAATGAAAGATGTTTAATTGTGTGCAGGCTAAGATTGATTCGAGAACCGAGTTTCACACATATTCATCACTTCTATCGTTTTCCACTATTTTCCATAATTTGTTCTTATTAGTTTAAGTTTACTTTATTTTCTCAATTGTATTAAACCCCAAAGCCCCCATTTATATTTCCATTGCATCAATTGTTTTCATTACAAGAATTAATTGAACATTCCTTGTAGATACGATCCCGACTCACCACATCTGTAAGTCTTTAGTGTGCAAAGTTAGGTACATTTCGCAGTGCACTCGACACGCACTGTCAAATTTTGGCTCATTGTTGGGGAGAGTAGTGATTTAATTTTCCTTCTGGATTTTAGTTGGTGTTTTGTGTATATATTTATTTATAATCATTTCTTATCATTATTTGTTAATTTTTAAATGTTTGTTAGTGTTGGTGTATGGTAGTGACGAGATCTCCTCTTGGAGAACCTGGGCAACTTGATTCGGAGATCGAAAGGATATTGCGGAAGTTACGAAGGGAAGCAAGAACAACTCTGGGAGTAGAACAAGTATTTGAATTCGAAGAAAAATGGCAAATCCAATAACACTGGGAGTTGGTTGCACCAGACTTAACCCAAAGGCATTGAAAATAATTTAGGAATCTCTAGATTTGAATGGAGGAAATGATGAAGATGATAGAGAAAAATTAATAGGACAAGTTGGGTCAAAATTGAGATACATTGAGTTATAAACAAATTTCAAGTATTTCAAAACTCAATCAAGTTTGAAATCTAGTTGCATGACCCGAGTCCAGGATTTGAACTAAACTCTCGTCATACCTTGTAAAGATGGGACCGAGCTAGGTCAACAATAAAGTCGATCTAACCTGACTCATTGCCACACCTCAACCTAAATAGCATATATGTGAAAGCTTAAAAATTATGTATATGTTGATTAATCCTAAAATTCTAACGTTACTTAATTAAAGAAAGTTGGATGTTTGAAAGATGAATTTGGAGGCTTTGAGAGTAGGCATGACAATTTGACCCGTGGCTCAATTGAGAGAAACAAAGCGATGTCATTTTTTAAAATATTAAATCAACGCGGGCTAGGCATATTTGAGAGTTGTAGAAATTCCAAAGCCCCTAACAACTTTGGGAAGTTTTGAGACGATTGAATGTCTACTATTGGTCTCTTTCCATCTGTTTCAAAAACTAGATATGTTTGAACAAAATGTTTCTTATTGTATCCATAATGTATGCTATGAACATTCTTTTTAATTTTTGTCCATATTAACAAAACACATGAAAATATTATCATATTATAAAACATTGTAATTTACATTAATTTATAAAAATGTAAACATTGAAAACCATTTATGTACCCTATGATTCTTTCTCAAACTTTGGTTTAACATTTTTTTAATAAATTCTGGAAAAAGGGGCATATGCAAATTTCGTAGCAAAATATGGAGAAAAATAAAATGAATAGCAACAGTGGTTGATGTCTCATTCTCAACATGCGAGAACAAAATTTGCCAAGATTTATATTTATCAAACACGAATATATATCAATGGTCAATTTATAAGTAAATAAAAAGCATTGAAAATGTGTAAGCTGTCCAACAAAAAGCTTCATCAGTTAGCCATAGAATCACTGGGAGTAAATTGAAAATTCTCGAAAGCTGATTTTAGGATCTGCTACTTACCAAAACCCCAACCCTTACCCCTATATGCACCTCTTCCTGCTCTTCCCCTTCCTCTGCTGCCTAGGCGCTTAAAAAATGATTTACCATGCTTCACCTCCACAAGTGAATGAAGCAAATTGTCACAAAGAATGCAACCAGTATAGAAAGTAGCTCCATCAGGCAATGGTGTATGGTTCTTATTGAAGTCCACTTCTATGATTTTTGAGTCACATTCAGGACACTGATCCCGTGTTGTTGCAATTCGATGAGCACCTTGAGGCAGTAGGACAAGGCAATTGCACATGTTACAATATAGCCTCCATTTCGGAGCACTCACTGGATCCAAAACAAGCGTCCCATTGCATTCGGGGCAAGCACAAACCCCTTGGGCAATCATTGAATGTCGACATGTTGGATGCGGACAGAGAAAGCATGGCATGCCTGCCCCTTTCCCCAATTTACCAGAACCACTGGCCCTTTTAGCACCAAAAACCATCTCTATACCTTCAAAGGGAGGGCTATTATAGCAAAACGGACAAAGAGGAAATGACTTGCCTTCTGGACCAGCCATTGAGAAAATCAACAACTCAAAATTATCCAAAGGACAGGTTAATTCCTTGTAAAGCTGCACATGGTCAACAGCTTGCTAGATAAGAAAAACTCGTACAAGTCATGAATAGGACTAATAGATCTGAGAAACTAGTCTAAGAAAAAGTTTTGGTCTTTGGGCGCTTTGTTCAGATTGAGAAACATTACCTTGATTGCACCTCTTTGAGGAAGATAATAAACCTCCTCACATGTTCCACAGTACAGTCGTGATGGTTGCGAAGAAATGTACTTCATGTACCTCAAGCATTTACCACATTTGCTCAGAAAACGTCCCGTGTCAGCAAGTGGCGAGAACTGTGCTTCAAACAGGGCATCCATGCTGTCAATCTGTATTTACATTTTACATATAGAGTGATTTGAGTAGCAAATTATAAGAAATTGTCACTCATTTACAGTTAATCGGATGCCCAGCATAGTAGTCAACAAATGTGCACAAGCCTGCAAAACTTCAGAGCAACTAAACTAATGTAATAAGATTATATAAGATTTATCAAAATTAAAATTAATTGTGAAATTATTAACATTAGAATATTGTTTTACAAAGTAATAAGAAACTGTTACAGAATAGGTATATTTTCTCTTTCTATAAAAAGGGACTTTAGATAGCATAGTCTAATAAGATCAGTCATGGTCTTTATACAGACCAGATGCCTGTGTACACTGTTGCAGAGAAATGAATGGTAGAAGACGCCAGGAAATCACAATGGTAACAAGAATAAATACAGCAGACGACATCACACATGAAACTTACAAGAAGCAAAAACCCACAGTTTCAAGTAACCTTTGTAACAAACTCAAACACGTGGCTACAGTTTCTTTTTCTTGATTTAGTTTATAGCTGTTCTATAACAGATAGGGAAGGATATGCCATAACAGAATTGTTCTCTTCCTCTTCTTTTCCCTGTTTTGGAATTCTCTAATGTCTCTCTTTCGTCCCTGTGTTCTTTCTTCTTTACTGTTTTCGGAATGTTGCTAGTTAATTCTAAGCAAGTTGAACTACTACTAACATTTGGTCTCAGAGACATCGAACCTCAGCAGTTGGCATCGATGGCAGAAGGAACTAGAGGATTGGAGTTGCTCAATTTGGAGAAAAAGTTGGAAATTTCATCGTATTACAAACTCAAAACAAAAAATTATTGCTGGAGAATCAAAATCAAACAGATAAACAAGTAAGAGAAATGAGTTGATAGAGATTTGGAAAGGACAGTGGCTTGACAGCAGGGGCAAGGAAAATTTGGGTACTACAACTAAAGCTCATCTTGAGAATGATGGATACAAGGTACACATTAGACTTAGCAGAATTGACTTTCCGGTGTTCGAAGGTGTGAGTGTGAGGGGTTGGTTATACAAATGTGAACAATCTTTTGTGCTAAATCATAGCCCCAATAATCTGAAAGTGAGAATGGCAGCTGTGCACTTAGAGGGGAGAGTGCAGGAATACTACCGGTTCGATTTCAAAAACAAAATGAGGCGTGATCTAGTAGACTGAGGGGAATTTATAACTATTCTTAACCAGACGTTTGATGAAGAAATATTTTAGGACCCCGTAGGGGACACAAAAGAGTTTAAACAAGAAGGCACAGTGCAAGATTAGTCTCTAAAATTTGGTCATTAACCTAACAACTATCTTCAACTGAGAATTATCTAATGGGTTCCTTCTTAAAGGAGTTGAAATCAAAGTTTGAACTACCAATGAAGCTTGACTCCCAGAATCTCCAACAAGCATACATGCTTGCAAGTAAGAGGCAGGTAACACCCCAACATTAATCTGCATCAATTCAAAGGAGGAATCAAATCATCCCATATAATATGTAACTCAAGAAGTGAATCAACTCTTAACCACCCAAGGACCAATAACAAGGTGGATGGACTTTTACCTACACCTGGAGGCCAGGGGAACACTGTTAAATGAGTTATGTCCAAAACATAAGAATACCGAAAGCTGTTAGCAGCAAAGATTTTGATGAGAAATGTTCGAAAGGATTATGCTTCTAATATAATGACAGATACATGTTGGGGAATAAATGTAAGAAAAAGCAAATTTATTTATAGATGGTAGATGGAGACGAGGGCTTAATACAGGACAATGGTTGATGAAAATGCAGAGCAAACAATTCCAAATGTGTCAAAGGTGATGAAGACGAATCCGAGAAGATGAGCCATGGGGGTCCTTCAGAAGAAGCCAATGCATATCTTATTGATGACAGAATTACTCAAGATTTCATAGATGTGTTAGTAATTAAGAAAAGTTAATTTGTGACCAAGGAAATAGAACCATTTCAAATAACTATGGGTGGAGGTCTTGTAAAGGAATGCCAATGTTACCTGAATTTCACATAGAGTGTGCAGGGGACAAAGTTCACCACAAATCCCTTGGATCATTGCATTAGGAGGATGTGATATGGTTCTTGGAGATTAACTTAACGATATCTTATGCAACTTCAAAAATCAAACCATGACATTCAACTGAAAGAGAATTAGTTACATTGACAAGAAATCTCTAAGGAGACTTCAATAAGGGGCATTAACGTTCTAAATGTGTTCGATAATATATGTTGCAATTGACGTATCCTATTGAATGTCAGCTTCGACAAGTAAACATGGAATCGGATCAACCAGCATCTTCGTTCAACTTAATGGAGTACTAGCTAAATTTGGAACCATCTTCAAGAAGTTTGATCAATTGCCATTGAACAAAAGCAAGATCACAAATTTGATTTGGAGGAGGGAGTTAAGGCAATTAACATTAGACCTCATCTTTATCTGGAGTGCAAAAAGATGCAATTGAACACTCAATGCAAGAATTAATGAAGCAAGGTTTCATTCGACATAACTTTAACCCTTACGCATAGATTATGAATAGTTAAACAAACACACCATCAAGGATAATTCCGATTCTTCTTGTCGGTAGAATATTATGATTAATATTTCTATCAAGATACTAAACAGCTGTAAATAGATTATATTGAGATATCAATAGGCTGCAAATAGTTAAGATAGAATAAGTTTGAAATCCCTTAAATTACGGGATTACATTAGATAGCTTTAGATAACTTTCCATAATTAAATGCCTACTTGTAATGGCCAATATATGGCTGTATACTTTCTATTCAAAATATCTTAATATTATTCCCCATTTTCGTTCATGGTATCAGAGTTTCGCAGAACATTCGGGTAATGATTTCGTTTAGGTCGATCAGAGCCATGCAAGTCGAGTCGGAGGAGATCTTTGCTGCTGGCTCGTCTTGTGTGGTTCCACTAGCATCGAACCCATCCTCTCTCCAGAACAGTGTCGATAACTCCCAAACCACAATAGTCAGTCACAGACTGAATGGGAATAATTATCTACCATGGTCCCACTTCGTGCTCATGTTCATAAGAGGGAGAGGGAAAGAAAAATACTTAAGCATAGCGCCACCTGCTGTGTCCGACCCGTCAAACCCAAAGTACCAAACTTGGATGGCTGAAAATAACCTTTCTATGAGCTGATTGATTAAGTCGATGACCCCGGAAGTCAACGAGCAGTTTGTGTTGGCCACATCTGCAAAAGAAATCTAGGAAAATGCCAAACAAACTTATGCTACTAACAAAAATACTGCTGCTGTGCTCCAAATTAAGAGTTTTTTTAGAGAGACCAAGCAAGGAGAGAAGACAATGACTCAATATTACATAGCATTGGTGAAGATATGGCAACAATTGGATCTTTATGATCCTCACCAATGGATGTGCAACGAAGATTTGGCTTGTTACAAGAGGATTGTCAAACGGGAATAAGTGTGAGTTTCTGCTAGGCTTAAACTCAGTTTATGATGATGTTTGTGGCAGAATCATGGCTACCAATCCTCTTCCAGTAGTCATGGGAGCAGTCAATCTTGTTAAGTGTGAAGAAAGCAGGAGACAACTGATTAATGGGACTCTAAACAACAATGGGGTTCCTGAATGCCCAGTTATGGCTGTCAAAGGAACTACTGGACCAGAATCAAAGGAAAAATCAAGTAAGTTTGGTGTAAACACTGTCAGGAAAACGGGCATACCAGAGAGAATTACTAGAAAGCCGCCCAATCTGAGAAACAGAACCAGAACAGAAAGCAAATGCTATGCAGCTGCTGGTAATGACAAGGTAGAAGGTAAAAATGTACTAGTAAGCAAGGAGGAGGACAAGTTACTTAGAAAAATTATGAGCAAGTATGATCTAAAAGCTGAAAAGGTTGTATCTACGAGTCATATGGTGAATACAGGTAACACACGCACTCTCTTAGGTGTTAAAACCCTAAATCGTCGTATGTGGATTGTTGATTCATGGGAAAATGACCATATGACCTGTGATAAATCTTTATTTGTTGATATTCAGACTTGTCAAGGTCATAGAACTGTCAAGGTAGCAAATGGACAGGTTCTTAAGGTTGAAGGAATAGGAACTGTTATAATAGCTAATAAACTTGTCTTCACTGATGTTCTTTATGTACCTGGTCTGGATTACAACTTGCTGTCTGTGAAGAGACTTACTAAAGAGCATAATTGCACAACTAACTTTTACTCTAATGGGTGTGTTTTCCAGGATTTGGAGTCGGGGAAGAGGATTTGCAGTTCTAGGGAGTTTGATGGATTATATTACATTGGCAGCTCAAATGGGAGTAAAGTAAATGCTACTCTTTCACCAAATAATGAAATTGCTCTTTGGCACTATAGGTTAGGCCACCCTATTTTATCTTACATGAAACAATTATATCCAACTTTTTTCAATAATAAGGATTCATCTTTTCAGTGTAAATTTTGCCAACTCTCTAAACACACAAAATTCCTACTTACCCCGTGCTTATGAACCCACTAAACCTTTTTCTATCATACATAGTGATGTCTAGGAGCCATTAAGGATTAAAACTACGAAAAATGGCAAATGGTTTGTAACTTTCATAGATGATCATACAAGATTGACTTGGGTATATCTCATGAGAGATAAAGCAGAAATTTTTCAGATTTTTAAGGACTTTTACTCCTTTATACTGAATCAATTCCATGCAAAAATTCATATTTTTAGAAGTGACAATGGGAAGCAATACCTAAATCAGGCTTTTGATCAGTTTTTTATCACCAATGGTATTATACACCAAACTTCATGTGTCAATACACCACAACAAAATGGTCTATCTAAAGGAAAAATAGGCATTTACTTGAGGTTGCAATGTCTATTATGTTCACTAAAAATGTTCCAAACTATTTTTGGGAGGAGGCTATTCTTACTTCTGCTTATCTAATAAATCGAATGCCTTCAAAACATCGGGTTTCCTTACACCTTTATAGAAACTACTTCAAACATATCCCTCGATTCCCTTTCTTAATCAACTACCTCATAAAGCATTTGGTTGTGTTGCTTTTGTTCATAATTACCATGGTGGAAAACTTGAACCCCGAGCTCATAGGTGTATCTTTTTGGGCTATTCTTATACTAAAAAAGGTTACAAGTGTTTTTCCTACTCTCAACCGGTTCTTTGTGACAATGGATGTAACTTTTTTTGAAAATCAACCCTATTATCCAAAACCACCCATTCAGGGGGAGAATTGTGGGAGTGAATAGCTGTTTTCATTAAATGATGGCACACCAGACACACTATCCTAGAAAAATATACTTTCTCTTTCACCTTCTGCACCTAACTGTGATCAAATTAGACTTGAAAATCTTGAAATAGATGATCTCAAACCTGATACTTTCACTTCAAAGGCCACTCAACCCTTTGACCATTGTAACAGATGATCCCGACCCCCAGCCAGATAAGAATTCCACAAAAATGGTGAATGTGATAAGGAGAAGGATACTAAAACTAAGGTGGACAAACCAAAAAACAATTCTAGAGTTTACACAAGAAAGAAGGGAACAAAACAAGGAAATGGCTTAAAGCAACAAGTGAAACTAAATAGGAGAAATCCATCATACTTTTTGAGCAAGGTAATGAATCAGAACCTGCTACAAATTCTGAGGAGTTAGGTTGGCTATAGCACTGAGGAAGGGAGTAAGGTCATATACAAGGTACCCAGTCAGCAAGTTTGTATCTTATAACAGGTTAACTCCACATTTTCAAACCTTTGTTGCTCAGTTATCTACTGAAAAATTACCTCATAATTTTCAGGAGGATGTCAAGGACCCTAAATGAAGGGAGGCAATAAATGATGAACTAAGCGCAATCAAGAAGAATCAGACTTGGGTGGTAATAGACTTACCACAAGGAAAAATCGAGGTGGGATGCAAATGGGTGTTTACCATCAAATACAATCCTGATGGAAGTATTAACAGGCATAAGGCAAGACTTGTGGCTAAGGGGTTTACACAGACACGTGGGATTGAGTAACAGGAAACATTTGTAACGAAGCCAAACTCAATACAATTAAGATTCTCTTGTCACTAGCTGCCAATCTGGATTGGCCCTTATATCAACTTGATGTAAAAAATGCCTTCTTGAATGATGATCTTGTTAAGTGACCATTTCACCACAATAGCTTAAGCTGTTGTGTGAGGTCAACTTAATTGGTTTTATATATTAACTAACAGATCTTGAAGAGGAGGTCTATATGGAGTTGCCATCGAGATTAGGAGGAAACAACCACCCTCAGAGAGTATGCAAACTTAAAAAGTCTTTGTATGACCTGAAGTAGTCACCTAGAGCAAGGTTTGGAAGATTTACAAAAGCAATGAAGAATCTTGATTACTATGAATGCCAGACTAATAACACACTGTTTATTCGACGTTTGACTAGTGGTAGGATAACTACCCTTATTGTTTATGTTGATGACATTGTCATTACAGGTGTTGATTGGGAATGGAGGTGACCAGATCTAGTGAAGGTATCTCAGTGTCTCAAAAGAAGCAGACTCTTGATCTTTCATAGAAAAATGGGATGCTAGCAGCAAAGCCAACAAAAACTCCTACGGAATCAACGTATAAGTTAAGTCTTAAAGGGGGAGGTACACCAATGGACATAGGGAGATATCAATTTTCCTGTCAGCGTAGATAGCCAATTTACGAGCAACCCTCAAGAAGAACACATGGAGCTAGTGTTTAGAATCCTGAAGTACTTAAAAATGACACCTAGGAAGGGGTTATTCTTTAAGAAAGGGGGAGCAAGGGACAATGAAGTTTTCACAGATCCTGACTGGGCTGGATCTGTAACTGATAGAAGGTCCACAACAGGCTATTACACCTTTGTGTGGGGCAGCTTAGTTACTTGGAGAAGCAAGAAGCAACCAATGGTTGCAAGAAGTAGTGTCGAAGTAAAGTATAGAGCCTTGGCACTTGGAATATGTGAAAGAATATGGATCAAGAGGCTCCTAGCAGAACTACAAATCACAATAGAGCCTCCAATGAAATTGTGGTGTGATAACATGGCCACAATAACGATTGCAAAGAATCCTATTTGCCCACCAATAGTCAAGTTGTAGATATTTTTACCAAGGCACTTGCAAGAGCAGATTTGAAGAACTTAGTTGCAAGCTAGGAATGATCAATATCTATTCAACAGCTTGAGGGAGAGTGTCAGTGGAATATTATGACTAATATTCCTGTCAAGATACTTGTCAAGAATCCTATATCGGACAAGTGTGAGTGCAATCAGCCATTTATAATAGTGTGCAAACCTCCTCTCTCAAGCTAGCTTTTGGGGGGAAGTTAGGCCTTTCACAATGGTATCAAAAACCGTTTGTCTAGATAGTTTGAGTCAGTATCTAGTTCTGTCCCTTTACCCAATATGCCCAACAGAAGTCTAGCGCTGCTTTGAGTAGAGGGTGGGTGTCAAGAATCCCACATCGGACAAGTGTGAGTGCATTCAGCCATTTATAGTAATGTGCAAACCTCCCCTCTCAAGCTAGCTTTTGGGGGTGAGTTAGGCCTTTCAACAATACTAAACAGTTGTAAATAGATTATATTGAGATATAGATAGGCCGTAAATAGTTAAGATAAAATAAGTTTGAAATCCCTTGAATTAAGGGATTACATTATATAGCTTTATATAACTTTCCAGATTTAAATTCCTACTTGTAATGACCTATGTATGGCTGTATGCTTTCTATTCAAAATATCAAAATAATATTCCTCATTTTCGTTCACTTCTCATTAAAAAATTACTCAATGACCCCATGAGCAAGCTAGTATTCCAAGTTGTATTTAAGGTCTATAACCAAATTAGAATGTGTAACAAATACATCCTAAAAGGCAGTTGGGACAATTGAGGCAAGGTACAATGGGAGTTATTTTTCATTATTGTTAGGAGTTGCGCCATATAAAACACATATGCCAAAAATTGCAAAACAAATTTGAGTAAGGCCCACTCAACTTATTATTCAAATACTACTACTACAACTAGCTCAGCCTCTAAGTAGACAATTACAATTCCTACAAATGAATTTGCTAAATTCTCTTCCTAACAAGAAGCACTAAAAAGTCCATTGTACCCTATCACTATCATCGTTGAATTAGTCCATTGTAATACACAGGTGATTGGATATGCTGATGCTGATGTTGATTGTACAGGATCCCCACTTTAGGATATTGCATCTTTGTTGGAGGTAATCTAGTGTCTTGGAAGAGCAAGAAACAAGCAGTTGTTGCTAGATCAAGTGCAAAAGCAGAATATCGTGCTATGGCTTTAGTAACCTGTGAAATCCTATGGTTGAAACAGTCGATTCATGAGTTAAAATTTGCAGAAGTGTCACAAATGAAGCTTCTTTGCGATAATCAAGCTGCACTTCACATTGCCTCCAACCCAGTATTTCATGAGAGGACCAAACACATTGAAATTGATTGACATTTTATACGAGAGAAGGTCTTATCGGGTTGTATTGCTACTAGTTATGTTAGCTCGAATGACTAGCTAGTAGATATTTTCGCTAAGTCTTTATGGGGATCCTCGTATTGGGTTTATTTGTAACAAGCTTAGTGCATATGACTTATATGCCCATATAGTAACTGTATATATATTGTGCTATAAGCCTAGTAAAATAATATAGAACAATATTTTTCCTCTAAGGTTCTCTCTCTTTCTCTAACTTTTACAGTAAAGAATTCAACTCCTCAAATGCACGTTTCACTTTCCCAAAGTATTCAATCAAACTTCCTTCCTGTTTGGACTGAAATAACTCAACAGAAATATCATA
>JANVCL010000006.1:14543654-14567593 GCA_026546855.1 Erythroxylum incrassatum
CCTATGTCATCTCCTATAGAGACAAATCCTAATACAGAAACAGCTATACCTGATCATACACTCAAGGTGTATTCTCGAAGGAAGAAAGCAAGTAGTACACTTCCTATCCCTGAAGCCATGCCAACTTTGGAACCCGTGCAGGTCCCCACCGAAGAAATTCAGAGCAGTGAGGATCAAGGAGACAACACAGATTTAGAATGGCCAATTGCCTTAACAAAGAAATCTAGATCATGTACTATGCATCCAATTGAGAGGTTTGTCTCTTATGAAGCTCTATCTTCTCAATATAAAGCTTTAACTGCTAATCCGGATAGAATTGATATTCCAAAAAATGTTCAAGAAGCTCTTAAAGTTCCAGAATGGAGAGAAGCTGCTTTCGAAGAAATAAGGGCACTTGAAAAGAATGAAACATGGGAAGAAGTTGATCTGCCAAAAGCAAAGAAACTCGTGGGGTGTAGGTGGATATTTACAATCAAATATAGGGCTTATGGCACCATTGAGGGGTATAAGGCGAGATTGGTAACTAAAGGCTATACTCAAACCTATGGGATGGACTACGAGGAAACATTTGCACTTATGGCCAAACTAAATACTATAAGACTATTGTTATCAGTAGCTGTTAACCTTGACTGGCCACTTCAGCAACTTGATATAAAAAACGCCTTCTCGAATGGACAACTAAAGGAAGAAGTATATGTGAAACTTCCTCTAGGATTTAAGGAAGGAGGAAACAGACTACATAGACTAAGAAAATCTCTATATGGACAGAAGCAATCACCACGAGCTTGGTTCGAGAGATTTGGCAAAGTCCTGAAAACAGAAGGATACACACAAGCACAGTCAGATCATACAATGTTTTTCAGAATTGGAGAAGGTAAGAAGACAATTTTGATTGTGTATGTTGATGATATTATCTTAACTGGTGATGATGCAGAGGAAATCACAAGACTTAAGACAGCATTGAAGAAAGAATTTGAAGTTAAATATTTAGGAGAAAGGAAGTATTTTCTAGGCATGGAAGTAGCAAGATCAAAGAAGGGAGTTTACATCTTACAAAGAAAGTACATTCTTGATCTCTTAAGAGAGACTAGAATGTTAGGATGCAAACTAAGCACTACTCCTATTAACAGTACAAAATTTGGGGATGAAGATCATAAACTTGTCAATCGTGAAAAGTATCAAACATTAGTAAGAAGACTAATTTATTTGTCTCATACTAGACCAAATATTGCTTTTGTCGTGAGTATTGTTAGTCGCTATATGCATGCACCAAGGAGAAAGCATTTGGAGGCAATCTATAAGATCCTACGGTATCTAAAAGGTACTCCAAGGAAAGGACTGCTATTCAAGAAAGGAGATCAAAGAACAATTGAAATATATACTGATTCAGATTGGGCAAGAACGGAAGAAGATAGACGATCAACCACTAGATATTGTACTTTTGTGTGGGCAAATTTGGTTACTTGGCAAAGTAAGAAGCAAAAGGTAGTAGCCAAGAGTAGTGCTGAAGCTGAACTAAGAGCTGTTGCAAAAGGGATGTATGAAAGTCTTTGGTTAAAGAGTGTGTTGATAGAATTGGGAATCAGGTTTGAGATACCTATAAAACACTATTGTGATAACAAGGCAGCCCTAAGCATGACACACAATCCAGTCCATCATGGGAGAACAAAACATGTTGAGGTTGATCGACATTTCACCAAAGAGAAGATAAAAGATGGGACAATATGCCTAACATGTGTTCCAACAAAGAAGCAGACAGCTGATGTGTTTACCAAAGGACTTCAACGAGAAGCATTTGAAGATTGTATTAGCAAGTTGAACATGATAAATATCTATGATCCAACTTAAGGAGGACTGTGGTCAAGATATGTATATCTCATAATATTATGATCTAATCATAATCAGATCTTTTAGATTAGATAGCAGTATCTTATAGATATACAGTATCCTTGGATTATATTTCTATATCTGTACAGATTTTCTACCTTATTCTGTAAACCCTATTCGCGTATATATATATTGCAGTCCCAAATAAAGAGATATAGAGCAAATTAGCTCTGATTCACAGAAGACATACGAGTGGTTTACTGAATCAACAATAGCAAAGATAGAGTGATGAATCTTTCAATGCTTCTTGATACTAGGTGAATTTGGCAAATTCATCTGCAAAAACTATAATGGTCTTCTCAAAAAAAGAGCAGGATGGTGCAATAGCTGCTACATGAACGGCGCAAGTTTTCTCAGCCTAAGTTTTCCAAGAGGTATCGTAACTTTACAAGTTGCCGCCAAATTAAAAGGGAAGAAATTACAAAAGCATTGAGAGATGAAGAGTGGAAGGGTAGTAGGGCCTGATAAGATACCCATACTATAGTAGACACCGCTTATGTTGTAAGATTGATAAGTCAATACATGCATGATCCTCATGAATCTAAAGATAGAAGTTTCTACAAATGTAGACTATGTTGGATCTCTTGATAACAAAAGATCAACAACTGGTTAGGTGCTCATTTCTAGATGGAAATCCAATAACTTTGAGTAGTAAAAATAGTTTGTTATAGCAAGATCCAATGCAGAAGCAAATATCGAGTGATACCACAAGCGTCTGTGAGTTGTTATGGTTGAAAAAGGTTATGGAAGAATTTTAATTATCAAGAGGACACCATCTATCCTTGCTTTGCGAGAAAAAGGCTGCCATTAGTATAGCTAATGCTCCAATCAATATGATTGAACGAAACATGTGGAGATTGATTGAAATTTCATTAAAGAGAAGATAACCAATGGTCTTTTAAATGTCTCATGTGTGAATCTAGAAAAACTGTCGATGTATTTACTAATGGACTCAGTAGTAAGTTATTCCATAGTTTAGTTTGCAAGATGGGTATGTATCACATCTGCACATCAACTTGAGGGAGAGGATTGACTAGTATCTAAGAAATTATAAGAGAGATCATTACATTTTTTTATTAATGCTTGATTAAATGATTTCGTTATTTAGATGAAGATACAGATATCTAAATAGAGTTTGTAAATGGATATGTGCAAGAGAACAAAATCTTTTAGCCTTCAATATTTCTCTTCTATTCACTAACAAAAATACTTCAATTAAATGCTCAAATCTTCATGAACTCATCTAGAAACACACAAAAAGGAAAAACTTAACTACTAACAATAAATATCATGATACATAGAAACTATAAAGATTGTTCTTTTCTACTTGAAAATCAAATTATAAAAGAATGATCACTACATTTTTGCGCTAAATTATAACATGGAAAAAATTATTTTGCATCATTCTCTTATGTTTCAAGTATAAGTTATTCAACTTATGCATGGTTTACATTGTATTGCTCAAGAAATTAAAATGGTAAAGTTGGCACCTATAGGGAAATACACCATAAGAGAACTGCAAAACCTAACTGCTTTGAAATTTAATTGTGTTGCATTATTAGCCAAATAAACCATATAGGAAATAATTATATGACCTAATAACAAGTCAATCTCGATCATAACAATAAAAAAAGAACTGAGAATTAGTTATGTTTGATTTCCAACAAATACAACTATTACATCAATTGCAATAATGATCAAATACAAAATATGGGCTCAAAGCTTCTTCAGGATTAGATGCAACACCTATTTAGGACTTCTTAATATTTCTTTACTATAATTTCCTTTCTCATTGTAGGCTTCATTGATTTTGGGATATTCTCCACTGCCATAAGCATTCGCACAAAGCAAAATGAGTTATAATTTTTTATATGCTGAGTACATTGAAATTTCTAATTAGTTCCTCCTTATAAGATCTCCTTTAAAACTAAGTTGCTAGTTTCTTTCTACTTTTTTCCGCCTGCCCTTATTCTATTCATTTAATGTCATACATTATTTTTGAAGCTGCAAAGCCTAGACTACTTGTTTATATGCTTTTATCAGCTCTAACTGAATAGAATCTAATAATGATGAATCCCCAAATATTCCATGCAAATAATTGATGGAACAAGTGAGATTTTTATTCTACACGCTATGAACCACAAAATAGTGATTAACATGTCATGGGTAAGTTCATTGAATGAAAGAACGGACAAAAAAAAACCTGATAAAACCTCGAGTGTATAACTGTTCAGAAAGTTGCATAGCCATTTGAGGCCCAATGCCCATTGCACTTGAAGCAATCTAAAGAAATCATAAAATGTAATTAGGACTGTAGATCCAAAGAACCTCCAATTCTTTCTTGAGATTAAATAACATTTGCAAGGATACATGAAGAGGGAGATGGGCAAGATAGAGATGGCAATAATCCTTCATCAACATTGTCTCCGTTAAATTCAAATAAATCATTTGATAATGCATAGAATTGTGATAAACAATCCATATTGGACCATTATTTTTTTTCAGTTAATCATGTACAGACTCATTCAGTAAGTAAGCCAAGTGACATAGGGAAAAGCCTACAATCAAAAGTTTAGGTGAAAGAGAGATCAAGAAGTAGAAATAAGGAGAAAGAAAAAACAAGAATAGAAAGTAAAAAATATGAAGATCTTTTAATCAACAATAATCTTATGTTGCAACAAGGATAGCCCTTCTATTCATAATAGTTTAAACTTATTCCTAAACTCAATATTAGTAATTAATTATAGAGTGTAACTACGAAGCACATAAAATGTAGTACACACCAATCATAAAACATAGCAGAACGCCTACAATCAAAACTCTAAGGGAAGGATAGAAAGAAATCAGGAAGTAGAAAGAAGGAGAAAGAGAGAATAAGAATTGGAAGTAAAAAGTCTGAAAATTTATTAATCAACAATAATCTTACGCTAACAACAAAGAAAGCCTCCTATTCATAATAGTTTAAACTAATTCCTAAGCACAGTAGAAGTATATAGACTATAAACACTAGGTACTCAAGATTATAGTAGAAAACAACCATAAAAAACCACTTTAATCTCAAAAGGGAACAACTAAAATCTAGAGTTATGCCTATCATGTTTGAACAAAATCTCAGATTAGATATTCCCCTTAGTGGGAATGCACTTGCCTCAAGAGTGTGAATGTAGGCAACAGTCAAACATTCAGGATCTAAGGCTCAAAAAGTCTTCCTTGAGCATCCAGTCAAGTAATGTTCATGACAAATGCATATAATGATTAATTACTTGAATTAAGTTCTTAGCTCTATTATGCACATCAATAATGGGTTCAGATAAACATTAATTGTTGCAAGTTTACAACTAATCTTAGAATGCTGATCACGGACATATTATGCAAAATATTTTATAGGCTTAGGAATTTAGGCATCAAGGGGTAAAGAAAAAGGGACCTTTTGCACCAGACTTGTTCGTAACATCTTTTTAAACTAATTGAATAACAGACACAAGATACCAAACTCCATCTTTCTTTCCCAAAATTTTCTAGCAAACCTATGAATAACATTGTTTTAAACAAACTCAATAATAGACACAAGATACCAAACGCCATCTTTCTTTCACAAAATACCCCTTAGATAATCACCCTAACTTGGATTAACAACTTCCCTTTGGTCATCAGTTTCCAAAAAAGAAATGAAGTCCAGAGTTAACAACTTAAGTTTTGTCACCAGTTTTTGAAATAAAATTAAGTGTAGAGTCATTGGGTTCTCTTAACTCTAACTCACTAGAAATTGTATTAATATACAGTAACATTACAACCTTATTTAGTTGCATTGTAAAAGACTAAATTACCCTTATATTTAACAATCCTCAAGCTGATGCATATACATTATCAATGCCTAACTTGATACAAAAAGAGGAGATTCTCAATAGGACATAGTAAATAGATAAGTTAATTGGTATGCTAAGATCATAAATTCCATAACCAACTATTTAATTATCTTCTCTCGAATAAACTAACAATCTACACCTTTGTGCTTTGTCCTTTCATGATAAACTAGATTAGATGCCATTTGTTGTTTAAGTAACACATATTAGCTTTAAAGGTTTGGGTAGAGCAAGTCCCCATAGATAAATTATGGTTTCCTAAAGTTGTTCAAGAGAATTGTGAAGAAAAATTATTTATTTCCCTGTTACTTCTTTTTGGTTACAACACATCAGAATATACACAATAAATCTTAGATACCGAGGAAATCAAGAAAATCTTAACTAAAATCCCACAAATTAAGGGATATCATTAACACCCCCAATATCTATCAAACAATAATAATATTTACAGCTAATACACATCTTGACATTCTCCCTCAAGCTGAGGAATAGATATCTTCCATCCCAGCTTGGAAATCTTATCATGAAAATTTGCGTTGTTCGACCCTTTAGTGAGAACTTCTGCGAGTTAGTACCCTGTTGGAAGATAAGATAGGCATACTAGTCCCTCCTCCAACTTCTCTTTGATAAAATGCCTGTCAATCTCGATATTGCTTAGTCCTATCATGTTGTATAAGATTATGAGAGCATATTTTTTATCACAATAGATTATCATAGGACCATTTCACTTGACTCTTGTTACAAAATATAGCAACTGATATAGTTGTTACAAACTATGACGTAATCATAGGGATTATACAACTAATGTAAATAACATATTCATAGGGATTTTAGCATAATCAGAGGGATTAACTTCGTAGTTTATCGTAATAGAAAATACCGAAAACTGTTCTTCTTCATTCTTCTTATTCTTCATGGTATCAGAGCCAAAGAAGATCTTGACCTACTGTTTGCCCTATAAAGGGGCCCATCATTTAAGCAACTGGAGAAGGATTTGAAGTTTACATGAACCAAGTGGCCTAGCAGTATTGTTTGCCCTAATGAGTATTGTTTACATAACTCTCCAAATTTTCCAAGTAAAAAGGGGACTCACATGTAAGGGAAAGTGTTGAGAATACCCACATGTGAGTGTTCCACATCGAAGAAAGAGAGGAACAAAGACCAACATATAAGCCTAGTGGGCTACTTCACCTACTACCAATTGGTTTTAGGATGGAGCCTCAATTGGACTTGTATGTGATCTAACACAAACCTTGAGCAATTGCTTCGAATTCTCATTCGGTAGATGATCTAGCTACATCATTCTACTT
The DNA here is from genome assembly GCA_026546855.1 of Erythroxylum incrassatum. NCBI lineage: Eukaryota > Viridiplantae > Streptophyta > Magnoliopsida > Malpighiales > Erythroxylaceae > Erythroxylum > Erythroxylum incrassatum. Next base: position 14,550,715 of record JANVCL010000006.1, read on the forward strand.
TTTACTCCTCCATATTATAAGATTACCTCCAAGGACGTATAGTATCCGGTAGTTGATTGTCTATCCACTATAGATCCTTCATAATCTGCATCAGTGTAGATTTCAAGGGTAAGATCCTTTCGTCTTTTGAACAGGATTCCTATTCCTAGATTTCCTTTCAAATACTGCAACACTCTATAAGCGACTTTTAGAAGTTACTCCATCGAATCATGCATAAACTAACTGATTACAATTACAGAGTATGCTATGTTTGATCGAGTATGCACAAGGTAGATGAGCCTCCCTCCCCTGGTACATTTTTCTATCCACAGGAAGTTCTTTGGCTTCTCCAAGTTTTTGATTAGCTTCTATTGGTGTAGATATTGGCTTACATCTAGTTTTTCCTGTCTCCTTCAATAAATCAACCACATATTTTTGTTGGGATATGAAAAATCCCCTTTCTGGAGTATGTCACCTCAATACCTAGAAAGTACTTCAATCTCCAGAAACTCCTACAACAAACTTTGCAAAATATTTCGTCTTCAATTAATATTTCCATGTTAAGAAAACTGACTCTCAATCATGGATTATAGACTTTGGAGCATCATATCACGTGACAGGAGATCCCACAATCTTCGAAACCTACTCTCCATGTAATGGTAATAATACAATGAGAATTGCAGATGGTGCCCCAACCAAAAATTGCTGGTACCGGATCTATTTGTTTGGCCAAAGATATCATCCTAAAAAATGTCTTATTTGTGCCAAAGCTTGATTGTAATCTACTTTCCATCAGCCAAATCACAAAAGATCTCAATTTTGTTGCTAAATTCTTGCCTAATCTACGTGTTTTTCAGGTTTTAGGATCAGGGCAGATTATTGGCAGGGTTGAATTGTGTGCAGGCCTCTTATCTCCTACAAGTTGACACCTCCAAGGAAGGGAGTCAGAAAAGTTCATTTGCTGCGTCTATCCTTGATAAAATAAGTGTAGTGTCGAAATATTATGGCATTACCACCTAGATCATCCAAATTTCTTGTACTTGAGGAAACTTTTTCCTAATCTTATCAATAAAAATAAAAAATTCCAAACTACGAGATTTCTAAATTCCTCTTGTTTTAGAAAGCACTAGACCAAGAGTTGGGAAACAAAGGAAACCAGAAGAAGACTTTCAATTCAAACCACATAGCTTTAAATAATCAAGAAAAGTTGCATAATTGAGGAAATTCAATAGTGAAGATATTTTCCATTTTAAAAAACTAATGGGTCAACTAAGTAAAAAATCACATTCGAGTTCATTAGCCCTATCAGGTAACCTCTCTAAGTTTGGCAAGCTCGATAAATATTGTGTTTTATTCATTTCTATTTTCAGTTAATCCTTGTTCTCACAAATTTCTTTTTGTCATTTATTGGTAACAAATTCAAGACCAACAGACCATATGACCCACTCATCCAATCAATTTAGAACTTACAATCCTTACCCAAGTAATAGAAAAGTTATTGTTGTCGGTGGGTCCCTTATCATTGTTGCTAGCAGAAGAGACATGCAATTTACCCCATCAATCTTATTAAAAAGTATCCATGTTCCTAAGTTATTCACTAATCTTGTTTCTATACATAAACCGACCATAGACATGAACTACACTTCCACTTTTTATCCTTCCTTTTGTTAATTTCAAGACCAAGTTTTGGAGAAGAGGATTGGACTTGATAAGGAAAAGGATGTACTATACTACTTGGAAACTTCAAACCAATCATCTATTAGCAATCATAATCTTTGTAAATTTTATCATCATTAAAAAGGGATGTCATTTTGTTTCATCATTTCCATTGGGGTCGTCCATTGTTTACAACTTTAATGATCATGTTTCCTTCACTTTCTAAAGGGATAGATGTAACAAATTTTCATTGTGATAGGCTTGAGTTTACCAAATACATCTATATGTCATTTTTTCAATTATCAATATGAGAACTACTATTTTCAATTTAATTCATAAGGGCATAGGGTACTTCTTTTATCCCTAATATCAATAGTGCTAGATGGTTTGTATCTTTATAACTACAATCATGTCATATGAATTTTCTTGTTGAAAAATAAATCAAATGTAACATTTTTCCTAGTTTTCATTCTATGATACAAAATCAAATTGGTATTAAAGTTAAGCATTTTTTATCTAACAATGCAAAAGAATTTTAGCCAAATTGTGACATCATATTTTCAAAAAGAAGGCATTATTCATGAATCATCTTGTCTCTACACACCCCAACAAAATGGAATGGTTAAAAGGAAAAATAGTCATCTTTTAAACCCCCTAGAGCACTCCTATTTTGTCATTATTGTACCAAAACATTATTGGGGGGAAGCTTTTCTTACATTTGCACACATAATAAGATGTCATCAAATGTTTTAGATTCCAAAACTCCTCTGGCATGTCTTTCTCACTTTTATCCAAAGTGCCAGAACTTATAATGATCTTATTCTTAGGATTTTTTTCATGTTCATTGTCCTCAATAGAAAAAATTGGAGCCTAAAGCAATCAAAAATGTCTTCTAGGATATTCACCTCGTCAAAAGGGCTATATATGTTACCATCCACCTTCGAGGAAAATTTATGTAGATGCTAATGTAACATTTGTCGAAGATGTACCCTATTATTCCCAACCTTATCTTCAAGATGGGTTTGTACCTAGGGAAAATAAGGATAGAGAGAACAACCTAGAATATTTGTTTGACATCTCTCTCTTACCATCGACATCAATTCTACAATAGAATCATCTGTGTCAAATAGGGAACCTAATCCTATTGAGTCTATGATGAATGATTAATTTTGATAAAAATATTACCACTAATAAAAGGAGATTCGAGATGGTGTATTCAACAAAGCCAGTTGACGGTCTTGACTCAAATTCGATCACTCAGTTCACTCTATCAATAACCAAACTAGTAAAATAGGTTGTATTTTTGTCTAGCAACTACAAGCTTTTCATCCTAGAAGACATACTAGGTGTCCCTTTTGATTCTAATAAATGCCTAACCTACAAGCATCATAGTGAACGTCAAACACCTTGTAAGTACTAGTGCTTTAGTCATTTTCTCCTTAATGTCTCTAAAAGCTTGAGAAGTAGATAAGGGGATCTATTAATTTGAGCTTAAGAGATTCTTCTAATCTTAGGTTGGACGGGACTCACCAATTTGTATAATATCACAATTCCCTTGGGAAAGAAGATAACCTATGTGACCCTATTAATTGACATATTTATGAACTTAGATGAGTTGAAATGTTAGTTGAATAGGAGGCTCTCTAATTGCAAATTATATGGTTAATGTCCACTTGATATCCTTTTACCCTATCAAAATGTTAGTAAACCATACATGAAAAGAGTTTCACAATAAACTTTAGCCCTCATGAGTTTATCCTATAAAATTCTCTTTGTTATGAAACAAATCTCCCTAAAAAATGCTTAAAGAAATGAATGAAATAATCAAACTAGCTGGAATAAATATCTTCACAAAAGCAAGGATCCTCTTCACAAGTGGAAAATATCCCCAAGGCTTTCTAACCTTTAGAAGATTCACCGTGTTTAAACCAGAAGGACGACCTTTGCTTTCTTGTTTATGTGATATATCAACTACTTGTAATATTCCATCCTGCATTACGAGCTTCTGAAACATTAAGGCCACCTACAATAGTGGAAATATGAAGCCAACTTTACTTTGTGAACAAAAGTTAACTGTGAATCCCAACTTAAGGAAAAGATGATCTCACATCAAAATCAAAAATCTTCTCACGATCCCATTCCAACTGAAGTTCATACCCATCAATTAATATGAACGGATGCAAAACCCAAAACTTTTCCGGCTTGAACATATTGATTTGCAAATAGCGTTCAACACAAAACCCAAGGGTAGGAGTTTGACATGGACCATACCTGAAAAAGTATGTATTTCACCTGAATCAGTAAAAAAAATACAAGAAATATTATGCATCTGTGCTAAATCCTAGTTCAATTTTGTCAAATGAATAACCAGAACTAAAAACAATCAGCAAGGTCCAAAAAGAAGCTCGTAGATGGAGAACAAGGACATGCATAAATCTACTTGCATTAGGATATCAAACTTCAATAAAAAGGTCGTGTAAGATTACTATTGAAGCATGGTAATATTAATCCATTATCGAGGTGATTCACACATGAAAATAGTTTATCCATTAAGTAGGAAACAACATATCATATCACTTTTAAATTGTTAATGCATTAGACTTGCAGACAATTTTTATAGTACCACAAATGTCATATCACTACCAAAAGATCTAAGCTGAGAAGGTCAAAAAGACATTGGCTACTATTATCACACTCTTAGAATCTTATTCTAAACCAATCATCTAGGGTTAGCTAGAAGAGTAGACATTCAATGTAGTACAAAATGATAACATATTGCCAGTGTGAAATGAAGCTGCTATTCAATAAAAGTTGATAACCACAAAAATATGCATCAAGTTATGTAAATGATTTAAAGTCCTTTCCAACCAAAAGGCCGAACAGAGATGTCAAGCAGAATATCAAGAGAGATAATACACATGCTTTGTCACTATACATCTATTTTCTTGCATTTAATAGGAAATACAAATTCATAATTACCATTTATAAGCCCATATGAGAATACAAACATATAGAGGTTTGATAATTTGAGAATTGTAATGTAACTAGCATAAATTCTAGAGAACAGATGATAGTTATAGTAAATATGAGCAGATTCAATAGCAACTACAACATAAGTGAGAAGAAATAACCTACGAGATCACTCTAGAATCAAGATTCCCATATTTTCCTTGGAAATAATTAGTTTGAAATCGTGTAAATGCAACACCAACTTTCAAATCTATCTCTTGTCGAGCATCAACAGCCAATGCCTCATCTTTGTTCGGCTCAACGAGATTGTCCATAGCCTTCAAAATGTCTTTCTCAGTAATGGATGAAAATCGTGCACGATGGACCCTTCTTTTCGTATCGTTTAAATGAAAACCAGTAGATTCAATAACTGGAAAGGAAAATAGTTCACAGAGATAGTGGTGGTTAGAAATGTAAAAATTATAATTTAGATTTTCTTTCTTTGAATTTTCACCCAACCATTGTCAATATCTTTAGAATAATTTTGAAATAATTAAGAAGAAACAAAAGTTATACAAATGACCATCATTTGTAATAATAAGGAAATTATTAAACCAAAAAACTTTAGATAATAGGTGACAATTCTTCATACTTATCTTACCTTTCAAAAACATAGTAAAGCAACTCAATAGCACTTAAAAACCAGATGCATAGAAATGCTTTAACTCTGAATAAGACAACATAAGGAGTTATACTTGTTCTCCCTAAGGAAACTAATTACTCATCATCATGCTGACAAATGAAAAATTATTGCCTGCCTTGCCAATTAAGTTTCATAGGAATGAAAGTTATACTATATGGATGCTCTTTTCAACAAAGAATTTTCATACCATATTAACTTATACAATTACAAAGAATATGGATATGTTCAAGTATGGTAATCAAATGCTTTATTGTTTTCAATTGAAAAGTATTAACAAAATCCCAAATCAACAATAGTGGGTCCCATTCCTAATCACTCTGCTAGTTCTGCTTCCTCAGCAAAACATCACAAAAACAATATTAACTTTACTCTTTGTTGTTCTACTTTCATTCTACCTACCTTTCCTTAATCAAAACATGGTTACATGTACCTAAATCTTCTTATTTCATTAAAAAACAGATCCTTCACTATGAACTTGTATTATGAGATCAATCTCATATTATTACCAAAATCAATTACGCATTCCATTATAACATCTATAACAAACTCTAACCATGCTTTTCAATAAAGTGAACATTATGAACGATTTCTACAATTCCGCCCAATATTATTTTAGGTTTTGTTTTACAATACGAGAAACTTCATTTCCACTCACTTCATCCATATTATGCATAACAATCTACGAGTCTTAGCTTACTGAAAAACTTACTCAATCTACCCATCACAATCCACATCTTGAAACTTGCATGAGTAACTAGAGTTAATCACGTGGGTTTGATTATAGTCGGACCATATTTCTCCATTAACTTATGTTACTCATACTATGTTTACAACTACAGTTTGTATAGGTTATAGGCATGGTTACAAGGATCTCATTTAGTTTCTAACTTAATTAGGCACTTAGTAGTCAGTATATATATGTACCTCCATTCATTATTTATTATGTTAGGAAATACCAATATTAGATCTTAGAAAATATCTATATTAGGGAGAGTATGATCTCCCTCTTTATTGTGTGATATCTTTTCCTTATGTAATTACCTCTATATAAAGGATACAAGGGTCTTGAGTTTGTATCAAGCTCTCAGTTAAATATTCTCTTAATTTTTACATGGTATCAGAACCTAGATTCCAAACCTCAAGACCCTCTTTACCGTAAAACCCTAACACCTTCTAACCTATCAAAAACACTTACCTCCACTTACCAAAACCAAAAACCAAACCCACAGAAGCAACCAGGAGGTGCTAGCGACCACTAGAGTACTGACAATGTCGCCAGAAAACCACTCACAAGTCGACACGCAGGCATCATGCTCCATCATCTATCAACCACTGACGACGACAGTTGGATGGGTCAGCTCGCCTCTTCGTCCTGAATGGAGTTTTGGTCTTGCTTTGTGTCAAAACTAACCTAAACATGAGTATTTTGATAATAATAATGTCTTTTGTACGTTTCAAAACATCGTCAGCAGTGTTTCTAGGATCCGTTTAGCCAGAAAATCTGTCCAACATATCTAGGAGACGTCAAATTCCAATAGCAATTCATTGATAGATATTCCAAAAATGGGTTCCTCAACTTTGCAAATCACCAAGCAATGTTCGAACGGTAATAACTATTCTTTTTGGCCTAAGAATGTAGAATTGTTCTCTAGAGGTCAGAGAAAGTTATCCCATCTTACATATGATCCCCCAACTAATCAGAAAATACTGAAAAATTGGCAAGGTGATTATCATCGATTAATGAAATATTATAGGAACAGACAAAGGGGACTTGCACATGATTATCATCGATTTAGAGAAAGTGTATGACAATATCCTAAGGAAGTCACGTGGGGGTGTTTAAAAGCTAAGGGAGTTCATGTTGTCTATGTATGGATTATTAGAGATATATATGAAGATACCAAGATTAAAGTTGAAAGGAAAAGATACAGAATATTTTTCTATCGATATTGGGCTGCACTAAAGATCATTGAGCTCCTTCCTACTTACAGTAGTTATGGATGAGTTTACAAAGAATATCTAAAGAGATGCGCCTAGGTGTATGTTTTTTTATATTTACATTATTTTTAGTGGATGAAACGAAAGAGGATATCGATGATAAGCTAGAACGTTGGAGGGAGGGACACGCTAGAGTCAGAGCTTTAAAGTGAATAAGATTGATTGCATCTAATGTAGATGTCAAGATTGGTATTGAAATTATACCACAAAACTATTGTTTTAAGTACCTTGGATGTCGTGACAAGATACATAATGACATATTTCACCGTATCAAATTAAGGTGGCTAAAATGAAAGAGCACCTCAAAAGTTTTTTGTGACAAAAACATATCACTCAAGCTAAAAAGTAAATTTTACTATTTAATAATTAGGTCAACTATGCTTTATAAGGTTAACCCTCAAACAAGTGCATAGTTATAAGTTAATGATAGAAGAGAAGAGGATACTCCATAGGGTGTCCAACCTTACAAGATGAGATAAAGTTAGAAATGAAGTGGTAAGAGACAAGTTGACGGTGGTGAACATTGACAATAAAATGAGAGAAACAAGACTTAGGTGGTTCGGACTTGTCAAGAGGAGACATCCTGACATCCTAGTGAGAAGATGTGAGAAGATTGTACTTAGGGACTATAAAAAAAGAAGATGAAACCCCAAAAAAAATTGAGGGGAAGTGATCAAGAATTATATGCCCTACCAGAGCTTATCGAAGACTTGGCTCTTAACAGAAAACATTGGCAACGTAAAATACGAGCAGACGACCCTACATAGAGAGGTTTTTTTCTAATTACTTATTTATTTTATTTGCTTTTTCTTATTTGTATAATTATTTAATTATGTTTACCTTTATTTTTTATTTTTTTTATTTATGCAGTTTTTTTATGTATTGTCTATTGTTTCTTTAACCGTTTTCAAAAACTTTTTTTCTCACTGATATATTTACTAGTTAAGAGTAAAGCTATGTACTTCTGTACCTTCTCAAATCCTACATATCAATAAAATTCCTACTAGGACATTGGGTTTTTTTTAAGACTAACCAAAAATCTTCCGTTGACCATTGTATCTTTGTTGGAGGAAATATGGTCTCGTGAAAAAGCAAAGCGCAAAATATTGTGTCTAGCCCTAAGACAAAATCTTAATATGGAGCTATAGCAAGATCAACATGAGAGGCAATGTGGATATATCAACTATTATCTAAAATTGCCCATAAAGTCTTAATACCAACAAAGTTATACTGTGAAAACTAGGTTGCTCTGCATATTGCTTCTAATTTTATGTTTCATATACGAACTAAATATATTGAAATTGACTATCACTTCTTTCATAAAAAAATACAACAAAAGTCCATCTCTACAAAGTATGTGAAAATTGGAGAACTTAGAAATATTTTCACAAAAGCTCTAAGTGGAGTTTGGGTTAGTTACATTTGTTATAAGCTAGACATTACTAATATTTATGCTCCAGCTTAAAGAGGAGTGTTGCAAATTGTATATCTACAGTTGTTACAGATTGCATATCTAAAGCTATTGATTGTATAGGTTACAACATTACAAGATCCTATTTGGTTTCTTACCTAATTAGGCATTGAATAGTTAGTATATATATAATATATGTACCTCCATTCACTTTATAATATAAAAACAATAGAAACATTCTATGGTCAGTTAAGTTATGTATTTAAGATTTAAACAAGTACTTCAATGATTTTAATGGACTCCATAACAATTTCCTGTTTGCAATATTCTTATTAGTAAAGGATAAATAAGCTAGTGAAGCTTGTTGCTCACGTACAAATTCTTAACTAAAGTTGCATAATATCAAGTAGAAGAAAGATATATGCAATTCTTACACAACTCCTAGGCACTGAATTAAGTACTATGACCCTAAAAGATGGCATAACTACAAAAGTTGCTAAAGATTACATATCCAAAAATGCTAGATTCTCACTGTGCCAAACAAAATAACATTCAAAATTTGCACCAAACTATCTAAAATAAATCTGCTTGCCTTCAAAGCATATATTCTCTCCTTCACGATCACAGTCCAACCATAATACTAAGTGACTACATCCATGAGCTTCCTGACTTAAATGCCTGCAAACATGTGCCTTTATACCAATAAAATAATCAGAGTTCGTAAATGTACATAAGTGTTTAATAAAACAAACAGTAGAGTGATCTAAAAGAGTTTAAAATTTACAAAAAGAAAAATATAAGAGGGCAAATCAATCATTCTCAAGCTTTAATCTAGTGGAATGAAGAGTGAGAGTTTTGCCCTAAGAAGTACAATTTGTGTGAGTTTTAGGTCACGCTTGTTGTGTGACCATTTATTGTCACCACCAACTTGAGGAGTGGTATTGTTAGTTTGACCAACCCCTAGAATCTGACCACCAGAAAGTTTGCAAAGTCAAACTTTCTACTTGTCTCTCACACACCGACATGTGTTGTTCCTTTCACAGAAAATTTTTCCGATCACCTCTGATTGGCTCTCTTGGTTCTCTACAATTCATATTTGTGGTCAATTCCGTCAGAATATGTTCGATTGTGAGGTCCAATTATCATCGGATTCAAATTTAGCCTCTCTGGTGTTTCTTTTAATTGAGTAGTGGGTGTTGGGCTTTCCTTTCTACTTTAATCTCAAAATGGCTGACACTAAATCAATAGTTATTTCTAATTTGATTTCGACGATGTCCAAAATCACAAATCATAAGCTTAACAGGTCTAATTATCTAGAATAGAGTAAAATAGTATGACTAAACTTACGAAGTATTGATAAAGGAAATCACTTGACTAACGATCTACCCAAAGATGATAGAAAACCAACATGGCTGAAAGATGGTACTTGTTTGTTCTTAAAGATAAGGAACTCCATTGATAATAAGGTAAATGGTTTGATTAATCATTGTGAACTTTTTAAGGAGCAAATGGAATATCTAGGTTTCTTGTATTCTGTAAAAGGTAATATTTCTCACATTTAAGAGGCATGCAAAGCATTTTATCGTGCAAAGGAACAAGACAAATCTCTCATAAGGTATTTTATGATCAACTGAATGCCTTCATATGTTCTTCATGGTGGGAACCCTTACAATTTTCCTTTTTCTACTAATTCATTGTTTCCTACTGAACCTCGAATATTTGGTTGCACTTGCTTTGCTTGGGATGCTCGTCCACAAGTCACTAAGATGGACCCTAAATCTTTGAAACACATTTTTACTTGGTGATTCTTAAAGACAGAAAGTTTATAGATACTATAATCCTAGCCTTGGTAGCTTTCTTGTATTCATTGAAGTTACCAAGAAAACACACCTTATTATCCAACCTCTGCTCGTAGAAGTCAAGGGGAGGATGATCTATTAATCTATATTGTCACATCCTCTGTACCTGATCCTCCTAAACCCTTTATTGCTCAGGTTTACTCTCGACGACAAGATCCTCTTGATTCATGTCATGGACCAGTACCTCCGTCATCAGATCTAATTGAAGATTCTGAATGAATTAATCTTCTTATTTCAAAACAGAGTTTGTACATGATATATATATACACACACTGCTATATAGCTAAATAAGGAAACTATCGCCTATAAAGAGTAACACAATAAAGACAATAAAGATTGATTTCCTAATATCTACAAAATAGGAAACTAACTCCTAACTTTGAGGGCTAAATATTCGACATCACCCACTACATCATCTTGATCAGTGACTTGGACGCAAGTCCACCAAAAAGAATGCAGTAACTAGACACATAGTTAGATTGATCAACGACGCACTAGAATTGGACAAAAAAAATCATCTTTCCCACCTTGATCTACAAATATTCCATAATTAATCATGATGCATTACAAGATAAGAATTGGAACCTTGCCTTGGGGCGAAAATTAATGCACTTAGAAAAATGGAATGAGGGAAGTGGTTGACAAATTAAGAGGAAAAAAAATAGTTGAATGTAAGTTTATTCCATCAAATATAGGACAAATGGGTCAGTGGAAAGGTATAAAGTCAAATTTGTTGCCAAGGGTTTCACAAAATATTTTTGATTATCAAGATACATTTGCAACAATTGCTAAAAGAAATATGGTAAAAGTCTATTATCTTTAGTGATCCACATTTGGGAATTACAACAATTTGACTATGAAGTCCTTCACGAGGACTTGTAAGAAGAGATTTGAAATTGGGCTTTACGAGAAAATATAGAGCAGAATATACAAACTAAATAACACTTTGTATGAATAAAAACAACCACCCTGAACATGGTTTGGCATATGCACAAATGCCATGATGAGAATGTGATATGAACAAAGGCAAGGAAATCACACTCTTCTCATAAAATATTAATGTGAAAGCCACTACTTTATTAATATATATGGATGATATCATCGCAACTCAAGATGATGTTGAAAAGGAACTTGAAGTCAAAATTGGTGAACAAGTTTGAAATGATATAGGTAGGCTGATATATTTTATTGATATTAGTTATTAGATTGGCTTACTCAAGGCAAGGAACATTTGTATTACAGAGCAAAAATGTATTTAACGCCTAAACAAACAAGGTTATTAAAATTATCAAACTACAAATCTTTGTATTGATGAAAACCATATATTAGAAGTACAGAAGCTAGGGATACCAATGACAAAGGTGGCTGGTAGGAAACTTGATCTACATGGACCACACTAGACCTAATGCGGCATATGCAATTGTAGTGGTCAATTAGTTCATGCACAACCTATAGGAGGAACATTTACAAGGTATTAGGTTTTACAACTACAAGCCATGCTAGGAAGAGAAATATTATTTAAGAGAGTGAAAATATAACAATCGAGCTATATACTAATGGAAACTATACTAGATCCTTGTTAGATAGGAGATTCATCATTGGGTATTGTTTGTTCTTAGTAAGAAATTTCATCTCATAGCAGAGTAGAAAACAACCTATGTAGACAATGTCTAACCTTGAAGCAAATCTCAAAGATATTACTCATGAAACTTGCCAATTCTTGTGGTTGAAAAGCATTCTTAAATATTTGGAAGATAAAAGGGGGAAAACCCATAAAGCTTTATGGCAATAATAAGTCAACAATAATTTTCCAAAAAAAATAATAAGTCAGCAATAAGGATTGCCCATAGCCCTATTCAATATGATCATAAAAGAACATATAGAAAATGACTAGCATTTCATAAAAGAAAACTTGGATGTTAAGATGATAACCACACCTGATTATCGTCTAGTAGTCAATTGAAGGATGCAATTACAAATGGGGTCCCTATAATAAGGTTTGAATAACAAAAATACAAGTTGGGAAGAGAAGATGTCCGCTCACTACCTTAAGGAAGAAAACAAATGACATACTAGCGTTTTTTTTTTTTTGGTTTTAGTTGGTAATATCTCAATGACATTCTAATATCCCAAGCTTTTGAAAAAGATACAAAGTTTTGAATTGTGGTATAAAATCGGTGTCACCAAAATACATCTTGATAGCAAATTTCCCACATTTATCAATAGGACAATGTAACCAAAACATAAAGCATAACCAAAATGTAAACTGCAACCACGAGCTAACGTTTTCAGCTTTTCAAGATGAAGTTTCATGAATATAACATTGGGATAACAAAATGTAGTAAGCTCAAATTTGCAAGCATACAAATGGAGAACAAGATCTAAGAGTAGAGATATGTGTCTTACTCCAGTATGTCAAGCGCAAATATTCGTTGAAGGGAATTGACACGTAACCAACTTGCCTATCACATGAAGGCAAACTTGTTAAGCCACAATAATAAAAGGGAAAAGTTTCACACTGGATATATTCTTAAAAACTCATAATTATAAACAAATATAAGATTAGATTACTAAAACTATCTAATAGTTTCAAATAACACATACTGATCCACCTGCAGCAAGAGCTGTCAGGTCTTCAAGCAACCGAAGCCCAAGTTTTCCTGATTTTGTTAAGATATCCCTCCTCAATGTTGGCTCTCCAAAAAAAAGTTCATGCTGAAATGATCTATTGATACTTGGGTTAGTTGTATGGATAATGTTAGCAATAACGTATTAGGGCTAAAGAGTAAAATTTTAAGGTACATAGATTAACAAAATAAACAAATATCTTATATTGCCCTTTCCTCATCCACCTAACCCGGAGACAACAAATTGAGTTTACACTAACTGTATGCACATATGCACAAATTTTTTTAAAAAAAAAAAGAAACACCAAAATCACACACACACATGCATTGCACAAGCCATTGCAAACTAGGCAAACATCAAGGTATATGAGAACCAAATACTTGGATAAAATATTCTTAGGAAATAACATACTCTGAAAGATTGATGTTACGATTAACATCAGAAGTGACTGGACCAGATCGAGAACCATGGCCTCCAGAACCAAATTTTCCTTCAGGAAGAGACTCAGCACGAACCACATAATCAAAGATCAAAGCAACTGCCTGTCTAAAGGTAGCTGCTGCAGTACTAAAAAGGATACACAGTAAGAAAACAAAAAATTGATTATCATCTCCCTACTGATGTATAATTTGGAAAGAGCGTTACAAAATAAAGGCGAGCAAAGTGCATCTCAACAATTAATGTGGCTAGCAAAATTCAACTTACTTTCGCACACTATCTGAAGATTTGTTGTTTTCAAGGAGTCGAAGACATATTTGAAGGGCTTGACCCATGTTCTCCTATATTGGATAGAACTAAAACAGATTAAGATAAACATATCACGATGTAAATATCAATACAAAATAAAGTTGGGAACCATGGTTGCAACAAAACATTGTTTTATTACCAAGGTAGATAAAAAAATTTTGTGATATAGTAAGTAATTGGCATGTGGAAAATAAAAGTTTCAATTAAGCATCAAACTTAATGTGCCCTATAACTATAGTCCAAAAGGTGCAAACCTTAAACACAAAATTCAAAAACATAAAACTTTAAATCCAAATGGCCAGTGAATTTATTTGACTCAAGACATGTCATAAGGCAATCTTCCCTCCATCTCTCTTTGTCTCCCTGTTTTAGAAATTGAAAATTGAATCTTAAAAGCAAACACATTAAACTAGAAGGCATAGCACCAAAGGGATAAGCTAGGTATACTCATCTCGTATTTGATTCCACTTAAAACATTGGGAATACTTGATTACAAAGGGATCGAAAATATTACATACACAATTGCATCCGTCATTCTGCTATCTAAGAAAGAACAATTTATGTGACAAATTTACAAAATTGCATCACATGATTGATGTTGCCCATGTATCACACTAGTATATAGACACTAATATGAACATTACGCAACAAGAATTGTTATCTAGTCTCTATCTTACAGAATAATATAAAGGTTGATGCAAATCAAAAAATTAATTTGATTTTGTCAGATTCAATTAGGTTATTGGCCTCATTCCACCTATAATGCATTTAGCATATTCACTAGAAAGGAAAATGAAACAACTGATCCTCACCTCACTTTCAGGAAGTAAATGTGACTGAAATACAATCAATATCGTCTGTAGGGTCTTAAATTGGACAGTCTCATCTGCCATTTCAGCATGCTGCACAGAGCACAAATCATACTTATGATTTACTAACAGTTTTGCTTGTGTGTCAAATGCCTTTCAAACACCAAAACGAGAAAATTGTATTTTCAGGTATCATATGTTCTTAATAGATGATAAGAAATAGTCTACAAGGAATAGAGGTATGAGCTTTAACTCATTGAAAGAAGTGTGTGTCTGCATCCACTACTTAAGCTCAATGGTAACTACAAATGTGTACCTGCATCCACTACTTATCAAAAGTAATCTCATTGCATTATCGAAAAGTATATATAAATTACTAACTGATAAACAATGAAATTTTAAAACACTAGTTCTTCATATGAAACAATTTGGAACAATTATCAGGGAAAAATTATTTGGTGATTTTCTAGCTCAAAAATTATGATTGAACCTGCATTCCACAAGAGGAGTCAGCATCCTATGAACGTAAATCATATACAGAAATTACTGATATAACAGAGCATTTGAATTAATGCAAGTATAGACTCACATCTTTCAAAGTAGAAAGTATCTCCTTCAAGGCTGATGGAGCAACTGCATCATGGGATATGAGTTTTTGTAGACAAGAAAGTCCAATTACACTCAACTTGACAGTTTTGACTTCACAGGCCATCAAAAAGATACGTAAAATGTCCTCACTGTGTGCAATTTCACTAGGAGTTGACAACGTTCGAAGCTGCGAGGATAGTTGAAGAAAAAAGCATATTCTCAAAACAGAGATCCTGAATGATCGTCATCAAACACTGACATTGTCTTATAATGGTAAATTCTATTGCTCCCGCAGCTTTTTTTCCGAAAATTAACAGATTTCATTAAAGAAATATATATACAGTCTAGAGTACAAAAGATCTAGAATAGTCCAAAAGTTCTAGATTACATAGAGTTGTGGTTCCTAGTAATCATCTACATCTTAGAATCTACGGGAAACTTATGAGACCACATAAGTATTAGAGAAGAAATTTTAAAAATTATTTTAAGCCGTATGCATACTTCTGAACTAGCTCCAGCTCACGAAGATAGCAATTTTACTACTTCTTCGGTGAATTTTGTTCCAAAACCTTAACTCCTGATAAGAAATCAGCTGGAAACTTCCTACAGTCTAAAAATAAACTAAACGGATCAATCAAACAAAAGTAAGTCTCGAAAGTACACGTCAGTATAACAATCGAAATCCCTCATCTCCAAGTTGTAACCATTTACTGTGTAACTAAAACAGATTTACTGCCTACATTATACAAATAGAAATGCATAAGACAATATGCGCGCTATGAGTAAACGTATGGTTACTTAAAAGAATACGAATATTAACCTTTAAGATGGCATGCTCAGCGGCGTCCTTGACGGCAGGGTGGCGGCGGCGAGCCTCGGCGGATAGAGCTCGGAGATCGGACTCCAAGACCGCCATGAAAGCCATGGCTCGGCGGGGTCGACAAATATCTCGAGCCGGCTAAGTAGAGACAGTTCTCGAGAAATACGATGAAAAAGCAAGATCGAATGCTAAATTTGGGTGAAAAGCCAGAGATCGTGGCCTTGAGACTTGAGAGAAAGGGAGAAAGAGAGCTTTAAGAGAGTATTGGTCGTCTTCCACAATCACAGATCCGTTGCTTAGTTCCACGTGTGAGGGGATTCTGGGCTTCGAGGCTGGATCGCTGAACTATTTCGCTACATCTTTGTTTCAGGGTGGGCCTCAGCTATGTTGCTACAAAGGCTTAACTCGAGTATAACGTCTAGATTACAAAAAATTGTCCGAGTTGTTTTTGTAAATCTACATAATTTTGCAAGTTCACAATTTTTGCAAAGTAGAGCGTGATAAAATCAATGTTATGGATTCCGTACCGTACCGGCTCGTACCGGCCGTTTATCGAAACCAGTACGATGTTATATGTACCGGGTTTTAATTTCGGTCGGTACCGGTCTTTTTCGGTCGGTACCGGTGGTACCGGCCGGTATCCGAAATTTCGGGACCAATCCGCAAAAAAAATTATGGGGCAAGGACCATTTTGCAAAAAGAAAAAATTTAACCCTTAAAAATTCTAACCCC
>JANVCL010000006.1:14567693-14599750 GCA_026546855.1 Erythroxylum incrassatum
TGATAAGCCAGGCTGTAACCGTGGCATTCTCCAAGCTCCACTGGTCAAAATTGGGGTCTTCTGGTCTTGGAGTTTGGGCTGCTCCTGTTATGTACCCTATTTTTCCTTTTCCAGTGATTACTAGACAGGCTGATTGGGACCATTCTAGATAGTTTCTTCCATTCAGCTTTTGGATTGAAATATGTAGGGAATTTTATGGCTGTATACTAACTAAATCAGATTGATTTCCTGATCTAGAGAGAGGGGTAGAGCTACTGGTGGTCTCGAGGGATGAAGATCGAGATCCCACCATTGCAGCCTTGTAATTCATGGAAGAGCGTGAGGCCTTGATACCATGTAAAAGCTTCTCTCTTTTTATTCAGATAGATTAGACGTACAGATGCTGCTTTTCTTATATAGAGCTAGGGTACATAGTTATGGGAGTCTTCCTAATTAGGAAGACTCCTTATTTGGAAATTTCCCTAATAGAGCTAAATATTACAGCTAAGGATAATCCCTTAATTAAGGGACTATCTATTATTACGGGATTCTCTACATCTACTGATGATCTCCTTATTGCTTTTTGCAAAGTAAATGTTAGGGTACTTATCCTATTTCCTTTGTTGTATGTTATGATCATTGGTCATCTTCTTTTTGTTCTTTTATTGCATCACTTGATTTCATCTCCCTCCCTAAATTTTTCATGAAGTCTTATCTCATTTTGGATGGCATAATATTATGCTAGAGGAAATGAATACTCTACATGATAACGGTTCTTGGAACTTGGTACATTTGCCTCTAGAAAGAAGGCTATCAGATGCAAATTGTTTTTTGGTGTTAAAGTAAATCCCAATGGATCAATTGCTCGTTTGGAAACTCGTCTTGTTGCTATGATTATGCAAAACATATGAGGTTGACTATTCTAAAACTTCTTCTCTTATTGTTAAACTTTCATCTATCAGGCTATTTACCTCCATAACAACTACTTAGAATCTGCATTACTTAGATATCAAAATTCTTTTTCTACACGATAATCATCAAGAGGAAGTTTATATGGAGCAAACTCCAAGGGTTTGTTGCTCAAGGAGAGAATGAGAAAGTTCGTTGTCTTTAAAAATCTCTGTATGGGTTGAAACAAAGTGCTCAAGCTTGGTTTGAAAATTTTAGTTAGGAAGTTGAAGCAATTGGATTGAAGAAAAGTAAGTTTGATCACTCTTTAATTTGCAGACAATCCAGAGCTGGCATCGTTATATTGATAGTATATGCAGATGACATTATCATTACTAGAAATGACACTACATGGATCACATTGCTTATATCCTTTCTCCATTCTCAATTTCAAACACAAGATTTGGGGCATTAAAATATTTCTTAAGGAGTTAAGGTAACCAGAAGTAAGTAATATTCCTCTCTCAAAGAATATATGTACTTGACTTACTAAGACAAAAAAATTGAGAGCTAAATTATGTAGTAATCAATGACTCCCATTTTCCAACACAAGATAGTGAGCCATTTGAAGATCCCAAGAATATAAGAGGTCGGTTGGAAAGTTGAATTAGCTCCAAGAACATGTCCAAATATTGCATACCTTGTTACTGTTATAAACCATTTTATATCCTCTCCAACGGTTAACCAATGGGCAGCCTTAGAACAAATTGTATGTTATTTGAAAGGAGCTCTTGGGCGTATGATCCTCTATAAAAATCATGAACATACTCATATTGAATGTTGTTCAGACATGGATTGGGCAAGATCTAAGGTTGACAGGAGTTCCACTTAAGGATATTGTGTTTTTGTTGGAGGAAATCTAGTTTCATGGAAGAGTAAGAAGTAAAATGTTATCTCATGTGCACGTGCAGAGTTAGAATATCGAGCTACGAAGCAATCTGTTTATGATATGATGTGATCTATCAATGATTGACTGAGGTACCAACAAGATTGTGGTGTTATAACCAAGCTCATTCCACATTGCGTCTAATCTGATATTCCATGAAAAAACCAAGCACAAAGAAATTGATTATCACTTTGCACAAGAAAAATTGGAAAACAACTGGGTTATAAGTTTATGAAAGCTCTAAATGGGATTTGAGTTGATTATGTTTGTAACAAGCTGGACGTGATTAATATCTATGCTCCAAGTTAAGGAGTGTTATAGAATATGTAAATATATTAGGAAAGTTGTAATTTAGGGATTGACAGCCATATTATAAGCATTGATTAGAATCAATAAGTATCAATTAGTCTTACTTTCCTATAGAGGATTACTAGCTGTATATATGCATACATACATATATATATAGACAACTTGTATCAATGAGAAAATAATCAAGAAACCATTCTTCTTAACTCTGTGTTTTTCAACCAAAGAACTAAAATGACAAAAAACAAAACCTCAAGATAATGTAGTTAATTTAATAACCCAGAATGTTAGCTCCCCAATAATGAAGGATAAGAATACTGCTAATTTCAAATCAATTATAGAATACTTTACACTTATAACCATAAGAAGATTAGGAAGGAAAGTAAAAATAAAAGCTTCATCCAACTCCTTTAGCTCCACTTGATGTCAATAATAGCTTGGAATGTCAGTGATCTTAATTTCCCTAGAAAGCAACAAGTAATTAATGACTACCAGCTTAATAGAAAGTGAGCTATTTTAGATCTATTAGAGACTAAGGTTAAATCTGTAACTTATGAAGGACGATTATGATTTTTGGAATAGAATTGAATCATTATCTCTAACACCAACATCATTTCAATAGTTGAAGTGTAGTTGCTTCTAATCACAATAAAGTTAAGGTTACTCTTTTGAGCACATCAGACTAGATTGTGCACTTTTCAATTCAATTCTTGCCCAATCCAGTTGTGTTTTGCCTCACTTTTATGTCTACAACAAATCTAGCATCCCATAGGATTATTCTGTGGAATGAGATGAGAAATATTGGCAATAATTTGAGAGCCCTTTGGATGTTATTACAGGTCTTCAATAGTACACTAAGAAGATAATTACAATTTATGTATATGAATTTGCTCAATCCACCCAATATCAAAAAGCATTAAAAACCTCATCACGATGCTATTGCTGACTTAGGAAATACACCTATGTGTCTGCTTTCCTCTTTCTCACATTGGATTATTGATTCTTGTGCCTCATATCATATGACAAAATAATTTTAGTCTTTATTTTACTTTCTAGAAACAATCATCCCATTCCAACGTCACTTTAGGTAATGGATCTACTCCTTCTGTTATTGATTCTATCACTATTAATCCCTCTCCATTATTGTCCTTGTTCTCAGTCTAAAAGTTGGGAGCTAACTCATGCAATGCTCCCTAATTTACAACTGTGGATAACTCCGCTTAATATTGCATATTTTGCACATCAATTCATGTTGCCTCTAATCGTTCTTCATTGGGTTGCCCTAAAACAAATATTATGGTACCTAAAGGAAGCCCCTAGGCAAGCAATACTTGATAAAAATCATGGACATACATCGAATGTTTTTCAAATGTTGATTGCGCAGCTTCTAAGATTGACTGAAAATGTATAATTGGCTACTGTCTTTGTTGGAAGAAATTTGGTCACACAGAAAAGCAAGAAGCAAAACATTGTATCCAAATCTAAATATAGAGCTATGACATAGTAAACGTGTAAGATATTGTGCGTATATCAACTATTATCTAAAATGTCTTAAAGCCTCAATACTAGCAAAGTTGTGGTGTGATAATCAAGCTACTCTGCATATTGCTTCCAATCATATGTTTCATGAATTAACTAAACATATTGAGATTGATTGTCACTTCGTTTGTGAAAAAGTGCAGCAAAATTTGTTCTTTACAAAATATGTCAAAACTGGAGAATAACTTAGAGATATTTTCACAAAAACTTAGAGATATCTATGGGGAATTCTTATAAATTGTAGAGATAAAAATATGTAATTGTTAGAATATTTCAAGGCCTAATTATAGGCTTGATTATGGGTATGATTGTAGGGATCTTATTCCCTAATTGATTGTTGATTTACTAGTGTGTGTATATATATATAACTATAATCTATATAATGTATCAAGTAGTACCTTTCCTCCATTAATTATAGGTAGTAATCTGAGAGTCTCTTAGCTTTTATTATGAGAATTCAAGAGTACATTTTTTTCATAATGAAGCTGAAGGGTACAACTTAATCTCTAGAGACAACAGTGATACAAGTTTTGTGAGTCAGCCAGGAGTCTTTGACTTGAAGTGTGAAGGGATCTTCTTTACCTAGAGTAATAGGCAATGTGGGAGATCATTAATCAAGAAGAAGTTTGACAAGGCCTTGTTAACCATTTTTTGGTTGGTAAGCTTCCCTAATAGCAAAGCTTGTTCTCTAACAACTTGACTTTTGATCACTACCCATTGAGATTCTCAGCATCTCAAAACAATTGATGAGGAGAACTCCTTTAGGTTTAACAATTATCTTGCAAAAATAGATGGTTATGAGGAGGTACTGAAGGAAGGAATGATCATAATGTTCAAGGTTTTGAATCCTATAAACATGTGAAGAAGCTCAAGATTGTGAAAGACAAATTAAAACTTCTAAATCAGAACAGTTTATCCAACAATATTATTGCAACAGATACGAGAACTAGATTATGTTAGGAGCAAAAGGAGTTGTGCAATAACCTTAGAGATAAGGTGGAAACGATTCAAGAAAAGCAAACTCTCTACAACTATATTCAAGCTTTGGAAACACATAATTCAATATTGAAATGAAGATCAATTATTTAATGGCTTAAAAAAGGGGATAAAAACTCAAAGTTTTTTCATAGTGCAACCTTTTTAGAAGAAATATAAACATAATTACCTCTTTGGCAATAGCAGATGGAGGAACAATCTAGAGAGGTAAAAAGAGATCTTGAATGAAGTCTAAACGTACTTCTAAAGTACTTTAGGCTCTCCTTATTAACAGTTGTTCTTCTGTGTAAGTACTAAGTCCTTTCATTCCTCGATCAATTACAAGAAAGCAAGTTGAATTCCTCATTAAGCCATTCAACTTGGATGGCATTAAGAAGGCATTTCTTTCCCTAAACCTAAATAAAGCTCCTGGACTAAATGGTTTTAATGCTTTCTTTTTTCAGAAGTCTTGGCACTTTCTCCAAGGCCATATTAGAGTTCTTTTCTAATGGAAATATGGAGAAAGAACTCAACAAAACTTTTATTAGCTTGGTAACAAAGATTCCTAACCCTAATTCACATCATACTGCAAAACTAAATACAAGATCAGTTATAAGCTAATAACTTCCAAGCTAAAGGTGGTACTGAGCTCGATTATTAATCCTTGTCAAGGTTCCTTCATTTAAGTTAGGAAAAGTGGAAAATAATCTCTTGGAACAAGAGTTAGTTAGGAATTACCATAAGGAATTAACCCCAAAAAGCTATGCAATGAAGATTGACTTACAAAGCTTTTGATTATGTCAATTGGAAGTTCATTCTTAATACACTAGGAGCATTTGGGTTTCACAAGCAATTTATCAAGTTGGTTAATCCACAACATCTTATAGCATACTAGTCAATGGGGAGCCTACAAAGGTAATCAAAGAAGCCATTAGGTCTGATATCAATTATGAAGGATTGTGAGAGTGTAGAAAATCACATCTCCAACTCCCCTTATATATTAGATTATCTTATTAATATAAGATAAGTTATAATTATAACCGCTAAAAATATTCAATCAAATCACAATCAAAATCCCTAACAATCCTCTTAATCAAGTCGTAATCTCCAACAACATCACAATCATAATCCCTAACAATCCTCTAAACCAAATCATAATCTCTAACACTCCCCTTCA
Source organism: Erythroxylum incrassatum (assembly GCA_026546855.1). NCBI lineage: Eukaryota > Viridiplantae > Streptophyta > Magnoliopsida > Malpighiales > Erythroxylaceae > Erythroxylum > Erythroxylum incrassatum. The sequence goes on from JANVCL010000006.1 coordinate 14,573,504, forward strand.
AGCTGGAGCATATATATCATAAGTTCCAAACTTGTTACATAGTTGTATTACAAAACTTACAACCAAAGACTTAGTGAATAGATCAGTCAACTGGCCTCAAACTTCACAAGAGTGGTTGTTATCACATTTTGTTGTACCTTCTCTCTGGCAAAGTGATAAGCTACCTCAATATGCTTTATCCTTACATGAAAAACTGAATTAGAAGCAATGTAAATGGTTGCTCGATTATCACAGAATAACTTCATAGGTTGTGTTTGTTGAAATCCAAGTTCCTGCAACATAAGTTTGACCCAAACAAGTTCTCGAATTGTATATGTCATGGCTCTATATTATGATTCTGCACTTGAACAAAAAACCATTGTTTGCTTCTTGCTTTTCCATGAAATCAAATTTCCACCAACAAACATGCAATAGCCTATAGTAGATACCATCCCAATCAGCATTACTATACGCTTGAACTAAATAATGCCCATGGTTTTTATATAAGAGTCCTTTGCTAGGATTGCGCCTGAGGTATTACAAGATTCAAATAGTCACATTCCAATGAATAACTCTTCTCTTTCCTTCAAAAGTTGATCCTTATTTGTTATTATCAGTTGTGCTAATAAATGTTTCTAAGAATAGATTCTTTATTTATAAAAAATGCACGATGTGGTTCTTCTCTCCCTGCTTTCACTTGAACAATTCCACAGATAAATCATATATATGAGTAACGTTACTAGAAAATAAAAGTCTCACATATTCCCATAGCTCCTTTGCAGAGTTTACATGTTGACACATGTCAACAATACTTGGACCCATGGTATTCCGGAGGCTTGTCATGATTTGATTGTCATGTTGTTCCCACTTCTTATACCCAGGTGACTTAATATCAAAAGCTAGATTCGTGAGATACTAATACCCACCTAAGCTCTTAAGATATCCAATGACCGCCTTCTCCCAAGTAACACAATTTGATCCATTCAATTTCTGATTTGTGATTGTTGAACCATAATGGGTGGTTGTCTTTCAATACTTTCAGTTTTGAAGTCGTTCATGATGCAATCGATACAAAAAGACGTTAATGAAAATCAGAAGAACAATATTGCAAAAAAACCAAACTTCAAATATCAACAGCAATGCAACAACGAAAGAGGGACTGAAACCATCATGAGATACGACTATGACAGAACCAACGACTATAGTTAAAACACACAAACTCAATTTCTAGCAATTAAAGGCAAAAAAATAAATCACTGACTATGGTTTAACACACAAAAAGTTTTCCAACAATTAAAAACCAAAAAATACTGTTGGGAAATATTCAGCTGAATATTTCCTAAGATATTATTGACTCCTAAAAGGCAATAGTATCAGATCAAATAACATGTATCAGATCTGATATTGTGTACAAATATTAGGAGATTATGTATAGATATTAGAAGATTATGTACAGATTCTAGTTTCCTAAATTAGCTAGCTCTATTTCTATATATACATGTAATTGTGTACTGATGAAGAACAGAAAAGAAATACAACTATTCAATATTTCCGCAAATACATCACCAACAAGTTCTTGGAGTTGGTGCAACTCAGTCGATGGCAACAAGGTGTGGGGCACTCGCTAGTGTCGCCTCTTCCTCTGATTTGGTGCTAGTGGTTGCTTGAGGTGTTTCTAAGTGTAGATTGTTAAGGTTAGTCTTTTTTTAGAAAGGTTTAGGGTGTTAACGGTTGTGAGAGAATGGAGGAAAAGTCAAAGGAAGGATTAGAAAACTTGCTCCAATACCATGGTATCAATTAAGAAGAGGGATTGTGAGTGTGTAGAAAATTAGCAACTCCCACTCTCTTTATATACTACATTATTTTATTCATATGAGGTAAGTTACAATTATAATACCTAAAAATATTCAATCAAATCACAATCATAATCCCTAACAATCCTCTTAATCAAATCATAATCTCTAACAAGGTTGAGGAAAGGTAATCTTATATCTTTATATCTTTTCACTCTTTATATTGGGGTGCTAACAAGATTAACAAATCATAACATTAAGCAAGAAAGGAAATTCATATCTCACAACGAATGCAAGGCATTGAGAATATTCGACTTATCTTTTGTGAATGATTTGTTGGTTCTTTGTGTAACTGAAGCAAACTCAATCAAGACCCTCATGAACTCTAAAAGTCTTTACATCATGTCTGGTATTTCAATAAACATAAACAAGAGCCATCTAATATTATCAGCAAGGGCTACTATTCAAGTTGGTTCGTTCTCCTCAATCTCAAGGTTACAAACCAAGGATCCTCCTTTCAAGTGTGGCTTACCAATAACTATCAAGAGACTAACATTCAAGAATTGGCAGCTTTTGTTTGATTCCTTTCATAGGAGGAAAAGCCATTGGAACAATAGATTTCTATAATTTGATAGCAAATTAGAACTAATCAATTTTGTTCTCAACAGCATGAATATCTTTTGGTGTTCACACTTAATAATTCCCAAAACCTAATCAAAGCTACAGAGAGACTTTTGAAGAACTTTCTCCGGCTTGGTAAGGATTCAAATTCTTCAAAAGCAAAAGTTTAGTGGTTTGAAATTTGCTTGCCTGAAGTTGTAGGAGGACTTGGTATTATTCCAATCAAATTAATGAATAAAGTGTTGATGGCTAAAGAAATTGCATAATCTTTAAGGACGAAGGGGTCCTCTAAGTTAAATGGATTCATATACATTTCCTCAAAGGAGAAAGTTTTTGGAAAATGAAGACAAAAATAAGATGCTCTAGGACTATGAATAAGCTCATGAAATTGAGGGGCACAATGTTAAAATGGGTGAAAAGCAAGTTTCGTAATGGGAAGTCTACTTGGTTTTGGTACGATAATTGGAGTGAGTTAGGCCTCCTTTACAAGATATCAAAGCTCTATCATCTGAAATATATGGTAGCAAATCAAGAATGGTTGACGAAATAGTCAAAGGTGATGATTAGTCTTGTAAGATAAGAGGCTTCACTAGAATTAATACAGATCAAATACAAGTAAAGAGGATTTTATAGAATGGATGACGCATACATGAACGAAATTTACCAATAAATTTTGCTAAGGAATGACTGGATCATCAATGCAAAATGTATCATGGTATAAGTTGACATGGTTTGAACAAAATCTCCCAAAGCTTGCATTTATTCTGTGGTTAGCAGTTAAGGACAAGCTTAAAACCTTGGCAAGGTTAAAGGATGACACACAGAAACTAAGTTTCAATTGCAAGTTTTATAACCATCAATTAGATAGTGTGAATCACCTATTCTTCAAATGTCAATTAACGGGTATTATATACAATCAAATTCAAGGTTTATGCAATGTTTATTATCAAAATTAATGAGTGGAAGGAAATCATATTTACAGATAGCATTTGTAAATATGAGAATCAACATGCAAATTATTTATTATACTGTGAATACTGAAATTGCAACTTCAAAGAGTCCAAAGATTACCATAATAAGCAATTCTTTTATCACATGTTAACCATATTATTTTAGAATCCATAATCAAGTATAATGAAATAAAGAAGTAAATACCTTCGGGTTTGTCTCTAATTTACGAATTGGAGCTTCAAAAAGATCTTGAGGATCAGTTCTTGACCAATCTTGATACTTTCCAGGAAAATCTACACTGGATTTACATAGCAAGGAAAAATGTAAGTAACAAGAAAGTGAATATAACAATTAAGAACATTACTCATATTAGATTGTGTTGTTTGTTGATTAGGTTTATTTATTAATGTTACTCGAATTTGCAGCTGGAATTGTTGTTGGTGAACTTGTGTTAATGGTTAGAAGCTAGCTACATAAAGTCTCTTGGTGGGAAGGTTGTATAGAATATGGAGGGTGTGTTTGCTGTTAGGAAGTCGGTTGTAAGGAACTATTGTAGGTTCCATATGTTCTCCTATTGGTAGCTATGAGATTTCTGATTAGGATACTCAAGTATGTACATAACTTTTATAATTTGTATAAAGTTCTTACTGATTTATCAAAAAAAAAAAGAATATAACAATTAAGGAAACCCGATATGGGTTATCAAACAAAATGATGCATTATAGAAGCACATCAAATTGATGTATACTCACAATTGAAACATATAAGACATACCATTAAGCCATTATTCACATAGTCATAATGCAAGAAATTGCAAGTCATTTCTTCATTTGCTATATTAAGCATCAACCTTCTTTATTATTTGTAGTTAAACCCCATACCAAAATTTATCATAGACAAAACTTAGCATAATACTTTACCAACTTGTTTATATATGTATATATCTTCGGAATAGCAGTCATGAATTCCTCTATCTTGTTAGAAACATACAAGAACATTGAGTTAAATATTTATACCAAAGTTAAACAATCACAGTAAAAATTTTGAGCAAAAAAAATTCTTGAATAACAACACTGTTAGAACTACATCCCTAGATTATGATCCTAATAAATCTGTGGAAGACCAGTCAGCCATCATTTTGAGAGGCTGTAAACCTCCAAAAATCATTTGTTATATTAGAAAATGTTGTAGTACTTTTCAAATATTTTCCTAACATCTTATGATAAACGCTACCTCAAACAAATTTGAGACATTCGAATAGCAAATCCATCCATGTCATAACATGAGAAGATTAACATACAAATGAAGAGGTAACTTTTTTCCCTCTTCCATCAAAATGTTCATCATAAGTGCACAGTGAAACAAAACCCAGAACTTCCAATTGTCAAAACCCTAAATGTAATAGTAGAAGAAGAAGAAGAAAAGGGCAGTTGAATTTCCAATGAAAACCTCGTTGTCAGGAATAGCGTCACGCATATAAAAGTAGCAGCAACAACAATAACAGCCAAACCGTTTCAAGTTACCTGAAAACATGCCCAATTACTGAAGTGACTCTAAAGTGCGCTTGAAATTTCATAAACATCCCATCAAATTCATGGACCTCAGTGGTTCCCTTTCTAGTAGACATCTGTAACACAAACAGCCATATAGTAGTTAAAGACTACTAGGCTATTAAAAGCTGATGAGGTAGAATGGGGCTACTCGGATACGCATACATACACAAAGAGAGAAAGATTAAACGAAGGAAAAGAAAAAGGGGGATTGCCTGGCCATGGGAGAGTACAGAAGCAATAGAGAGAGCTATACTAGGCTTCTCAGCTACCTGTGAAAACGAGGAGAGCAACTTGAATTTTAGTATGTTACAAAACCTGAAGAGGGATACACAATGAGACACGCATACCATGAGAACTCTTGGAGGAGCCATTTTTTAGCTTCTCTAAGACGATGATAAGGAAATTTGTAACAGTAAAAGGTTTGCACGACTTCTTCCTAATGTAGTTGTGTCGACAGCGAAAATAGAAAGAAGCTCGCCGCTTGCTTTTCGTATTTCCCGATGTATTCAATTTCAAATAATAACAAAAATTAGACCGATGCTATGTATATATTCATCGGATTCGACGTTTATAAAATACAACTTAAATCTTATTATTTATCAAATGTTTAAAATGAATTATAAAATAATCAAAACAAATTTTAATTTGAATGCAATTAAGGCTTACATCTATTACGTATCTCATCAATCTTAACCTGTAATGAATGTAATATTTTTACTTAGAATATGAATTCACCTACAGTAGGACTCGCATTTTAAAAATAACTTAAAATTTGAAATTTTTGTTATATATTTAAGGATATTGTTAAAGTTACATATGTATGGAAACATACCATAGTAAACAAGAAAACATGGTAGCCTCTTGGAAAAATTTTCAATTCAGGATATTCACAAGATCTCTTAAGAAAACTGTCCATCTCAGGTCTCAAGAAAACAATTTGGACAAAGAAGATGCAACTGTGAATGTCTCACAAACTGAAGTTCTAGTTTCTAACAAAACCACCACTCCTTCAAGTCCTCAAATAAACTTGCCTTGTTTTATAAAAACTTCAATCACAAACAAGTATGAAAATGTTAGCAAGCATCCATTAAACAACCCCAATCCCAAACCTATAACCATAAACCAAAAAGAGCGTGCCATTATACAAAATACTCCAACCCCACAAAAAGCACCCCTTCTATTTTATGAAGACATAACTTGTAGCTAGAAAGAATCAACCCCAGTCTCTAATCCTGAAGTAGTAAAGGTTTGTTATGCACATGCTACAGTCCTTCTTCTAGGATCTTCATGGTAGCTTCCTTACAAGAAAATATGATGAAAAATGTATCATCATTATTTACCAACATATCCACTAGCCCATGTTGCTTCCAATTCATTTAAACCCATTGTTTCATCATTAGATATGCTACCTTCTTGTCAAGGAAATAACCAATCAAATTTGAACTCCATTTTTGTACAACTACCTTTAGAACCTCAATAGGTGGAGCAATAACAAGTTGGTCATCACATATTCTAGGGGGAAAGTAGTTAACTTTGAATGCTGGTTTGTGGTCTCCCGCCACTTGCACCCATGTTCTTGTCATAATAGTAGCATTGTTTTGTTTTAGAGATGGTAGGACATGGTTAAGGTGAAGGTTAATAAGATTTTGTACAGGAAAGGGGTTTAGGTTCAGATGAAGAAGCCATTTGAACTAGTTTATATGTATATATGGTTGGGAAATTAGAAACAAACATATTATTCATTAAGCAAAAGAAAAATATGATAGCTATAATTCTGACAAATAATGTCAGGAAAAAGAGGGAGGAAGAACAAGGTTCATATTTGCTTAAAGATCAGATGCATCAAGGTTTAAAAGGAGGATAGGAAAGTAAAAAGGAAGAGAAAAGTAGAGAAAGAAGATGAGTATGTGTTAGTTTGATGAGGTTGAAGGTCTAGGAGAAGGACAAGATAGTAGAGGAATGGAAGAAGATGGAGAAGAGCTAGAGGAATGAAAGAAGATGGAATAAAACCACTACATGGTCTAAGATGCTTTGGAGAAGAACTAGAGGAATGAAAGAAGATGGAATAAAACCACTACATGGTCTAAGATGCTTTGACATATCAGAACTCATTAATTGGATAAGAGAACAACTTTTAGACATCAAAATTCATCAATTATATAATAGGGGAATAGTTAAATTTTAAAGGATTATGGAGATACACAATGTAGCTAAATGATAAAGCAATTCATCACAGAAGACATATCAACCTTGATAGAAGATTGGTTATGATTTGAGAATGGATGAGATTATACTTCAACTTCAAATTGTGGCCAAGTTAATTGCATTCTAACTTAAGCTTGAACAATAAATCTCTAACCCTTTAACTTGGGTTTCTAAAAAACATTACACGAAGGTCGAGCCAAATCAACCAAGTTACAGGTTATGTTTCAAATTTGATAACTTTTTGAACGATGATCTAAGAAAAAATATGGCAGAAATGTAACACCCCACTCCCACGTTAATCCCAATAAAATTGTCTTAGGCACGAAAACCGGGAATGTCATGTATGCATGTACAGTAATTTCATGTGCATAATTGCTACTGTGTACCAATCCTATTATGCATGAGCAATCCTATGTAATCTCAACCTATCTCATCATATGCCAAAATTATCATTCTACCCTTTCACTTGAAGGTGGGATGTTACATATTTTCTCTTGGTTCACCATCAAAGCAACATCTTCTCCTTTGTTGTGGTTGTCATCCTTGAAGAAGCATCGTCTCCTATTAAAGAACCTTCCTTGTGTTGTGCTCTATTTTTCTACTAGATTATAAAGTTTATATGTGTTTTATTGTATGGGTTTTTATTTGTGTTTGCGTTTAGAAGATGGTGAATTGTGTTTCTGTGTTGGTTTTGTATAGGTCGACATTTTTTTCCACCTTCCATGCTTCTTTGAGGACAATTTCTACAAGGGATTACTTTTTCTTTTTGTTGCTAGTATTTGTGTGGTAAAGCTCCATTCAATTTTCAATTAGTACATTCCACCCCTGAGAATTTATATGATTCGATTACAAAAAAAAAATTAATTAAACATAATGAATTTTATGCTAAATTAACTTTTCAGAATAAAATTGTTAATATTAATTCACCGCAAAATGTTGACGGGGCGATTAGTTTTCAATGGTAGAAATGAACTCTACTGGGAGGAATGCAGCAAAATTCTCCCTGGTGGAGAAAAATTGATGAACAACTAATCTCCTTATCAAAGTCTAAACACCACTTGCCTTCAAAGGCTGATCTTCTTTTGCAAGGTTCTTAGTATCGTCTGAATTACCTCTCTTTCTTAATTATCTGTATCTCATTTTCTATTAGGAAGCTATCACATGAACATTTGATTGAATATACTATGCGTTGTGTAAAGCTACCTTAAATCTTCAAGAGAACATAGATGAAAATGGAGGTGGTGGTAATGTCCCGATGGTCGGTACAAGATTAGAAAAATCGATTGTTTTGGAACGATCTTCGATTCGAAAAACTATGTTTGTTCAATTAGGTATGCATGTGTTCGAATTTAGGTTCCTTATACTATTTGACTTAATTAGCTATTTAAGTTCTATACTATTTTTTTCTTAATTAGTTGAAACGTATCGTATACGTGGTTCATCTAATTCAGCGATCCATACCACATCTGAGGATTCGTTTGCTGTATCTTCTGTTAGTTTAGTTAAAGCTAAGAAGTTGTTGGAAGAGGGTGTTAATAACCCAACACCTTAGGGAAGATCTTTGATTGTTTCAATTGATACCTTTGAACATGCAAGGATGGTACTTGGAACCTAAAAATGTAATTATTTCTTTTCCTTTTCGATGGAATAAGCGTCAAACTTTATTTATTGTTTTGTCTGTAAGAATTGTTAAACTTCTAATTAAAATTTTGTACTACTTACCATATATCATTATATTATATTATTTACCATATTTCAATATTTATATGTATTATTATTTTATTGTTAATAAATATTAATGATTAAGAATACTAGTAAACTTAAATTTATTATACTATTCCTTTTAACAGCTATAGTACGTTGGAGCATAGTCTGAACTGGATGATTAGTAACACAAAGAAGGGCTAGCCTAACACTATTCTTCTTAAGGTATGTTTATCTTTTTATATCAAAAATATGATTTAAAAAGGTATGTTTATCTTTTTAAATTACCTACTGTTTTTCAATAATATGTTTAGAACTTTGAAAACATTTAACAATTTTAAGATGCTCAATATTTTCATAAAATATTTATATTAATGGATGAGTACTATGTACAATAGGCATCATTAAAGAATTATTAGTGTATAAATTCATAGATTTAAACAAATTTGTAGAGTTTAAATGCATTAGCTATTTAAATAAATTAATAAAAAAAGAAAAAATAATGAAAAATAATATATAAATGTCAATTATAATGAACCTTAGGATTATTAAGCATACTTAGCATTAAAAAATTATCGTTTTAATATTATTAATTTTGAAATATTTAATATCAACTTTTGGAGACTAATTTGTCATTTCATCGCCAAAACTCTATATTTTTGCGACGTTTAAAATTATCGTCGTCAAACGAAATACGTAAACTGTCGCCAAATTTCTAGACTTTTGCGTTGATTCACGTAAATCGTTGCTAAAGAAATGCCTTTAGCAACGATTATATAGAACGCCGCCAAATCCTTGACTTTTGGCTACGAACTTGAAAATTGGCACTAAAAGTTGACTTTTAGTGACGAATTTGAAATCGTCACCAAAGGCAATGTAACTAAATGTCTCTTTTGTTGTACTGACAATTCGATTATAAAGTTATTAAAAAATATCAGGTTAGCGATGTCATCAAGTAGTTAGTAATTTCGTTATAATGAGGTTAAATTTTAATGTTTTGTAAAAGTTAGGGTTTAAAGTGATCTAGCTGAAATGCTATGATTAAACTTGTCTAACGGCGTAAAATTTAGGGTTAAAATTGACCATTTTCCTTTTTGAATTCCCAGCACATTTCTTGTATCATCTGATCATGCAGTTGGACGTTTTGTGATAGATAATGGTTTCCTGCTTTTACTCTGTGTCGACGTCGATCCTAAACACCATTTAGTACACCTATGCACTACTTCGTAGCTAGTTGATTTTTGTCGTCTAGTGCTTATTTGAGCTAAAGAGTCAACTTCCACGGGGGCCTCCAAGAATGTTTCAAAGACTGACCATCGACATGATCAATTTCTAGCCAGAAACCAACCCCATGAATTGTGATTTTCGAACCTTTTTCTACAGAGGGTTTTGCAAAGTTGGCTTTACAGTTATTAATAATGGTCTGGAACGTCTTGATTTGACCTGTCTGGCAAGTGACGTAACACTCAATTATTGGCATCCTCGTCTCTTCGTCTCCACAAAATTTTCTCAATCAAACAACAGTATCTTTAAAAACACAATTACTAGAAATTGGATTTCTCATAAGACCGGCGGGGTCCCCCATTAGGCGCTAGTTGCTTGTTAGTGATCACTTTTTCATCATCCATTTTTAGTCTTCTAAATTAATCCTTCGTGAGCTCCAAAGCAACCTCTGATCGTCGTCTAGTACGCCAGACAATTGAAGGGAGATGAATTAACATGCATATAAGTTGGAAGATTCAATCAAAAATCATGATCTAGCTATTGACGCCGACCTTAATGGACGTTGCTGTAGTGACACTTCCGACTAGCAAAGTGACGCTTTGAGCTATTTCAATGTGCATGCGAACGGAGCAAGTCCACTTTAAAATTGTCATTTCTTCACTATTCAACCTTCACGGGGGAAAAACACACAGCCCAGTTCTTGTTTTTTCTGCTGTTATGTACATTTAATGTCAAGGAAACCTTTCACTTAACGATAAATATTTAAAGTTATTCACTATTTCTATTCATTATGAGTGATTATCAAGTGCTTTTCTAATTATACGTAAATTTATGATTAATTTCAATGATAAGAAGTATAAATATGGGAATATTGTAATTACAATCAAGAATGATATTACAATTTAAACTTAAATCTCTAATAAATACTAAAATTTTAAAAGAATGATAATTTTGATGACAATTAGATTTTAAAAGGTACATATTCCTTCAAGGAGAGAAAATTTCGGTATTTCTCTGTTTATTGTCATCCATTGATTGATTCCCTTTCTTGAAATGTTTCTGTTTTTTCTCTTCTTTTGATGCAATAGAAATGGTTTTTCAAGTAAAGCTAATGGTTTCCTTACATATATACCCTTTTTTATCGAAGGGAACAATTAAAATTATCCCGCCTAATCATTTATGAGACTTTTTTTTTTTGTAAAAAAGGAAAAAGTTCAAAGCGACTTGATTTTGCATATAAATGGTAAACCGTATCGATATATGGTCATAATAGTAATAAGAAAGGAAACATGTAGTGGGAAACAAGGTTCTTCAATTTTATGAGCAACGTCAAAAGAATGGAAAAATTAACCTATCAAGTTCCATGTATGTTTAAGAAAAAGGGAGAGAGACGGACTTGGAGTTCGATTCTACACCTATCTATCTACTTGGCCACAATCAGTGGTTTGATTACTTCTTCAAAAGAAGAAAAAGGAAAAGACAAAACCATTTAACAAAAGAAAACCATCAAAAGTAGTAATATCAATATCAAAACCGAACGAGGTAGAGCATAGCTTAGGAATCTTACGTTAATTACAAAGGAAAAAAGGCCAACTAAAGAAATTTAAAAGACACAAGCCACAAGGAAACAGCATCTTTCATATGTGCTAATGGGAAAAGAAGTGAAAGAAATGCTACCTGATGCTTGCAAAAGCAAGAATAGCAGCATCAGAACACTTGGCGATGGCAACTATTAACAAACTTTTTTAAGATGAAAAAGAAAACAAAACCAAAATCGTGCATGTCCATTGATCGTACAAGGGGTTTCCAAGCCTAGCATTACTTGTTGCCGCGTATTTGCACTGTGTCCTAGAGACTTGGTGGAGTCATATATCACACTAGTCCAGAAGTTGAGCCTTTAATTTGTAATTACAATCCATATAAAAGAGTAGTTAACAGGAAAAGGGGAAAAATAAAAGGAAGAGATTGGGAGTTCTATGAATGTTGAAATAGATGTTCTACCTGCTGCAATAAATTGAAGCCAAATTTCACCCTTCACAGCAGGAACTCTGCACCAACTTCCAATAGTTTCTGATACAAAGCTTAGTATGGCTTATATCATAAGGCAACAATGATTGGTGCTTACACAGTGACATGCATTTTTGTGTAGACCACCAGTATAACAATACAACTAGCCATATTATTATTCTACCTGCCTGCTTAGCTCATTATCACCAATATAATATTATAATAATATAATATATGTATATGTTGGTGGCGTAATTGATTTCACTATTTTAGCCGTGGAACTCAGTCAATGAATTGACCACCATATATGAAGACCAGAACGAAGAAATTGATTTTAGCTGTGGAACTCAGTCAATGAATTGACCACCATATATGAAGACCAGAATGAAGAAATTGATTTTAGCTGTGGAACTCAGTCAATGAATTGGCCACCATATATGTAGACCAGAATGAAGTAAACTATCATCACCAACTGAGAAACAGTTGCAGCTGGAAAGTATCAAGTGAAGAAAGAAAGAAATTCTTTGAGTTTCATGGAAAAGAAAACTATCAACTCGCATCTTCACCTCGCCGCATCAGGAACAGCTACAACGTTAAAAAACCCTTGTCTGTTCTGAATGGTCTCACACGTGCATCGCACATGTCACATCCTTTATCAAACCCCATTTATTTCTCCCCTTTTCCTTGTCATTCTCTCGAAGACTGAAAATCTTCAGTTTCAAGTGTCAGGCACGAGAGACACCTGAAAACTTTCAAGTCATGTTCTTTTCATCCCCTGGAATACTTTTGGTGTGAGCTTGGATCTCAAATTACTTCAGTTTCAATTGTTGAAACTGATTAATGCATATAGTCTTATAACAGATTGATAAGTATAAAGAAGAATAGCTTGTTCTTCCATTAAAACCTGAACAAAATTTGCATTTCCCGGATTGTAGATCGACAGAACCAGGACAATTAAAAGGAGAAAATTTTGCTGCTAGGTCACACCATAGCCCATATATAGACGCCAACTCCCAAGGGAACCAACCCAGTTAACAGAGCTCTAGCTCTCTGAAGACCTAAGGCCTATCAAAAGTAGAAAAATCTAAAAAGAAAGATTAAAAAAGAATTATTGAGTTTGATCTGAAGATTCATGGGTCTCCGTCTGACTCTCTCCTCCTGCCTGACGATGATTATCACCACACCCCTGCTTCATCATTATACCCCCATCACTATTGTCCAATTTCTCAGACTTTCCACTACAAGAACACCTCTTTTCACTACCACTGCTGTCACCAAAAGAAGTTGACCTACTAGACATTGGCGTGGCCAGGAAAGTTGGCCTATTTTCCCCAGCCATAATAACCAATATCTTCTCTGCAAACGACGACACTCCTTGCTTCTCACCATCTCCGCTCTTGTTCTGTCCTTCTCCGGCTTCCAAGTCTCTTTCTCCGTCGTTGCTGTTGTCTAGGAAACCAGAAAGCTTCCAGTAGGAGCATGCAAGAATCAGAAGCGCAAAAGCGATCAAACCAAGCATTGCTGCAAACCCACCGAACAAGTATGGAACCGGTGAGTGCCACGGCGAGTGTTGCCCAAGAACTGGGGTGGGAATATTTGCAGTGGCGTTGAAGGGCTCTCTTGCAGCCATTTGTATGAAAAGAACAGACAGGAAGAGAGCAGACGATAAAGAAAATGCAGAGTAACGGAGATGAGGTGGAAGATGAATATAGAGCTTACTTATAGAAGGAGAAAAGGCAAGTAACGGTGGCTTTTAGCTGAGGAGGGGAGCGGTTTTTGGTGATTTATGTCGTCATTTTGCATGAGGAAGTCGGGTCCGTCTAACAGGCCCCATTATCTATCAGTTTTATTTTATCCACATCATGAAATCGAACTATTTATAAATATATATATATATATATATGTGTATCTACCAAATTTTAGAAATTAATATGTCCCTGTATTTATATCCGTATTATGTCCCATGTCCGTATTCTCATATATGTGCTTCTTAATATATACATATATATATATATATATACATACATACATATATATATATATGGAGTGACGTTGTTTTCATTTCAGCATTAGTCCTTTAATATACTGCTTCCTTCCTACAATATATTATTAATACATGTACGCATATATATATTAATAGGAAGGAAGCAGTATATTAAAGGACTAATGCTGAAATGAAAACAACGTCACTCCATGGGACAGCATTGGGGATTGTGTCCAATTTACAATCAAAACTATTTAGATGATGTAGGTTCGGCCTACAGGCTGCGCAGCTTGCTTAGTGCTCTGTTTACTGACTGGAGATGATTATTTCTTTTAATATGCTTTTGGTTTCTTAATCACTTCGTAAGGAGCATTAGGAAACATGACACTTTGATTAGATAACAATTATATGTAATAATATTTTCCCGAATAAAAGCTACGTCACTTCGTAACAAACTTTCTTCATTGTTCTGGAGGAGATTTATCTGGAAATAACGAATTAGCTAATTAATAGACTCATTAATCATAGCCTTTGTATCTTAGTTCCTACCAAGAACATTTAGCAACCAATTTTAACTGTTGGAGACAGAGTTTATATTAAAATTACAAACATGTACATGCATTCTATTCTTTATTAAGGGGGTGCTTATTTCCTAGATATGAGAAATAAGGAATGAAAATGGAATAAAAGTTATCACTTGATAGGGAAGTGTAATTGGAGAGGTATGGATTTGATTACTCATCTTCGAGTATTACTTCATGCCCCTCATAATTGAAAAGAATGGGAGTCATTACTTTGTGTATTACTCCGTTCCTGCTTTCCATGTTAGCAAAGTAGCTAAAGTTGTAGTCATATTGGGCATTTGCGTCATAGTCTTATCCACCATGCATTAAAAGCTTCCTTGATCATTTGTAATTTGTTCCTATCATGTCCTAAGTCTGATTGTCATTCCCATCTGATCTGCATATTCATGCAGTATTGAAATTATATTTTGATATGAAAGCAGAAAAGGAAAAGAGGAACATAACAAAGGCTGCTCTATTGTTTTGAAAATGAAATACCACAATATAATTGATTTTAAACATTAGTCATTATAAATAGGGTGCATAAAATATAATTAATAAAAATATATTTATAATTTGATATAAAATAAAATTTTAACAAATTTTTATTTTTCAAAATTTTTAACAAACTAACCACCATCAAAGGTAATAGTAATCATTCTTTCATTTTAACCAACTATTATAATTATAATGATTATATCCATTCTCATTTCTCATTATATTCATTCTTATTTTTATTTCCATTATTTTCTATAAACCAAGCGCCCTAACAATCCAACTATTATTGCATCCACAAAAGTCCAAAAATTATCACCTTCTGAGCACGAGATTATCCCTATAGCTGCCATTCTGAACATACCAGTAGAATCTAAAGTTTAACTCAAATTAGTAAAGCCAACTATAAAAACATGGGCATCACCATCATTCATACGGTTTTAGCTTTTCGGCGTCCGTTTCCCAAATAAATAAACATTTCCCGATATAAGTAGCCTCAGAAAAAGGCAAGTTTGATTGGCGGATCATAGCAAACTGTAAGGTGGCTGACACTACCATTAAATGGTTACTCATTTACAAAACTCTTGTCAGAAACGGCTTCTGATGCGTGAGGTTTTCTCCCACTCAAAAGGTAAGGTGGGCTTTTACGTTTTTTTTTTAGTTGAGTGAGATCTTCTCTGCCCTTTGTTAAAATATGCTACATTGATTAAATATAAAAATATTAAAATTTATAAACAGTAAAGTTCGATTATTTAAATGATTAGTTCAATTAAGATTAAATATAATAAATACAGTAATAACTAGACTGAGAAATTAATAAGTTAGATCAAACTTATTTTTGTAACGTACTAAAATTTTTAATATAGATAAAATATATAGTCCATTAGCAAAAATTAAGTTTAAATCAACCATTACTAAAATAATTAGAATTATTCATTTATAATCCATTTGATGTTTTTATATTTAACCAATACGACATACTTTAGCATCCTTTATGATGTTCCAATTCTTTCTGTTTAATTTTATTCAAAAATTTTATTTGTTTATTGTGAAATTTGTTGACGACATTAAATGGCTGAGAATTGGAATATGATAATCGACCGAGAAGATCAACTACTTTTTTTTTAATCACAAGTTATAATTAGTGACATGTTTTGGAGAATAGATCTTCTGATCTGATTAACTTCTTCCTATTATATTTCGTACTATTTCATCCATATGTTTATAAAAGATAAAACAAAAAAGTGTACGAAAAGAAGAGGTGAATAGAACATAACAGGATATCTCATTTCATGTTTTGTATTTCAATTACCGTTCGATGTGACCTTGACGGAAACCAAGTCTTTTTAAAGTAAGGCTTTTCCTGTTTTCTGGACTGGAGTTGTTTCGGTCAACATTATAGTATTTGTGTTTGGGATGAATGACGTAAACGTGCGTAACCAAAATTAAAAAGGAAGAAATTTGACAAATCGAAAATTGCGTTATGTAATCGGATACACCATGTTGTAGTGTTGTCCCATTGATTTCCTTGTCCTTTTTGAGTCAAAGCAAACATAAAATGTGAAACTTTATATATGTGTGGTGTAGTATGTATAGGTCATGTTAAAATAAGATACTTCAGTTTTCAAACTTCTATCCACTTCACTTTTGAATGATTTCGACACTCTGATTCTGTAATTTTGTTAAACCAAAAATGTTAGGGTTCCAAGATAAATAAAGCTATCAAAATTTTTTAGATCAATAACACTACTAACATGATGATAGAGATAACTGAAAATTTATGAACATAAAATTATAATGTAGAAAATCCTTCCATGTAAAAGTAATAAGCTAGAATATATTTTGACGTGATCTAATAGAATGATGCAAACCATAAAAATTTTAAGATCTCTTCCTCAAAAACACCTCTCAACACAACAAGAGCTGAGACTAAACTCACAACAAAAACGAAATCAAATTTCAGATTACATAGTGAGTTTTAAGTTACGAAGGTATGAAAAACCTGGACTAGGACAGAAGAAAATAAAATGCGAAAACTCTTTAGTCCTTATCATTTTTACCTTGGAATGAAAATATACCAATGTTAAGGACAAGGTAAGGTTTGGATGATTCTACCAAAAACAAACACAAATAACATAAAACAGCTCATGTGATATACTCGATTATTCATCTTAGCTCTTGTGTTTTTAATTTATTCACCATAGTTCCTGTGTTTTTTATTCTCATTCAAGATACTTCAATTGGGTATTTTCGGACAAATTTGTCCTTAGATTATTGAAATATATATTTTTAATCTCTTGATTTCAAGGACAAATTTGTCCGAAAATACCCAATTGAAATATTTTGAATGAGAATAAAAAATATAAGAGTTAAGGTGAACGAATTAAAAACAAAAAGACTAAGATAAATAATCAAGTATATTACGTGGACTTTTTTACGTGATTTGTCGAAAACAAAAGATTACTTGATTGATTTAAACAACTTTTTAACGGAGTTGACAGTTTGATTAGGCCAGATGTTGGGATTTGTACCCTCCCGAAAAGAGAAAAGATGATGAGTTCTGTGCCTTCCCGATATTGGCAAAATTTATGTCTGCAACTAGGCCAATGGTCATTCACCTTACGCAAACCTTTTTTTTATCTGTATGTCTAAAATTGAGAACCAGACAGGAACACTAGACCTTTCCCCTTCTTTGCGTGTGCAAACGTAAAGCAACTCAAAACGATCCCATGGATATATTACCAAATAAGGTTTAAATAATGTAGCCTACGGTGGACATATATTTATTTTTGAATTATTACACAGTTGATCATTTGCTCTTTCTATTATCTTGATTACTCTTAATAAAGATTCTTAATAATAAAGATTGTTATGCCATATTACAGAATGGTGCTCTTTCTATACACTTGATGCATGTATTTATGATCCAAATCATAATATAAACGCAGAATGTACTTGCACCTTCTTTGAGTCTTTTCATGTCAGGAAAGAATATTTTACTTTACTCAACTTAACTAGCCCCACCCAAAAAAATGAATTGGTTCGAGTCCTTCATTCTCATCTTCCACCTGCACCGAACGTACACGCCAAGAACAATTGGACATCCTTCCCATACGTTTACGTCTGGCTCCACATAATTGCAAGCGCTGCAATATTTTATCGATAAGAGGGATTAAAGTAGCTTGTCTTGTTAGTTGTTTCCACTGATATCATGTGTATCTTGACAGTAGTGTTTCAAATTGATAGATTATGGATTAGAAAATTTGAGCGAAAGGAATATATAGTGACAGGCAAATCCTAGTCAAATCCCACTTCTGTTAGTCATTAATTTATATTTTAAGTTCTTTGCATATCATAGCTTGTTCGTTGCACGAAGTATTTCAGTTACCTACGTTAACATATCCCGATTATGGTTATCTTATTTGATGGAATCCAAGTAATTAACACATCGAATAATTGATCATCTTAAAAATTAAACTTTACATCATCTCATTTGTATTGATGCATGGAAGTTGATTGATTTACTAGTGTTTAATTAAATAGAAGAATTAGAATTTTGTTGAAGTGGGACTGTCACACCCTTGATACTTGCTTAGGTCTTATTTCAGCAAGTGGTACATAAAGGGGAGTAATAATGACCATGCTTGATTTATGGTTGCTTTCTCATTGTCCAAGCAGCCTTTTAGCTTCTCTATTGCCATTCAGACTTCTTTTCAAAGTAAACAAAACATTAAATAATAGGTGCCAACTGCCTAATCATGTTAATTGTGGACACATAACCGTAATACAAAAAAGAGGGTGGTGGATAATGCACTTGAATATAGAGATTTTAGGGCTTGAGATCCTCTGTCCCCATTTTAGTATACATATTCTGTCTCATTCAATCCAAGCCATTCATTTATGTGAGTCCCACATAAATGAATGGCTTGGAACAAATGAGATAGAATAGGTACACAAAAATGGGTATAGAAGATCTGTACCCAGATTTTAGAGGCATAAGGTTTGTCCGTTGTTACTAATTTGAATTATATCAAATGAAAGACGATAGTTATACGAGTATACATGAAAAAAGAACAGGGGCCACCTACAGATCAAGAGTTTAGTGGGATAATGTTGGAATCTGGAGTCACGACGCAAACATAATTGTAAAGAAAAAGGGTTATAGCATTGAGCAGTTCCCTACATGGATGTAACCTCATTGTTGCTTTTGCATTATTTGTTCTATTGATTAGTTTTCTTTTTAACTCATTTAAAAATCTCTTAATCGTCTTATTGGAAAATCATGAAAAAAGCTATGAACATTCTTGTTAAGTATTGAGCATTGGAAGGTCCCTTTTATGCATCAGGTATCACACGCTCAGTTATACATATAAAACGCCTAAGCTTTTCAAGAATTTTAAGTTATGTCTATTTAGATCTTATTTCTTTTACCAAAAAGGATGCTTCGCTTGCATTTACTGTAATTAAAGTAATCC
The DNA here is from genome assembly GCA_026546855.1 of Erythroxylum incrassatum. NCBI lineage: Eukaryota > Viridiplantae > Streptophyta > Magnoliopsida > Malpighiales > Erythroxylaceae > Erythroxylum > Erythroxylum incrassatum. Next base: position 14,593,058 of record JANVCL010000006.1, read on the forward strand.
TATTTCTTCTAAATCAGTTTAGCTTCAGTCACAAATTCTCTAGTGAAAGATAGCCTTAACCAACGCTATGGAAATCAGGTGCTTCATCTTTGTTATGATAAATGTCCAGAGGTTGACACTTGCCACCGGTAACACCCTGAGCATTTGGTTAATTGACATTAATTTCGCGGCAAAGTAAATGTTTATATTATTGGTTCTTTGTAATTAAAGGCGATTAATCATTGCAGAGAAATATGGCTGATTGGACCATTTGTTCTCATCCTCTGCACTTCTACTTAAAGCAAACAGTTGGATGTTGTGACCGGTCTTTGTTGCTTGCCTTATACAAGAAGATACAAATGATTGGTGGATATTCTATTGGTTGGGAAATAAGAACTTAGCGGTATCCAGAGTTATACCTAAGCCAACTAACATATTTCTGGACCTTAGACACGCATGCACTTGCTGCAATCAGGAACTGGTTGGAAGCATTTATAAGTAGTTATGTTAGCTGTTTCAGCTTCTCACAAAAATTTGATGGGTCGGGGAAGGTGGTGTACCAAAGCAACACGTAAATGTACGATAGGATATGCTTATTGGAATAACAAAGCATCAAACTTTTTTTGTGCGTACCAAAATAGTGAGCTAAAGCTTGGGAAGAAAGTGACTTATCTTTTTTTTTTTGTCTTTAGATCAGGGTATCCACCGGCGGGTCCAGTAATTAATCCCCTCGCTAGTTTGTAAGCACCCATTCTCTTTGCTTTGCTCGATTCTATATCTTGCTTGCTTGTATATGACATACACTCTATGAAGCCTTTTCTTTACTTTGCTCGATTCCATAACTTGCTTACTTGTATATGGTATCCACAGCGAAAATTCATTTGGACAGGATTTCAAGTGGAGCATGTTTTAGGTTGGGATTTCTAGAGTTGGTACTATAAGTAACCTGGATTACCTGAGCAAAAGAAAGATTAAGAGTGATCAAGGAAAAAGAAATAGGAGGTAACGTATTGTCTGAAATTATAAATATATATATAATTAAATTTTGTATTCTGCATCGCATTTTTTTGATATTCAATAAATCATTTCCAAAGTCAAATTATACATTATAGAAAAAGTTGAAATACTAAAATATAAGTTTAAAATATTTTTTATTTAAACCAATGAAAAATATATATTTAATTTATATTGTGCCTTAATTATATAAATTCATTTATTTAAAATAATTGAAATTATGTTATGATTTTGTAAGTGAATCTACTAAAATAAATTTTAATAAGGGTTATACATTATTGTAATGCATATAAAAAAAGATCAAAATTTATTTTCTATCTTGATTTGTTAAAGGATATTTAATTAGTACAATGAAATATATAATTTTATATTTTGTATCTGGATTTCATAATTTAATTTATTCAAAACTATTTATATCGTTTTGATTTTCTACATCTACTTGAAAATCATATGTCAAATCTTAGTTAAAGTATTTCTTATATATACAATTTATATTTATATATTATAGTCTATGAATTTTTATATCTTTTAATGTCTAATAAATATGCACATACTTTCTGTTGCCTGGTTCGGAATTATTAGTCCTTTATGCATTTCAGGTCTCCAGGAGGCTTAGGATCCAACTAAGAAGTTTGTTGTTATGCCATTTTAGCACCTTTTTCCTCTTTGTTATCCAAAGGGTCTTGTTCTGTGCTTGTTGTTTTGAGAGATCTTACTCTCTCTAGCTTGTACATACTTTCCTTTATTATTAATTTCATTCTCTTACTGATTTAACAAAAAAAACCTAACACAACACATGATGCTTAACATATCCATAACAATTCCATCAACCAACTAATTCAGAATGGTGAAAGGTGACAAGAAAATAGGTGGTTAGTAGGAAATGCCACTAACTTTCATTTGTTGTGATGTGTTTCAATTTGTTAGTTGATGGAAATAACTCTTATAAGAACTTAATAAGTTCTATTAATTAAGGTATGTAACATTATTTACTCCTGTGAATAAAGAAACATATTCTTGTTGTGGCTCTAAGGCTTGTGGAAATTTTCACCTATAAGTCTCATAGGAGCTGCATCACTGGTTTCTACCTTATATACCTACCTAATGATTTATTATGCCTCAATGTTTCAAAAATACCCATATTAAACGCAATCCTTATTAAATTCAACAATTACATTAACTTTAATTTACTAGTAATTAAAGTCTTTCATATTTAAGTTACTACTAAAATGTTAAATCAGAACTTTATATTATCATCAATGATAGCCATCATAGTCATAGTATTGCAAACAACAACATAAAAACAATACATCAATTGCAATTACAAACTAACTTGTGGTTAAGTTCTGAATGATACTTGAAGAATGATCTAAGAAGGATTGTTTTTATAAAATTCATTCGACCAGTCATCAGCGGCTAAAACCCATCTACATTTTTTCTTATATGTCAATTTCCATTTTTTTGTAATTCCTCCAACTAAAGAAATCATTTTTATAATTTATATCATTAGCTTCTATGTATTAGCACAAATACTAAAATCTTCATTGAATTACTTTAAAAATATGTTCCCTTCAAATTAAGAGTATAGGGGAGCACTATATTTAAGCCTCACTTAGAATAATTTATAGTGAGTCAATTCAATAATATATCTATGATTTTTTACTATGAGGAATTTCTTTTGAATGCATAATTGGACTTATAAAAGAAGTAGAAAACAACCTAGTCCTCTCTTAAAGCAAGTTTATTGAGAGATGAATAATTTAGTCCATAGATAAAATGTTTGGATCATAGGCAATGACTATACATCCATATGGTTTGTATATGTAAATAAGTATCTAAGAGTAACTCTAAAAAAGATTCACTTGTATATATACAAAAGTTAGAGTGACATTATAGTAGGCTTCAGTTCGCCTATTCTAAGCTACTTAAAGAGAGATAAGGTCATTACATTACCACTAGCAAAGATAAACAATTAATAATATTTAAAGCATTAAAATGGCATGTAATCATAATTGGTCATGCAAGTTACACTACAATTTTTTGGTTAAAGGAACCAAAGCATAATTATCAAGTTTATTTTTTAGAGATAATCTTCTTCTCTTAATTCTAATGGCTAATTTTCGTCCTAGGACTTACCTTAGTTTCAAGAGATGATGTGTGAACCAGGCAAGCTAACCCCTTTAATAAAAACTAGAGTACGGATCACGGGATGGTGACGATGCATCAACTAGGCAACACCCCTTCAACGAAGGATTAAGTGCGGATCGAGTAACGATTTTGTGCGTGAACTAGGCAAGACAACCCTTGCACGAAGACTGGAGTGAAATGGCCGATGGTGAAGATGCGTCAGAGAGGGGGGCAATGGTGGGATTTTAAGGATTTCTGTCTTTTTTGCTTTACGAACTTTACAGAAATTTAGGCTTAAAACTTAAAACCTTTTACTCTTTTATACGTGGCATTTAAAAAGGGTAACGGTGCCACCTTGTTGCATGTAATGACGCGTGTAAAACACACCCTAATTTCTATCCCAAAAAGTCTTAAATTGAGCATACTCGTGAAATTTTAAACCTTTTATGCTCAAGTTACAAGTTTAAGTCCCAAACTAGTCAAACTAAAAAAGGTTAAGCCCCAATTTGGGCTTTTAGCCTAGTTTAAATAACCATAAATAGGGAGGCCACATATGGTGAAGGGGTTAAAAAGGGGGAAACTGATGCATCTAATAATGGCATGAAAGTGTTGGTTCAAAAAAGGATTCATCGATAGAAATGGTCCTCTAATTAATGTGAAAGAATCCTTAACAATAGTGAAAAAGTGATGGTAAGGAGCTAGATAATGAGGAATTCAAAGTGAATAGAAGAAGATGGTCAAGGAATAGGCAAGAGGATCAAAATTTAATAATATCTTTTGTATGTTAATAATTTCTTGGAACATGAGGCAGTTAATATCCCCTCGAAACAATTATTCTTAAGGGACTTCATTCTAAACAATAAATCTACTTTATTAGGCATTTTAGAGACTAAACTGACTAGGGGAAGATTATCTTTTTAGGAATCATTGGTCTTTCTTGTCAAACCATCCCAATCACCATTATAAACATTGTATTAATTCTGGTAAAAAATTGTTTAACGTGCAAGCTTTGCAATCTAATGATCATGTTGTGCACTTATTTATGTGTTCATATAAGAGAATATAGAAGTGATAATTTCCTTTATCTGTGGATCAAATCATGCTTTTTAAAGGAAAATGCTTTAGGATCAACTATAAGAGATTGGCTCCATGATTAATAGCCCTTAGATTATTTTAGGAGATTCAAATAGTACATTAATGACATCAGAAGCATAAGGTCATCGTATGACCTTGAAAAACTACTCCCATGATTTCAATGATTGTGTGGAGAAGTTAGGGGTTATATATTTGAGGTTTAAGGGAAACTATTACACTTGGAGTAGTAAACAAAGATTAAGGTGGCATATTAGGAAAAACTAGATAGGGCTTTAATTAATGGTGAGTGTTTGCTTTAAGTCCCTAAACTAAAGCCAAGTTTAATTTATGAACCCCTTGATATATGATCATACTCTAATCTTGATTTAAAATATGTTTAAAAGGAGGAAAAGGTATTTTCCCATTAGATTCAATAGTTAGCATATTTAGGTCATTTTCTTCTTAAATTACCATTATCTTAGCTTCCCAGGAAGTTGGAAAAGACCTAAGCAATTTCCTCAACAATTTAAGATTATGGATCGTTTGATTCCACTTTTATTTTTTTATTGTGGTTTTTAGTTTTCGTTTTCTATTGTGAATTTTTGTTTTTCTTTCAAATAAAAAATTCTATTTTATTGTTAATGTCAATATAGTAATTTTTATTACTAATAACAATGACATATTAAATAAAAATTAAAGCTAAATTATTTTTAATTAGTTAAATTTATTTTAATTTCTTATATAATATTTATTAATAAATTATCAATAAAATTATTATATTTTATTAAAATAAATAATTTATTAATTAAATTTTATTTATAAATTAATATTTATTTTCAATATATTTAAATTATTGAATCAAATTTTTATCTAAAGTTTATATATTTTAAAAATATTTTAAATTTAATCGTATTCATTAACAATTATTAATTCAATTTAATTTAATTTATAAAGAAATTAAATTAAAATTTTATAATTAAATTAATTAAACATTATATAAAATTAAAGTATTCATAATTAATATATTAAATGATTAAATGATGTATATTTAGTTGATAGTAAATCAAATTGTGAAACAAATAAAAAACAAAAATCAATTTTTTTGGTTTTCATAAATTTTGAAAATTGGAAGAAATCAAAACCAAAAATTCAAACAAATTGATTTTATAAATTTGGAACAAAAACTTAAAACCATAATCATAAATGGAAACAAAGAGGCCTGTAATTTATATTTTTCCTAAGCCTCTGTGAGCATTAATAATATCAATAAATGTAGTGTACGTACCAGATATGCTTTCATCATGCTTCATTTGAAATTTATATTGATATGTTAGCATGATCACTTTAATCATGTTTTCTTGATTTGTTCCTTATATTTAACTTCTAAATTATAAAAATTTCATTAGTCATTTCAAACATAAAGATTATTGAATTTGTTTCTTCCTAATGCATGAAATAAAATTTGAAAAGCCTTATTTATTTATTAAGATTAAACATTAATAAAGCAGAAAGATTAGTTCGTGTTATATTTCTTTTTTTATAAAGGAAGTATTCAATCTTATATGCTAAAGTATGGAAAAATTTAAATAAACCTATGGGTGCTTCTTAAAGAAAAAGTCCACTAAACTACTTCATATGAGAATTTTATACAAAACATATTTGTATATCTACATAAATGCTCATTGTAAAAATTATATAAGTGATTTTTTGAATTAATGTATATTATATAAATGTATTATATTTTGATACTACTTATGATCTTTCATAGTCAAGAGTAGCTCGCTTGATAGTTATTGAATATGGCATGAACTATATAGAAGTAGTTAGATGATCAATATAAGAATCACCATCCTAAAGTAATTCCGAATAATATTACATTATTATCAATTTGCATTGATTTAAGAAAACTTAAGCCAAAGCAGAATGAGATTTTGAGAATATAGTTTCAAATGGAGTAGACACTAATTCCATATTTTTTGTAATCAAAATACTATAAAATGAAATAATTAAATTCTAAAAATCATATACTAAAATGTCATTCAAAATTTCTTTAACATTCTTAATATTTAAATGATCATGATGTGTTTCTAGACAACAATCTTGATATATTGATGTGAATTATTTAATTAAAAAATTAAAGATAAATTAAAAGAATTTGATTTATCTAATCATAATACTGTTTATGATTATAATTTATATACATTCACTACAAGAAAAATAAAGTTTAGCGACGGCAATTACCGACGAAATTTACCGACGGATCACGGCGTCGGAGAAATGACTGTCAGTAAATTTACCGACGAAAATTTTTTTCCGTTGGTAAATTTACCGACGGTTATTCTGTTCGGTCGGTAAATTTTTCTATCAGAAAATTACCAACGGAAACAAATTTGGTCGGTAAACCGTCGGTAATTACCAACGAAAAAAATTTCCGTCGGTAAATTTGCTGAAAACTATTTTTTAAAATTTACATGCAAAGTGTTTAGTTTTTGTAGGACC
>JANVCL010000006.1:14599850-14612173 GCA_026546855.1 Erythroxylum incrassatum
CACCGTTGGATTAAATAGGCGGTTGGGATGGATTGCGTGGTCGTCCATCCCAACTCGTCCTTAGTATATATACTTAAAGAAGATTATGATTTCATTGATTAATAGAAAGAGTCGTAGGACTGGATGTAGAAATTAAAAGAAATTTAGGACTTCTAATTAATTTGACCTAAAAGTTATCTCAATTAGTGTCAGGAGTATCAGAGTACAAATCTATTGTCCAACGCCCGTCTGTAACTGTAGAAAGGCGATCTCCGCGATGGAAATGGCGAGGAACATTTTAAGAACGCTGACAACCAAGTCTTTGAATCTTTCATGGATGAGTGCGATTGGGAGTTCCAGACATTTAAGCCTCGTTAGTAGCCAAATCAGTGAACACACCGCCAAATGGATGCAGGTTTTCTATCCTCTTCTCCACCTCCCTTTTTGTTCTTCGATTGTTCTTCTTCTACTTTTCTATTTGACGGTATTGATTAGTTGCATGTTTTCTTTTGAGAATTTCAGTATTCCGTAGACACGAGGGTGTTTTTCGTTTCTTGGTTATATCCCTTTTGACCCAATACCTCAACCAGTTTTTTAATAGGTTGTTAGAGCTTCTTTGATTCGTAAATCATAGTGCAGTTGGAGAAAATTGGGACAATTTCTTATATTGTTTGTGTACTAGCCAATTCTTTTAGATGGCTTTTTGACACACTCTTTACCCCAATATGACTCATCGCTTAGGCTTGTCACATCAAATATCTTATTGGTTTGATTCAGTTCTTTTTTATTCATTTTGGTTTCAAAAGCATATCCCTGATGGATGTTCTTTTGGGTGCTGATCTAGTTTGTGCTTTCTTCATTTTGATAGTTTCTTAGATTATATTCAGCTAGGCATACCTTCACTGTTGAATATGCACCTTGTTTATCTTAACTAAGATCTGATAATCATGGAATAGTAGTTTAGTATATTTTGCATCATAGTTGAGGTTGTGAAACATTGTTGCATTAGATTATGATACGCAATGTGAGCACGATTTTGGAAAATGTACAAAGCTCATGAAATTTCTACAAGATTCTAATGCTAACCGTTGTCTATGTTTTATAAATTGGGAGAAGTATACTTTCAATTCTTCAAGTTTACATTGTTTTCCTTATTTTAGTCTTCCAACTACTAACGTTTCTAATTTAATCCTTGAGCATTATCAACCACTCCATATCCAAGGAATGAATTAAAAAGTTTAATAGTTAAAGAATTGAAATAGGAAATAACTTTAAGTTGAATCACTAAGAATATGTTTTCTTTTATAAATAGTATTCTAGGTGAAAAGATTGGTCTAAAGTCAAGAGATCTTCTTTATTATTTTTACTTTTATTTTGACTTAGGTATCAGGTCAACATCTTTCCAATAGGAAAATGTTACTATTATTGGAAATACATATCCATGTCCAGACCAAGCTTTACATCAAAAAGGTGACCTTTTGTTGACATGATCTTGTTTTATAAGAATGGAACTTTCAGAAATTTAGATAGTAGATGGTGCTACTTGTTCGTGTTCCTTTTATGATTTAAGTGTTACTTTACTCTTTCAAAACCATTACCATTGTTGTATCACAAACAAAGTGAATTACAGGAATTTCAACCCATTTCATATGCTTATACAGTAGTTAATACCTCAAACACGCTTCTAAAGTAATATATGATGCAAAAGAGCTTAAAGTATATAAAAGAAATAAAAGAGGAAAGATTAGTCAACCACAAGCTTTAATTTGGTGGGAAGAAGATTGAGAATTGAGTTGCACCAAAGATAAGGGCTGAAATTTAGATTGTGTTAGGATTTCTTATTAGATAGGAAGTAGTAGTGATTTAAATATGTTATTCTAGATATGTTATCTTAGTTGCTTAGGACTTATATAATTTTTATTAAAATATGATTTAAATTTGTTAGGAACGCTTTCCTACTAGAAGAAGGGTTTTAAAAACTTCTCTATAAATATATGTATATTCAGCCCTTCAATAAGAAGCAATCTAAAATTTTTCTACAAACATGAGTTTTCAACTGAAAGCTGTCATTCGTTCTTTTAAGAGTGATTCTTAGACCTTAGAAGTGATTCATGGTTTTTTACAATTATTGTTTGTGTTTATCACTAAATCCCAGCAAAACTAACCTAAATTTCAGCCATCTCAAACCTAACTTCCAGCAATCTTAAACATAAATTCTAATCATATTAAACCCTGAAATCCTAAGCTTAAATTTTCAGCAATCAAACCGTAAAATTCCAGCTACACAAAATCTAAAATTTCAGCATTCCTAGCCAAATTCAATCCTGAAACTTGATATTCCAGCAGTTTATTATAAGTCATATTTCCAAATTTTGTTATTTTTAGCTATTAGGTAATAATTCTTCTATTTGTCCTACATCAATTTGGTATTAGAACTTTTGTTCTCGATGGCAACACTTAGCAAAATGACATGTAAAGGAATATTCAGGGATCTGGGATGATGAAATACTTCTAAGAGTTATAGAAGGATTGTACCTTAATGACCCACGATCATAAGGTGCTCTAAGAACTAGTCTAGAAAACAATATAAGACAACAAACTACACTAGATGGTGAGGGTGGAGAAAGTGAAATCCAAGACAAAGAGGCTAACACCAATCAACAACTAATGGGATTAGAAAATCAACACCCACAAAGAGATCCAAGACAAATAAACCAACCAGCAACACAGAAAGAGTGCATGCGAGAGGCCACAATAGAATTGAAACACACATCAAACTCGATGACATTATTAAGAAAGTTTTGTTGAAGCCCTTGATTTTGCAAGAAAGATGGATCCACACTTGTTCTTTGTCTGGACAATAGCAATGAAAGATTGTTTTGAATGGTACCACATGATAGAAGATTGAAAAGTTTGATTTGCAAAGATGAAGCTAGTTGGACACACTAAAATTTGGCAGAGATCAGTAGAGGATGGACATCAAAAAGCAGGCCAACCATTTATTGTTGATTTGGAAGAAATGAAGCTGAAGTTATCAGAAAAATACTTATCATTTCATTATCAGGAAGATCGTGAACATGAACTCACAACCCTTAAATAAGGGATTATGTCCGTAGCTGAATACATGGAAACATTTGATGAACTTTCTATCCAATGTGAAGGAATGGAGTCGGAATTACAACTTATATCTCACTATAAAATGGCTTAAGGGCAGAAATTCATACGGAGCTCATAATGCATTGGATTTATAGCCATGAAGATGCATATCACTTGGCTTTAACAAGAAAAAGGGAATTGTGTTTGTGATGGTAGTGAGGAAAGTAACAGAAACAACGCTTGAAACACCTAAAATGGATAGAAATTGGCGAATATGTATTGATTGTCGGACAATAAATAAGATCACAATAAAGTGTAGATTTCAATACCTCACCTTGATGACATGTTAGATATGTTGATTAGAGCTACTATCTTTACCAAGATAGACTTACAAAGTGGGTACCATCAAGTTAGAATCATACCTGGATATCAATGAAAAGTGACCTTCAATACTAAAGAGGGACTTTATTAATAGTTGGTGATGCCATTTGGACTCTCTAATGCACCTAGCACTTTTATAATAGTGATGAATCAAGTGTTTTGACCATTTACGGGCAGATTTTGGTGGTGTATATTCATGATATATTAATACACAGTAAGACTAAAGAAGATCACTTATTACATATACAACAATTATTGAGAGTTATGAGGCAAGAGAAACTCTATGTCAACTTCAAGAAGCATTTTTTTTTCATGCAATCAAGTGTTGTATTTTTTGGGTTTTATTATATCCTATTGTGTTGTGGAGATGGATCCCGAGAAGATTAGGGTTATCCTTGATTGGCCTATTCCAAAGGATGTGCACGAGATAAGGAGTTTCCATGGCCTAGCAACATTCTATAGGCAATTTATTCATAATTTCGGCACCAAAATTGCACCTAGTTTTGATTGTATGAAGAAAGGATAGTTTACTTGGTCAAAGGTAGCAACTTAAGCATTTGATGAAATCAAGAAAAACATGACCAAATCTTTTGTTTTATAACTTCCAGATTTTTCTAATGTATTTGAAGTTGCTTTATGCATCTCTTGTAGGAATTGGAGGCATACTCAGCCGAGAGGGACACCTAATTGTTTACCTAAGTGAGAAGTTAAGTAAAGAGAAACAATGATACTCAACCTATGACAAGAAATTTTATAGAGTAGTAAGTGCTCTTTACAATTGGAATCATTATCTCTCATATAAGGAGTTTATTCTATATTTGGATAATGAATCTCTTTAACACTTCAAGTCCCAAAAGGACTTGAACAAAAGACACGCTTATGGAGTAAATTTTCGCAGCAATTTAACTTTGTTATTAAACATTGAACACGAGTTGAGAATAAGGCAACAGATGCATTGAGTAAGAAGAGTCATTTGCTTAACACTTTAGCGGTAAAAGTTATGGGGTTCGACAAAATAAAAAGAGATTATGTTTCAGATTGAGATTTGGAATAATCTATTCAGAAATTGTAGTTGGAAAAAAAAGATCCAACACTTTCCTTTTGTGATCAATGATGACTATCTTTTTAAAAGAAATCGACTTTGCCTACCTAATACTTCTATAAGGTAGTATGTGATTTGGGAATTAAACAGAGGAGCAGCAGGATATTTTGGAAGAGATAAAACCATCGCATTTGTTGAAGATCGCATTTATTGGCCTTCTTTAAAGCGGGACATGTTTAAGGTCATACGGCTATGTCGAACATGTCAATTAGCAAAAGGAAAGAAATTTCTTAATTATACACACTATTGCCTATGCCTCACGAACCATGATAGGGCATGTCTTGGGAATTCCTAAAACTGTGAGAGTTTATGATTTTATTTTTGTGGCAGTGGACAGGTTTTCCAAGATAGGTCGTTTCATTCCATGTTTCAAGACTTATGATATTGTTCATATTGCTAAAATTTTCTTTAAAGAGGTTGTAAGTCTCTATGGACTACCTTTAACCATCATCTTTGATCGTGACGTAAAGTTTACGAGTTATTTTTGGAGGACTTTATGGAAAACATTGAACATTAAGCTTCAATTTTCAAGTTCTTTTTATCCCTAAACAACTTGACAAATAGAGGTTGTGAATAAAAACTAATTCTTTATATGGCAGAATTTTCATGTAGTAGTTCTGTAAATATGTCTACTAGTAAGAGCCCTTTTTAGATAGTTTTAGGAGTTCAACCAAAGAAACCTATTAATTTGGTTCCGTTACCACAAACAATACGAGTTGGTGATACTAAAGGTTTTGCACATCACATAAGGGACATTTTTGTTGAGATATGATGAAAGATAATAATCAACAATTTGTCTTATAAAGAACATGTTGATCAACATCATCGATTGGTGGAATCTAATGAAGGGGATATGATGGTGGTTAGGATCTGTCCAGAGTGTCGTCAAAAAGGAAACATATAAGAAATTTCATTAACAAAATGTTGGACCTTATAAGATCATCAAGAAGTTAAGTGATAATGCATGTTTTGGAATTACTAAATGACGCGGTAATAAGTCCTATCTTTAATGTTGTGGACTTAACTATTTATGATGGACAGGGTGAGCAGCCCCCTGTTGCAACTGTAAGAATTCCAGCTACTACTCGTCTTAAAGAGGAAATAGAGGATGTTGATGAACAAATTGTAGCTACAAGAGATGAAGTATGTTGACAAATTTTTAATTGGGAAGGAATACCAATTTCTGACAGTACTTGGATTCTAGAATTAGAATTTTAAAAGTTGAATCTAGACTTATGTGATTATTATTTGTCACATTTTACGTTGAGGATGACTTCGACAAGCTGGGTTTTGATGCAAAAGAGCTTAAAGGATGTAAAAGAAATAAAAGAGGAAAGATTAGTCAACAACAAGCTTCAATTTGGTGGGATGATGATTGGGATTTGACTTGACATCAAAGATAAGGGTTGAACTTTATATTGTGTTAGGGTTCCTTATTAGATAGGAATAGTAGTAAGTTAAATACGTTATTTTATTTTAGATATGTTATCTTAGGTATCTAGGATGAATAGAATTTTTATTTGAATAAGATTTAAATTTGTTACCCTTTCCTACTAGAATAAGGATTATCAAAACTTTCTATAAATATCTATGTATTATGTCTTCCAATAAGAAGCAATTTGAATTTTCTTTACAAACTTAAGTTATACCCTAAGAGTAATTCTCAGTTTCCTACTATTCATTGTTTGTATTCCTCAATAAGTTCATACAAACCTAAGCTAAATTCCAGCTATGACAAACCTAAATTTCAGCCATCTTAAATGTAAATTTTAGTCAAATTAAACCCTGAAACCCTAATCCTAAATTTCTAACAATCAAATCTTAAAATTTCAGCAGTCTTAGCCATAATTCAACCCTGAAACTGGATATTCTAGCAGCTTAATATCAGTAATTTTGTGATTTTTAGTTACTAGTTATTAATTCTTATATTTGTTTTACATGAATATATTTTGTAAACGACAACTTGATTATAACATAGGATTCGCTCTTAATCTAAGAATCACTCTTAGAGAATAGATAGCTTCACACTTCAATTCTAAATCTCTTAAGTACATTAAAAATCATCCACCACCTCTAAAACTTAGTAGAAGTCAGATATAAAGGTAAAGGTATTAATCTAACTATGACTGCTTCTTATCTGAAACTAAACTTTATAGATAGTAACTGGATAGACACCAACTTAACCTAATCTGGCTACATAAGAAAGAAATATAAATTAAATAAAATTGTATTTTAAGTAAAAGTCAACCTAATCTTCACTACTTGGCGATAAATGAAGGGATTTGCTTGTCATTCATGTTTATGTGCTCAAGACAACGACGCATTTGTTTATTAGATCCGTTGGAAGATGATTATTTGAGGAATTTTGCACACTCTAGTAAGCTTTAATGCTTAATTTTAAATCAAGAAGCTTTCATAGAAGTTTATTTCTATTTGAATTCACATGCTTATTATGTTTTTTAAGCAACGATCCTGGTAGAAAAATTTAGACTTAAGGTTAACTGCTGCTTCATTTTCTCTTGACAGATATAATTCAATGAATAGTGATCTAAAATGACAATAAATTGCTTTTGTATTTAGGACACTACCAAGAAATCTCCAATGGAGTTGATCAATGAAATTCCTCCTATCAAGGTTCAGGGCAGGATTGTTGCTTGTGAAGGAGGTTAGCTTTTGCTTCGTTCTCTTTTTCGGTATCATTAAATGCACAATCTGTCATAAACTGCGAGCAATGTAACTTGACAGATCAATCCTGTCACATGTATTTAGAAGCTCCTTTCCACTCAAAAGAATTTCAAGCTTGAGAAAAATGGAGCTGATCAACGTGGTTACAAACTTATTTATGTATCATTTGTCATTTTCTGTTGTAGATACAAATCCTGCACTTGGTCACCCAATTGAGTTCATATGTCTCGACTTGAAGGAGCCAGCTGTTTGCAAGTATTGTGGGCTACGTTATGTCCAGGTTAATCATCATCACTAGGAACTCTGGTGTTGTTTTTTAGTTACTTTATCATCTGAAATGTATTGTGGATAGAGATAAATTGCTGCATTTATCATGTTTGGATTATTTTTTACTTTTAAGTTGATTAATGCATATGGTAATGATATTTCCATGTGCATAATATGCTCGAGAATAATGATTTAACTGGACCACGATCATGCTTGCTTCTTGAATTTTGAGGAACACATTGTCATAATTTTGAGTTTTTATTGGTTTCTGTAATGTGTTTATAACGTCTAGAAATGGCAACAAGCGTGAATTTGGGGGTGTCATTTCCATTAATTTTTCTCAATCGTATTATGTTCCTGCCTGTCTCCAGTCTAAATAAATCAGCAGTTTTCTTTTCAATGCCTGTGCTGTTTTCTTCTCTCTTGGGCGCAAATCCATCATATTATTACTGGGCTAAATATCCATAAAGATGTCAAACTTGGATTTTTTGTGTTGGACAAGCAAAGGAATTTTAGTGTAGGGCTAGCATCCACCGGACATTCGCCAAAAGTTACCTGAGCTAAGAGCACCGAGGAAATTATTTTAACTGGCTATTGACAATACCTAGACGGATTGCCTGAAGGAACACTTGCTAGACTACAAAATTAGCTTGTACGCTGATTAACAACGAGACCTTGAATCTTCAAAGCAAGCTCTAGTCTAAATTCAAGAAATGGTAGTTTCCATTGAATATGGTCTTCCTGTCGCTTGTGGCACATTATTAAAAAGCACTATTAGAGACAGACGTTGCTGGACTGGTGATTATTTTGCCCATCTGTTACTCAGGTGCTTCCCTGCCTAGGATTTAAATCTTATTTAATGGGCATGTAGATGCTCTTCTGGACCATTCGAGACACTTGAGAGTTGTGTTATGCTTTCATATTGTGTTCAACTGATTCCGCCTTGATCATTGAATGGCTTGCATTTAAGGAGGTACTTTTTCAATAGTAGTTGGGGCTGGAAATTTGAAAGATTGGTATTCATTGTGATTTTATTAAAGTATATCAATTTTCTCTTCCTAAAATCTCATTTAAACAGGTTTTCGTCAAATCCAGATTTTCTTCAAATGCTTAATTTTTGGCAACTTAATTGATAAAACTAGATTTAGAATTGATATCATTTATGATTAGAATTAAAATACCAATGCTAGTTCAATTAAAATTTACATATTCATAAATTCTTTAACTAAAGTTTACCAGAAATAGATGGGAGGATAAAATAAGTCATTTAAATATGTTTTAAAGCAAATTAGACGTCATATTCAGTTGATGTGGGATTTTTGCAAGTATATATTGTTGAATTGAGTGATAAAAGTAATAATAAGGCAATGAAGTAGATTTCGTTCCAATATATAGCAATTAAGTTATCGTTTTAAAAATAAAATGATAACGAATGAATATTTTTAGTAAACAAGATAATAGATATTACAATAAGAAGTAATAGTTACATGTGTTTAAAGCGCAGAAAAGTAGAGGGGATTTACAATTGATGGCCCCGTCAACTTGCAATTCCATGATACTAGCATTATTTGTTGGTTTTTATATCTATAATATTAATTTATTCAACTAAAAATATTTCTGTTTTTATATATTTTTTAATTACATTTAATACTTAATATTAAAAATAAAATTTTAAATTGTCATTATACAGTTAAAACTACAATATATTTATACTTAAGAAATTCAAATTGAGTATATATGTTATTCTTAAATTATTTGTCGTTATAATTTTATCAAGAAGCAATATTAATGGGTCAATAAAGTTATCACATCTTAAGTTATTTTTAAAAATAAACATTTGAATTTTTATTAAAAAATATATTTACTAAATTGGTATGCTAAAAAGGATCTGGAATAAAAAATCACTTATGTATATGTAGATGTCTATTTTATAATTAGTTCTTATGTTTAGTGTTTGTTCTTAATGGCATCTAAGATGATGGTGAATTTGTGTTTACAAAATTTAATAATTTTTTATCAATGTACTTAATTAAAAATAATCAATATAAGTAAGTATGAAATTGCTTAATATATATTGATCAAATAATTGAACAATAATTTAAAGAAGATAGGAAGGAGAGAATGTAAACCGATTTATAGTGATTTGGCAAGTAAGTCGTGCCTCTTTTCACTTTTAAAACTCTTTTTGAGATTTAAATTGTAACATTCTATTCCTTGTGGAAAGGTTAAAATAGTAATCATAAGTGTTTATTGAGAGGCTTAGAAATGCTTATTCGTGCTCATGCATAATATGCCATACACATATACATGAATAGTGAATTTATCTGCACATGAAAATAATTGTACATGTATTCATGAATAATTTCGGGTATAATTGGATTGATTTGTAAATTTTTGAGAATTTTAAATATTTTTATATTGAAAATTTTACGGGTTAGTGGAATTGTGATATTTTTAAATTTTGATGAATTTAGGAATAATTTAGGAAATTTTGAGATTTTTATGGAAAAAATAAATAAAATAGGAAAAAGGAATTAAAAGAATACTGGGGATAATTTGATTGTAAAGATGATAGTTGTATTGTAAAGAGGAGAGCTAAATGGAGTTAGTTTCAAAAGAAACTAAGTTAGGGTTTAGTCATTAAGAAAGTAACAAGTGTCACTAATTAGAAAGTTGCTTTTATAATTTGTTAGTAGGGTTCTTTGAGAGTTAAAAAGAATTAGTGAATTATTTAAGTTCCTCCTTCATAGTCATCCTCTTCGGATTTCTTTCCACTACACGAAGTTGTTCACCAAAAATCTTTTAAAAGATTTCTTGTGTTTCCTCATCCCACACCTCTATCACACTGCTATTTGCCTTTTCTACCCAAGGAAAACCAAAAGTTGGTCATTTTTCATAGAGGAGTACGTGATTTTGCATGGATTTAGGGCTTTGGAGATAATTGAAGAATGTGGAGTTTTTAACAAGTAAGTAGTGAATAAATCCTGTAGAGTTATAGGTTTATGAAATACATTTGATGAATTACTGTCATATGCATGGAAAATGATGTTTACGCGTATATATTCATGAACACAATGTAGATGGGATGGAATTTTAGTTTTAGTGTTAACTTAATATTTGATGGATTGTTAGTGATTAAGTGATGTAAAAATGATTTTTAGAGTCAGAAATAACAATAAAATGGTGTATGAAGTGAGTGTAGAAAATCAAAGAATGAAAAAATGGTATACTCTATTTCTTGTTCTTCTTCACTGTGCATGTGTTTACGTGAGGGAATGAGTTTCTTAGATATGATCAAAAAAGTGGTATTTGAGTTGAAGGGTAATTGTAAAATAATGGTTTGAGATGAGAATGAGTGTATAAATGATAATTAGAGGAAAAGATTGAATAAGGTGTAGAGAATGAAAATATAGGAAAATGTATAGAATGGTGAAATGCAGAGTTGAAAATATGATTTTCACTTTTTGATGATTTTGAGGATTTTGACTAAATTTGCATATTTTGGGAGTAGTATGAATTTATGGTGAATGAGTTGATAGAAATGGAGTAGAAAAACTAGAAATAAAAATTCGAAATGTGGGTTTTTGAAAAATTGGAAGTTTGAATTTTCTGGGAATGAATAGTAATAGTGTTGAATTTTCAAACTAAAACTTTAATGAATTTTCTGTGTCCATCTATCAGATTTTGACAAAATTGTCTTCATGAAAGTTGTAGATCTTTCTTTTTATCTTTCCATTGATATAAAGTATGAAATTTTTGGACTTTGGAGTTGAGAGATATGATATTTAGAAGTCTGTGATATTACATGGGATGGGCAATTGGGACAGCTGCATTGATTTGAAATTTTGACCCTTATAGAGGCAAAATTTGTTTTTGATCTTCATGGGACTTGTAGGTCTAGAAGTCTTCTTTAAAATGGTTTTTTAATCACATTAATCTGATATTTGTAGCAAAAGTTATGCCTTTTTTACCAAACAGGTCTGTAGAAGAGAAAAGGGAGGAAGAGGGCGTCGCAATCGTGACCCGCAGGTCCTCCTCCTAGCCTAAACATGTTTTACTATTTTGGCCATAACTTTTTCATCCGACCTTGAAATGACCTAATTTTTGAAGCATTGGATTTCTAACACATTCCTCTATCTTTTCATAGAAACTTATAGCTTTAGGTATTAATTTGAGAAAGATTTATTGAATCAAAGTAAGGATATCTGTTGGAATAGTATGAACTGGATATTTTACTGAACATGTTTCAGTATTTTGATGATATCTTGAGCTGTGGATTTCTAAATTAGATGAATTTTAGTTTGTAGTAAACTAGATATATAGGCTAGAAATTGACTTCAGGAGTCAAATTTTGATTCTTTCTCTAAAATATTGAAGTCTTGGATGGAAGTTGTACATAGTACATTGTTTTTGAATATGGATAACCCGATAATGTTTGAGGCATATCTTCCAAATTACTGGACAAAACTGAGTGATTTTGGTGTCAATGAAAATATAAGACATATAGGAACACGTTTCTAGAAGAGAGTATGATCGAATTACCTCATTTTCAGTTTCTGATTGTTCGTGAACAGTAGACCCAAAAGGGGTATCTTGGAAAAATCTGAAGTGATTCAATGAGAAATGAATTGTGAATTCAATGGATTTAATCAGGCATAAACCTAAGTATAAGTTATACTTAGATGAGTTTTGATATAGGGATGGTTTTGTGAAGAATTTATGGAATGATACCAGGGATTATCATGAACATGCATTGTACATAATTCATTTCATACATGTGCATTATTGAATACTTATGATTGTACAAATTGTG
>JANVCL010000006.1:14622487-14633972 GCA_026546855.1 Erythroxylum incrassatum
TGAAAAGATTGAAAATTTCAGTATAAATGATTTGAAAAGTGGAAAGGTTTAAGAAATAAGTTTTTGAAAATTTTGCTAAATGGCAAATGTTTTGAGAAATGAATTTTGCTTATTTTTCAATTATAAATATGTTATCCACGAGCTGTTTAGCTCACCCCCTTTCATCCCCATCTCCAGGATTTCGAGCAGGAGATCGGATGGAAGATAGTTAAGACATCAATTTTGCATTGTTTTTGTGATATGGTTATTTTGGATTTGGGTTTTTGGATTTGTACCTTGGCTTGAAAATGCCACTTTTGTTAGTTACTGAAATATGACATTGAAGTATGGAGATGCATATGAATTATGCATTTATGTATGGTTTTGAGTTATAAATTTGTGTATGATTATGAAATACAAATGGAATTATATATGAATGGGATTGTATGTGAATAAACTTTGATTTTGAGTATGGATGGATGTTTCTGATTATGATTGAGAATATTGAAGTGTTTAGGTGTATGATTGTGTTTGTGTATGTTGGGATTCTGGACAGGAGGTCCGAGGAATTGATGTTTTGTTTTGGAATATTAGAAGTGTGTTTTGCTATTTGCATATTTTTGGGTTGTTACAAATACAGTCATTACGCTGCCCGATTTTTGTTAACGGGCAAATAAGTTTTAGTTAATAGATGTATTTTGGGATTTGTATGAGCGTATCAGAACCTTTAGAATTGAATATGAGATTAAGAAATATTTGATTTCGAGAAATCAAGTAAGTTTGAGGTTATGGAAAATTTTTGGCAAAGGAATTTGTGATTAAAGTGGATGAATTTCCAAAAGGGGATTTGAATAAGATTGAATAAAAGGAGATTGAATAAAGATGAAATGGAATAAATCTTGTGAGAAAGAAAGAAGGAATGAAAAACAAAATTTACCGATTTCGGAATGGTTTAGTCTTAGGGTTCCAACGCGACGTTAAGCTTTCTAAAGTTTTTGGTTAGCGGATGTCGGATTTGCGATCTTTCAATTCCTTTAGCATTCGTTCTGTTCTTTGAATTCGATTCGTTGTTTCCAAGCCTTCGTTTCGATTTGTTTCCATTCGCTTTGTTCCGCTCTGGATTTAAGTCGGATCGGAATTGATCTGTTCCCGTTTGCTTTTCTTTTTCGTTTCCATTTTTGTTATCCGTTTTCTGTTTCATTTTTCAATTGGGGTCCGATTCCGAGATTGGTTCCCAATACCCCCACTGGATCATTTATCATTGATCGACTGCCACTTGTTCCTGAGGCTTCTGAAATGTGATGAGAAATAAACATTCCTGTCACTTTCTTCTCCACATAGCACGCCTCGTCTATACGACGCACTTCTTCAGCAATTTAATTTGCTGTCAGATCACCTAATACCTCCTCTGGGTATAGTTTCTCTTTCCCTTTGTCAACATTGAGTACAATGTGACGCTTTGGTTGAATGTTAGGCACAATCTTTAGCACTGTGCTCTCTATTATTGGGAAAATAGTATACTTCTGTTTCGACATTTGCATAGGATAAGGCTTCATTCCTTCATCCCTTAAGCACTCGCACATACTCTTTTCATCTTCATTTAACAGATGCATGGTACCTTCATTCACCAAAATTGGTTGGAAATGTACCTTTATCACCTTCCTTGGGATTTGCTTGATGATTATGGAATTTCTCTTCTTCTTCACAGGTTAACCTTCTTCAGTTACTCTGATCCTCAAATCTTCTTTCCTTAGAAGTTAAAGAGAGTTAACCTGTTCCTCATTGCGTTCTGCTAGCTTCTCCGTGTGAACAACAGTGGGAGTTTCCGTCTGACTATCTTGCTTGATAGTAGGAGTACTTTCCTTCTGATTGACCTTCTCCTTCTGTTGAGCTTCAATCACTTTTAGAGTCTTTTGACGTTGTGACTTCTGTCTCTCAAACTCCAATTTCCTCTTACTCTGAGTCTCTGTAGCCTTTTTAACTTTATCTTCCTTCATGATTGAAACTACAGATCTCGTAGACTGAGAAACTCTTGACTCAGTGTCTTCTGCTCGACTTTGTTCTCTGGATTTCTTTTGTTCCAGTTGTCTTAGGGTTCGGACTCTGGGTGATCTCCTTGATTGGTTCGAAATTTCACTCAGAAGTGTTTCCCCTTTTCTCTTCAGAGCACCTTCTTCTATAATTCGAACTCGACTACTTTGTTTTTGAGAAATAATCTTTTCTTTCGCAGTTTCTTCTGATGATTTTCTCCTTTCAGACATAGACACAATTTCAGTTCTTGCTTTACTCTGAGAATCCGCTTCTGTTTTATCCAGATTCCTCAAACCCATTTTTCCCACAGTTGCTGAATTGATGAAACTCTTAACAGGCATCTTCACTCTGTTTCCCCTATCAAGTAGGACTCTAGACTCCCTAAATATCCTCGTCAGCAATATTCCATAAGGATAGCTATTTGTATCCTTCATCGCCTTGACCATATACTGAAAAATAAAAAATGGTAGGTCTACATATTGGCGATTCAACAGGTAGAATATACACTGTTCATCCAGTGTTGTCACCAAATGTCTTGAACCTGATCTCGGTAGTATGCAATTGAACAGTATTACATGTAAGACTCTAGCCTTTGGCACTAGACTTGAGGTCTTCCTCTTCGTTGGGTCATTTTCTCCATACAACTGTCGACTGACTTCGTCTTCATTTACATTAAACTTGGTCATCCATCTGGCCTTGCTCGTAAGCTTTTCTCCAGTAACCTTCTCAATCAGCTCATTTGTCACAATCAGAGACATTCTATCTACAGATGAGACAATAGTATTGTCTACAAGCTTCAAGTTCTTCCAGAAGTCATACACTTCTTGGTAGTATACTTCATCTCGCATCTGGAAAAACTTCCTCCACCCAGCCGCGACTATCTCCGGTTCGATGTCCATGTTGTCTTTCTTCAGGGACTCAAAATCAATATGTCTTCTGAAAATCATTACTGGCTTCATTTCTTCTTTAGTGGCTAAGGAACTGAATGCATAGAATTGTTGATCGAAAGGTAAGGTTGATTGAGGAGATTTGAAAGAGCTTTGAGAGATGAAAAAGATTTTGGGTTAAGAATACTCCAAGGGTCGATGTTTAAGGTATGTCAAGGGTGTTCTAGAATAGGTGAGGTTCTCAAGACTATAAGATTTTTCCCTCCAAAACATCCTTGTGAGAGAAGTTACCAGTTGTAACTCACTGTTACTAACGTCATTAACTCCTACTTATCAGACGGTTGATCATCTATCATCACCATGTTAAGGTTTCGTCTGATTTCTTTGAACCGCTCTTCACTTAGTGGTTTAGTGAAGATATTCGCCCATTGAAGTTCTGTTTCAATGAACAGAAAACTCACGATCCTTCTCTGAACGTAGTCTCGTAGAAAATGATGTCTGACCTTAATATACTTCACTCTCAAATTCTGAATTGGATTTTTTGACAAGTTGACGGCGCTTGTGTTGTCACAATAGATTGGGATCTCCTCTTCTTGTAATGAGTAGTCTTCTAGTTGATACTTGATCCACAAAGTTTGTCAGCAACAGCTTGTGGCAGACATGTACTCGACTTCAGCAGTTGATAGGGCGATTGAACTCTGTCTCTTGCTCGACCATGAAACTAGATTTAGACCAAGGAAGTGACAGTCTCCACTCATTCTTTTCCTATCAATCCTATCTCAGACATAATCCGCATCGCAATATCCAATCAACCTGAAATCTTTACCTTTATCATACATTAAGCAAAGATTAGTAGCTCCTGCGAGATATCTCAAAATTCTCTTAACAACAATATTATGAGACTCTCTATGAATCGTCCTATTCTTCCTTTCAACAACACCATTCTGCTGTGGAGTCCTGGGAGCAAAAAAGCTGTGGAAGATTCCATTCTCCTCACAGAATATTCTAAACTTCTCATTCTCAAACTCTCCACCATGATCACTCCTAATACTGGCTATCGACATTCCTTTTTCATTCTGTAACTTTTTGGACAAAACTTTAAAACACTTAAAAGACTCATCTTTGTGTGACAAAAATAATATCCAACAAAATTTGGTAAAGTCGTCAACAATGATAAGTTCATACTTCTTTCCCCCAAGACTTATTGTCCTAGTTGGACCAAATAAATCCATGTGGAACAACTCTAGAGGTCTAGACGAAGTTACAGTATTTTTAGAAGAAAACGATGTTTTACCTTGGTTTCCTTTATGACAACTCTCATGGAAGAAATCATTGTTAAAACTTATTTTTGGTAAGCCTCTTACCAAGTCATGCTTAAACAACTTTGAAATATGCTTAAAACTGACATGACCTAACTTTTTATGCCAGATCATTCTTTCTTCTTTAGTTGATAAAAAACATGAAATGTTTTGTTTTTGAAAATCTTCTAAATCAATTTTGTAAAGATTGTTTCGTCTTTTGGCAGAAAAGAACATAGATCTATCTTTGTTTTTGACTTCACAAAGATTTTGTTTGAAAATAACTTCAAAACCAGAATCACATAATTGACTGACACTAATCAAATTATGTTTTAGACCATTGACAAGCAGCACATTATCAATGCATACACAGGAATCTTTACCAATTTTACCGATTCCAATGATCTTGCCTTGCTGTTTGTCTCGAAAAGTGACAGATCCTCCCTTCTTATATTGAATATCTAGGAACATAGACCTTCTTCCCGTCATATGACGCGAGCATCCACTGTCCAAGTACCAATGGTGCTTGCTGTCTCTTCCAAGGAAGGATATCTGCAGGAGATATTATCTTATTCTTAGGTACGCAAATTCTCTTGGGTCCTTTAGGGTTAGTATAATGCACAGAATGATAATGATGCATTTGATACAATGGTTGATGAGACTGTGAATGATAAAATTTCTTTTTCTGAAAGAAAGACTTTCCTTTCTGTTGAGACTTATTCTGAGTAAACCCTAATCCGATTTTATCACCAGGGTGTCTGTACTTTCCCAACATATCATTCATTTTTCTTGTGCTTTCAGTGAAAGTTGCTAAATCAGTTGAAAGACTATTAATCCTAAATTTCAACTGTTTGATCTCTTCAGATCTACCTATGGTTTCCTTTTTCTTAATTTCCTCTATAAGCTTTTTTAAGCAAGTGTTCTCTCTCTCTATTTCTTGTGTGTTCCACAAATTTTCCACATACTTCTTCTTAAACAATTTGTATTGTTTCAGAATAGCATGAGAATCTTCAAGTAATTCAGAATACGCATCTTGCAAATCTTTATATCCAGAGGTTACCTCATCATCACTTTCCATGTTCTGATGACTCGGAGCACGTATCTGATTCGGATGAATCCATATCCTCCCATGTCGCCATCATGCTTTTCTTGCCTTCTCTACTCTTCTTTGGTTTCTTCTTTAGCGTCGGACACTCGGACTTGTAATGTCCTGGTTTATTGCACTCGTAGCAAATGATGGATGACTTCTCGATCTTCCCATCATCTTTTCCATTCTTTTTGAAGGTTGAATTTCCTTTGGTCTTCTTTCTCCACATCCGTCTGATCTTCCTGGAAATGAAGGAGAGCTCATTATCATCTTCACTTGACTCTTGTTCTGACTCACTGGAATCATCATTCTTCGATTCTTCTATCTTCAGCGCTTTTGATGAATTCCTCTTCTTTTGAGTCTTGTGAGTCTTTTGTCCGGCCTTCAGTGCTATTGACTTGTCCCGTTTGGGCTTGTCTTCAGCATCGAGCTCAACTTCGTGTATCTTCAACGATCCAAGCAACTCGTCAAGCTTCAATACACTCAAATCCTTAGCTTCCTGTATAGCAGTAACCTTCGGTCTCCACCTCTTTGGTAGACTCCTTAGGATCTTACGAACGTGATCTTGGTTATCGTAGGTCCTTCCGAGGGCTTTTAATCCATTAACGATTGTTTGAAATCTTCCAAACATTTGATCAATGGACTCTTCATCTTTCATCTTGAACAACTCGTACTGATGCACAAGAATACTTATCTTGGATTCTTTGACTTGATTTGTACCTTCATGTGCAATGGATAACGTGTCCCACATCTCCTTCGCAGTGTCGCATCCGTGGACTTTATCGTACTCACTTATGCTCAAGGCACAACTCAAGAAAAACTTCGCTTTGGAGTTTAGTTGGAATCTTGCCTTTTGATCAACCGTCCATCTGATTCGTGGAATCGGATTTCCTTCTTCATCCATCAGAATGTATGGTCCATTTCCTATCACGTCCCAAAGGTCAACATGAGTAGACTTGATGAACAACCGCATCCTATCTTTCCAGTAATGATAATCTTCTCCGTTGAACTCTGGAGGTCTAGTGACTGAGGCACCTTCCGCAATATATTTATGTGATTCCGCCATAATCTTTAATCCACACTTTGTTACAGTGATCCTTGGACACCAAGCCCTGATACTAATTGAAGTGAATCACGCGTTAACACAATACTCAATAATGATATACAGATGCATAAGAAGGGGAGTTGAATTGTGTATCTTTTTCGTTAATCCCCTTTAGAAAGCGTTTGTTTAAAAAAACTTATTCCTTTTACGAAAAATACTAAGTATCAAAGTTATAGAGAGTTTTAGAAATTTTTTCTAAGACAGTAAACTCTAAAATTGAAAGATAAGAAAGATTAAGGGTTGAAAGATTTTGACACAGCAATTATTTTACTGGTTCACCCCAAACCGTGGGCTACGTCCAGTCCTCAGATCTCTTTCTGAGATTTCACTATCTCTCAAAACTTTACAAGAATTCTTTGTTTCCAAGCCTCTTCAGGCCTCTTACAGTCAGTATTCTTTCACTCTTAGCCTCTTAGGCTATCTGCACTACTTTCAACTGAAAGGTTTTTCGAGCTTTGTTACAGAAAAAAAAATAGTTATTGATTTTTCGCATAAAAATTTCTCTCGAGAATTGTTAAGCTTGTAAACTTTTGTAACTTGTATAACTCTCGTAATTTTCTCTAATCTTTGCAATCTTCGACTTCGACTTGTATTTATAATCTTTGTCTCCAACTACTTCTTGAAAACTGCTTCTTGAATCTTTAAAGAAACGGTTATTCAGTTGATTTCTGTAACTAACTCAAACTGATGCATCTTTTGATTTCTTGCGTTTGTTTTTCTTGCATTTGCTTTTCTTGCGTCTGCTTTCTTTCCGTCTGTTTTTCACTTAAGCTTTCGTCTGCTTTTCACTTAAGCTTCCGTCTGCTTTTTCGTTTTAGCTTCACCATTTGTTTTTCATCAAAATCATTTAGTGAAGTCATTCTGACTTAACAGCTATGATTATGGCTCCCTGCACTAGCTTCTATCACGATCGTAGCTCCTTATTCTTGCTTATATAACGATTGTGGCCTTGGCTTGTTTCTCGGGTCTTCTTCGAATCTTTTTTAATTGCCTTGAAACACTAATAAACAAATCAAGGCACCTCATAAATATAAATTGAAGCTCAACATCATATTCCAATCCATAAAACACTTAAAACACCAATATTTACTAACTAACACAATTTTAACCTAAAAACGCACTAAACAATCAAATTAACAACTAAACATACACTATACTACCCACAAAAACATGATGCAATATACACCCATCAGGCCCTTTTGTTACCTAATTTCATCATTAAATTTGTTTATTTATTTTTAAACTAGTTAGTAGTAGGAAAGTTTGCTAGATCCATCTAGCTTTCGTTTGGAATCAAAACTTTACTTACCACTATATTAATCATTAGAGATAGGTGAACTTGCCTTAGTTTGTGATGAATAAATTTATAATGAGGAAAAATTTAGAATTAAGAAATATTATAACAAAGTTTTGGCACCATTATTAAAGAAGCAACTAACGTTTAAGAGACTCAATACCAATATTATATTCATTTTAATTCATCTTTTTAGTTATATTTGTTTATAGAAATTTTAATTTTATTATTCTTTATACTTTGATTTTAGAGTTATCTTGGTGTATGAAAAGGAGTCAACAAAGCTCCGTTGTCCTTAAAGAAGACCCAAAACTCAAATGAATACTTCATCAAATGATAATAGAGCAAACTAAGTAAGCAGCCCAAGCCATAAAAGATATACAACCTCACACAATGGAAGAATAGCATAGGGCCATGTTGGAGTATGCCTAATAATCTCTTCTAAGAAATCTAGCATTTTACAACTGAAAATCAAAGAAAACTACTTTGAGACCAAACTAAATATGATCTAAATGTTGCAGCAATATATCTAGTTTAACGAATTTCTTGATGAAGAACCCATTGCATACATTTTTAACTTGGAGATTTGTATTATTCTTAAGATTAATGAGGCCTCCAAAAACGTTTTAAGGTTAAGGTTATTTCCATTTTTATTGACAGGTTGGGCCAAGTAGGGGTTGCAGGCATTACCTCAAGCCTCAATCATAATATTGGAAATTATTATGAAGAATTTTTTAGAAATTTTTTTCCATCAAAGATAGCAAAGTTGAGTAACAACATCTCTGTCTAGTAATAGATTGATAATAAAAATCCTTTTGTGAGATGTATAAGGGATAAAAAAGATAGGTTAAAGAAGTTTCTACATCATAACCTACTCATGTGGATGTAAGTTTAGAACCTTTACACTAATCTAATTAATTTAACAAGGTTGATGATAATTGCAACAGTTGGTGGGACTTTTAATAACAAAACTATAGGGGTAGTTCTTAAACTTATAGATGAGATGGATATGAAAAATTATTAATGGAAATTAGAAAGAGTTAGATCTAATAAATTAGTAGGTGTACATGTAAATTTAGATGATTATTCAACTCTTTCTCACCTTGTGGGTTCTATGATCGCATTGAAAGATCAAATAGAGATCTTAGCAATGAAATTTGAAAACATGAGTTCACAGACAAACAATTTAGGTCATGATTTGTGAATTATAGTGGGGAAGATATCAAACCATTAAATTTCAAGCTCAAAACCCAATGCCTCAACTACTAGAACAAGTTAAATATTAAGAAGCTTTTAAAGACAAATAATTCTTATAGCAAGACATTTCTCTTAGAGTAATAAAAAACTTGGTAACCTCCATTTGGATTATAATCACCATTAAAGGAGAAGTAATCAAGTCTAGAGGATGTATTTAGAGTCGTTATACAAGTAATTGAATCTTGAATTTAGAATCAAGAGGCTTCAATGTAAAACCTTAAAACTTAATTTAGTCAATCAGTAAAATTTTTAGTTAAAACATATCAAGGGACATTGTTTAATGATTCTATGCTCAACTTAAGTGAGCATGTTAAGGAGATCACCTAAAAGGAATAAGGAGTTTATTAATTATATAAAGGATGAAGTTGACATATAGGAAGTAAATGAGGAAGAGAAAGAGGAGAAACTTATTAAGATAGTTACAAATGAAAGAGACACTAACATCCTCCATGACATTTTAAAGAAAAGTTAAAAGATAGTTGATTTAAGGGTTAGTAAAAATCTAATTATATATAACATTTTTAAGAAACTACGGTTAAGAGACCTTAAACCTACTACATTGATAATGCAATTTATAGATAAATCAATTTTACACCCAAAAGGAATTGACGAGTGCTTTAACTAAAAATGATAGGATTAGATTTTCAAGTAATTTTTATATCCTTGACATAAAAGGACAATAAAGAATATCTAATTTTAAGTAAGTCTTACATGTAACAACTAGTGTAATCACAATGATAAAGGTTAGAGATAGGGCTATTTTCTTCTCAATATCATATTACCATCACCAATTTCTTGTTAATGATGACTTATTTAGATCTAATTTTTCAAATATTTTATAAAAATTGTTATGCATCGAGTTAAGATGCCAAAAAAGAGAAGGATAAATGCCATAATAAAAAAAGCAAAATGACATAAAGATAACCCATGCATAGCACTCTTCATGATCATGAGGAAGAGAGCAGCAAACACAATGATCTGATAATTAATCAAGTTTAGGAAGGAGGTCCAACTAAGATATTTCTAAAGAAATGTTTAGTAGGAGATAATCTAACAATTTGTTTTAAAAACTTCTAATTTTATTTGGATTTTTTATGGACAACTAAATTTAGATTATCAGTTTTTTCCTCTTAAATAGGTCTTATTTCTTTATAAATATTTCATCTAGTTTTGATTTCGTAGTTAGGAAGTAAGGGAAAGCGATCACATTCATGAAGAGAAAATTAGAGAAGTAAATGCAGTTGAAAAATTCAACGAATAAGGCTAATGGAAAGCTTTAAAAAACATATGTGTAGCGAATTTTTATGATAAACATAGGTGAGACACGCCTTGCATCTTTGACAATGATCAATTATGCATTTAATGAAAAGTTACAAAAAAACATACTACTTGAGACATGTCTATATCTCAGACTATGTCTATCTTAGAGTTTTCAAAAATATCCATAACCCAGGACATAACCATGTCCTAGAATGTGGCCATTAATGAATAGGATAAAGAGATATTTAAAGCATTATGTATGTCCATTTCTTAGACTATAACATATACATGTTGCCTGCCATGTCCTAAAAATTTTGTAATCTGAAAAGTCCAGCTAGATGTCATTTTCACTCAAACTCTTCATCTTTTCTTTCATTTTCTCTCATTCTCTTATAAGCCCAACATTCAAACTCACTTCCCCAATAAGAAAAAGTAGATTTCTTGTACTCATTCTTCATTCCCATCAAGATTCACATCTTATTCACCATAAAATACCTAATTTTGCAATCTAAAGCTCTAAGTTTCAAGATTTTAAGGATTTTCTATTGTTCAGCAATTTATGCCTCTTATCTCCTTCTAACTCCAACTACACACCATAAGAACGATTTTCAAGACTAACACAAGCAAGAGGAAGATCCAAGCATATAGATGTAATCTTCTTATAATTTAAAGGGTTCATCCCAAAATGAATACTCCATGCTTTCTTTCTCCTTACTTCACCATTGTACAAAGTATACATATATTAAATCCTTACCTTTGGAGTCAAATAATTATATAGATTGGATTGTATTAGAGATAATAGAATTGGCAGAAGAGGTGTGGAGCTACATAAAAGAAAATTAAGGTGAGATATTTTTTTCAACATAATAGAGTGCATATAAGAAACTCACTCTAGAAATTTTAACTACATTTAAACTAACTAGGCATGCAAGGTAAAATAAAAGAGTATATTGTTAGATTTAAAAAAAATATTTAATATATCCTTCAATATAATGAAATCTAGTGTAGGTTTTACACTACTAACTAGGTTGATAGAGAGACTGTTGGAGTTATGTAAATATAGTGTCCTAGAAAGCAAGTGTATTTACATGTAACTTAATCTTCTTTCAGTTACAGTTTTGTAATGAAAATATTTATTATTAACGAAACAAAAGAGTTTGGTTTTATTTGTGAGAGCATTATATTTCTACTCAAAAGGTACCAAGATTCTTCTGTAAATAATATACATATAAATAGAGATGTATGGGAAACATGTATATTATTATAATCTAAATCAATTGATTCATA
>JANVCL010000006.1:14640574-14653569 GCA_026546855.1 Erythroxylum incrassatum
AATGGTTTGCAAGGTGATATTGAATGACTATGTGACATGCCATGATATGTGAGTATCTGAACAATACATGTATGCTTTCAATGAGTATTTATGAAAAATGTGATATGCGTATAAGATTCGATGAATTCATTAATGATGGTTCACTCATTGAGTTTGCAAAACTCATCAAAATTGTAACGTTGTCTTTTTAGGACCGAGAGACAACTCTAATTACTGAGGGCTCTACTGCCGTGTAGACTGTGATTTAGGCAAGTGAAGTCATGGCTCAAAGGTCGGTCAGCTAAGACTTTTGGATGACTTAGATAGAATTGATACATACTCTCTTTCATGTAGGACTTTTCTATTAGGTTTTGATGATGTACATAGGGAAAATGTGAAAGACATAATTTAGTCATCGATTTTGTGAAGTGAAATGACGAAAAAGTTGGTTTTAAAAATATTGTGATTTTCTTATGATTCATTCTAATGGAAAATGATATGATGCCATATCAAATGAATGTAGTGATCGAACGTAGCTCGCCCTTAACATAGGATATGTATCGGAATGAACTCCGGGCATCCCGGTGTGTACCCTGCGGTAAGGGGGTGCTACACCCTCTTTTCTTTTCAAATTCACGCACTCCAGAGTCTTTTCTTTTAAAAAAAACCTTCGGGTCAATCTTTCATGGTCATCTTGATAAGGAATATGAAGGATTTAGGCAAAATACTCTTTTGAAAAATTATTCATTTATGTCTTAAGTTTCTAACGACACTAATTTCGTGTAATTTGGTCCAATATTCTGTAAGTTATTATAAGAAAACTACAAACTATAGCCAAACCATGAAAGTGCACAATACTCAAATTCAAGCTAAAATTTGAAACTCTTAGAGACATAATTCAATTTTGATTTCTTCATGAAAAATATAGCCATAAGTTTCTAGTTTGCTCTTAACTTAAAATAATTACATTTGGATGCCTATAGATCAAGTTATCGCTAAAATACAGATGCGTGTTCAGTGAAAACACTGCATCTGCACATTTTCCAACACCCTTCATCATCTCTTTCATCGTAAATCGTCTCTTTTGCTTAGTCTATCTCTTCTTCTTTCATTTCTTAATTCTTCCATTTCTAACTTACATCTCCATTTTTGAATTCCATTAAGCTCTAAACATTCACAAACAATTGCAGAATTCATGAATAAACACAAAAATCAACAACCGAACATCATTCACGCATTTTTCACCATTATCTGCACTTTATTCTTTTTTTTTGCATTTCGTTCATGATCTTCCAACATTTTCTTTTCATCTTAACTTTTCATTTTTAATCCTTCACAAGGCACGATATTATCTTTTCCTTAACTCTAACTCATTTTTAGTCCATTTAAAAAACACTTAAAAATTCACGTATAAACTGTGAAAGAAAAGAAACAGAGCATATACTTCAACTTTTCTGCAAAAATTTCTGCACTCTTCTCATGCACGTTTTCACTGATTTTTCAACTCCAGAAATTATTTTAACACTATCTCATGACATAGTGCTCATCAAATATTCAAAAATAACACATCAAAAAAATTCATATCTTAAACCCACGGTGTTCATGAAAAATAACCCTTTTTCCTCATGATTATGAAATGACATATAACTCACCAAATTCATCCTATATACTAGCAACTCATAAGAATTTACATGTACTTACTTACCTTAAATTCCTCAAAAACTCCGAGAAGCCCTAACTCTCATGCACCAACGTACATCATCTTGAAGGTGGTTTGGGTTAGGTTTTTCTTGAGGCAAAAGAAATAGATAACAAAGCAGGAGTAGATGAAAGCAAGGTTTAACTTTGGTGAAGGTTTAATGAAAAAATTTATGTAAAAGAACAAGCCTGAAGAAGACATACACGAAGAGGATGAAAACAAGAATAGAGACTTTATCTTTTAAGTGAAAATAATAGTAGTAGGCTTTTTGAGATCAACTTTACAAGTGACACTTGTCACTCATCCATCTTTTAAGGCTTTAACTAGTTCTCAATTAACTAGTCTAACCAACTCTAATATTTTTACTACAACTGTCTCCCATTTTTTCAATATCATTTCCTTAAAAAATTCTAAAGTCATCTATAAAATTTCTCCAATATCATTTGACTCTTATTTCTATTTCCATTTATAATTGACTTGCCACTTAGCATTTTTCTTAGTAAAAAATAGTCATAATTTTTGAAAATTTTCCTAAAATTCTCCAAAAAATTCTAAACCAACAATTACACTTTCCAAATCAATTTGCAATACAAAGAAACCAAATTCACAATAATATCACATTACAATTCAATTATTCCTGAAATGTCAATAAATGCATGTACAATCATTTTAACGGTGCAAAAATTCAAATTCACGTGCGTGTATGCCAACATTATGCATAAGCATGAAATGCATTTTTCTTAATCTCTCATTGACCTCACATGTACCGTATTTTAAGGTTCTAAGCCTTAGTATGGGAACGGGATGTTACATCAAAACTGCATTTCTTAATGGTAATCTTGAGAAGACCATTTATATGGCCCAACCAGAAGGATTCGTTGAGCCAGGTAATGAGGATAAGGTATGCAAATTGCAAAGGTCCTTCTAGGTCTTGGAACATTAGGTTTGATAAGTTTATCAAAACCTATAAGTTCATACAAAACCTAGATGAGCCTTGTGTCTATAAAAGGATACAAGAAGGTAAGGTTACTTTCCTAATCTTGTATGTCGATGACATTTTGCTCATTGGTAATGATGTATGAATGTTATCTACGGTTAAGGGATGGCTGAACGAACAGTTCTCAATGAAGGATTTAGGAGAGGCAAGCTATGTTTTGGGGATCAAACTTATAAGGGATCGTAAGAACAAACAGATAGCCTTGTCTCAAATAACCTACATTGAGAACATGCTCAATAAGTTTTCCATACAAGGTTCCAAGAGGGGTTTTACACCTACTAGACATGGAATCAAACTTTCGAAGGAGCAAGTACCTAAAACCTAAAAGGAGGTCGAAAGCATGCATAACATTCCATATGCTTCGGCAGTTGGAAGTTTAATGTATGCTATGCTTTGCACTAGACTGGATATCTGTTATGTAGTGCGACTGGTAAGTAGATTCCAGTTCAATCCAGGAATGGAGCATTTGACTGCGGTTAAAGGCATACTGAATTATATTCGTAGAACGAAGAACTTATTGCTTGTTTATTCTGGAAGTAACCTTATTCCGACAGGATATACAAATTCGAATTTGCAATCAGATGTTGATTCAAGGAAATCAACCTCTAGTACTATATTTCTTTTAGAAGGTGGAGCCATAGTCTGAAGAAGTGTCAAGCAATCTTGTGTTACTGATTCGACTATAAAGGCTGAGTATGTTGCTGCTTGTGAAGCAACAAAAGAAGCAGCCTGGCTCCGCAAGTTCTTAAATGATTTGGAGCTAGTTCCTGAGGGAGAAAAGGCCATTACACTTTATTGTGATAATAGTGGGGCAGTGGCTAATTCTAAAGAACCTCGAAACCATAAAGATGTCAAACACATTGAGAGAAAGTATCATCTCATAAGGGAGATAATACAACGTGGTAAGGTAAATGTGGTAAAGATTCCCACAGAGCAAAACCTTGCTTATCCTTTTACGAAGACGCTGTCTCAAAAGAGTTTTGAGGGTCACCTAGCAGGGATAGGAATGAGAGAAATGTCAAACTTGCTTTAGGGTAAGTGGGAGATTGTTGGAGTTATGTAAATATAGTGCCCTAAAAAGTAAGTGTATTTACATATAACCTAATCTTCTTCCAGTTACTTTTTGTAATGAAAATATTTATTATTAATTAAACAAAAGAGTTTGGTTTTATTTGTTTGACCATTATATAACTAGTCCTAAGATACCAAGATTCTTTTGTAAGTAATATACTCAGTCTCGTATCCGTTATGGATACCAGGCTCATTTCAGTATTGTCACGTACCTATTGTGAATACTAGGTTCATTAAACATTGAGCCTAAGGCTGTGTGTGCACATATCTGAGCTTAAAGCTCTTTTCATGTTGGCTGCTCTGATCATAACTCCTTTATGTGAACATGTATATTCAAGTAATTAAGTGCAACATTTTAACATAATATATCTTCAATCCCTTTGCAGTCAAGAAACACATTCAATTACCACAATTCATCAAATCTATGTTCGGCATTCAACATATAGTTGAGAACTCATTTTCCTTATTCATATTCAAATCACAAACACTCCTAATTTAGTCTCAAATATCAATCTCCTCGGATAATCAATTTTTTGAAATCATCAATGTCAAAATTATATCAATATTGATTTAATATAGAGAAATCAAGTTTAATCAAATCAATATGAATAGAATATGTGTAACATTCTATTACCCATGTTAAGGATAAAATAGTAAATATGAGAGATTACTGAGAGATTAGAAAACACATTTTATGCTCATGCATTACATAATATACACATACACGTGAATATTGAACCTTTACAAATAAAAATAATTGTACATGCATTCATTGACAATTTTCAAGTATAATTGTTTATAAATGTGATTATATTGAGAATTGCAGTTTTTATATGTTGAAAACTGATTTGGAGAGTACATTTAATGATTTAGAATTTGTGGTGAAATTTAGGAAAATTCCTTAATTTTGGGTAACTTTTGGACTAGGAAAAATGCCAAGTGGCAAGACAATTGTTAAATGATAGTAGAAATTATTGTCCAATGGCAATAGAAATTTTGATAAATGACTTTAGAATTTATTAAAAAGTGCCATTGAAAATTGGGGGGAAATTGGAGTAGAAATTGAAATTGATTGGACTAGTTAAATGAAAGAACCTAGTTTAATGTTTTAGAAATTGGACATGTGTCAAGTGTCACTTGCTAAACCATGTCTTAAGTTATTAATTTTAATTGAAAGACACCCCCCCTTGTCTGTTCTTTCACGATGCTTCTCACTTAAAAGGCTATTGGTGTTTAATTTTGGTTTCCCCCTTCATTTTTGTAGCTTCTCTTCTTCCTCTTCCTCATGAGTTTTAATCCTTCAAATCTCCATTCACGTTGAACCCAACCCTCTCATCTTCCAATTGGTACTCTTTCACATTGCTCTCTCTTTCATTCTTACCAAAAACCCAAACCTTCCAACCCTCAATATGGTGATGATCGTGCGTTGTATGTGAAGTTAGGGATTTTTTATATTCTTGAAGAGTGTGAAGAATTGGAAGCTAAATCAAGTAGCTTGTTAAATATCATAGGTTTTGTTAAATGAGGCATTTATGAAGGTAGTTAGAGGTTAATGACATGTAATGGTGTTTTGTGTATGAATGTGTTGTGAATGATGAAGGATGTAAATTTCTTGATTTTATTGATGAGTAATGATTTATAGAGATGTTTTAGAGGTTGAATGATCATGACAAAGAGTTTTGTATATGCTAGAACGTTGGTGAAAAAATGAACACACACACATATATATATTTATGTTTTGTTTCATATAAATGCTAAATAATGGGTTAGGAG
The DNA here is from genome assembly GCA_026546855.1 of Erythroxylum incrassatum. NCBI lineage: Eukaryota > Viridiplantae > Streptophyta > Magnoliopsida > Malpighiales > Erythroxylaceae > Erythroxylum > Erythroxylum incrassatum. The sequence goes on from JANVCL010000006.1 coordinate 14,646,094, forward strand.
TTGTTTTATCGATGATTGACATTGTATATGATGGTATGAAACTATGAGTTATGCTACACATGTTTTTAAGATGGATTGGTTGTAAAAAGGATGTGTTAATGAGAATTGGAAGTTGATGATTATAGAAAAGTGTTTATGACCTATTTATATTAATGGATGAGTTAAAATAGAGTTGAGAATGAGAAGTAGATGGAGTAGAAAAGATGATCTTTGTATGAGTTGTGTTCATGTAAGATTTGGAAACAAAATTGGTAGTTGATTTGGAAAATGTAACAGCAACATGGTCTCTGAGTAAGCTTTTGTGATTTAGCCATAACTTTTTGTCTAGTTATCCAAATGAGATGATTCTTAGTTTGGATTAAACTAGAGACATATGGATACATTTTTCATGAAGACATCAAATTTAAATTCGGTCTTTAAGAGACCCAAAATTTGACATGAAAGTGAGAACTAGGCACAATACACTGTTGGATAAATGTATATGTTGTGTTCTATTTTTAGTGTATAAGAATGTGTTATATTTTAAGTGTTTATGATCAAGTAGGAAATATGAAATGTGTATGGATGATGTTGAGTTGAAATTAGGTATACTTAAAGAAGTTATCCACTTGAGATGATGAATCAAATGAGTTGAGATTTGAGAGTTAATGAAATCTAATTGGTGTTTGAATTGTTATGAAGTGATATTACGTTAGAAGAGGTGAATTTGGAAAGATCACAAGTGAAAGTGATGTTAGAATGGGTATAGGATCCATTGGAGATCTCTTGGAGAAGGAGAATTTAGTAAAAATCCAAAGAATACATAGTCAGACCGTGTAAATTAACACTGACTGTATTCCAAGTGCAAAAAGGCCACCAAAACCGAGGAGTACACAATCTGCCTGTGTAATTCCACATGGTCTGTATGTTTTAACCCTCCAAATGGAAAAATCTCTCTTTGGAGTCTTCACAAAAGTTGTAGATCTAGAAGTTATATTCGAAATAGTCCTAAGAAAACCTTAATCCAATAACTACAGGGAAGGTTATGTTAATTGTCCCAAAACAGGTACAATATAATTGAGGACATAATCATGTTTGACTCTTTTGGCCATAACTACGTCATCTGACCTCCAAATGAAGTGATTCTTAAACCAATAGATTCCTAACACATTTTTCTATCTCTTCATAAAAATTGGTAACCTTTGTCATTGATTTGATGGAAAGAAATTGAGGAAATCAGTTGGAAGAGCATGAATTGATGATGAGACTTGTATTAAGGATATATACCATGGACTGTAATTGAACATGCATTGTACATATTTCATATACATATGTGTGCATTAATAGACACTTATACAATTGTGCGAGATCATGATATGTGTATGTTTTGCATGATATAGAGGAACATATAGAGTGTCATCATCCAGACGTTGCCGAGACTTCGAAGCAATAGCTTCTGGAGTAAACTGTGAGTAACCTAGACAGTCTCACTCGATTAATTGTTTATTTTATTTTATGTTTGACTTATTGAATGAATGTGATTTGATTGTTTGATTCTAAACAATGAAGGTCCGATGATTGTGATATTGAATGAGATATTGAAGTGTTACTTGAATGTGAATGCAACGAACTAAATGTTTCATGACATGATTGATAATGAGAGATGAATTCCATACATGAATGCATGATCAGATAATGAGAGTTGTGACTTGAGTAACCACCAAAAATGAGCTTAAAGCTCCAAATGTGATTACGAGCCAAAGGCTCACTATGTAAAATGAGCCTTATATGCCCAACAGATAAGGGATAGTATAAATGCGCCCGATATCTACAATGGATATCGGACAATGTAATAATTGGCAAAGAGACTCATGAGATTTCATATGCATTTTATTAATTATGTTTGATTGATTGAAATGAAAAATTGCTTGTTTTTAAGTGAGAATGTGATATGTGATCACTTAAGCAAGGTTGTGAAATATATGTATATGTATGATGTGTTGCATGAATTGGGTGAACCATCGATGATGGTTATCTCATTGAGTTCGCAAAACTCATCAAAATTGCAACGTTGACTTTTTAGGACCAAGAGATGACTTTAGCTACTGAGGGACGCTACAAGTAGTGTAGACTTACACTTTTGGGAAAGAAGAAATGACTCAAAGGTCAGTCAATTGGATATGAACAAATTAGATAGAATTTTGTATTTTTCTCTTTCATGTAGCACATTTTTGTGTTAGGCTACGATGTTGTATAAGTATGAGTGTTGAAAGATACAATGTAGACATTTGGTGTTTATGAAATGAAATGAGGAAAGTTTGGTTTTTAAATATTATGACTTTCTTATGATATTTTATAAGAGAATAAAAATAGATGATGTCATGTTAAGTGAATGAGGTGATTGAACGTAGCGTACCATTATCGTAGGATATGTATCGGAATATCCTCCGAACATCCCAATATATACCCTTGGGTAAGGGGATGCTACAACATGTTTCTAATCGAGGCCACACATCTAGGTTACTCACAGTACACCTCAGTTAGCTATTGCCTCGAAAAACTGGCAATGTCTGGATGGTGTCGTTCGATTCGTACCTCTAAATCAAGCAATACACACATGTACACATCACTACTTGATCAATCAAATAAATACTCAAATTTACACATGTATATGTGTCGTGTTCAATGCATGGTCAATTGATCATTCTAGATATGTAACCTTATTCACAAATCCTAATCATTTATACATCATGACTTGTACATCCGACAATGTCCAGATGGTGTCGGTCGATTTGTACCTCTAAATTAGGCAATACATATATGTACACATCACTACTTGATCAATTAGATAAATACTCAAATTTACACATGCAAATGTGTCGTGTTCAATACATGCTCAATTGGTCATTCCAGGTATGTAACCTTATTCACAAATCTTAATCATTTATACATCATGACTTGTACATCATTTAGTTTGCAATTAGGTTCATGCCTTAAGTAAACTTTATCACTTTCCATTCATCATTCATAAATTCATCAAGTTTTTCCTAGTATTATACATTCACAATTTTCTCAATTCTTATTCAATCATACCTAATTCACCATACTCATATTCTTTAGATCTCATTTGCATTCATAAAAACATCTTTATACTATTAACAACTCATATTTTACACTTATCCTTGAACATTTTCATGATCAAAAACCTTTTATAACACACACACAATTGTTAATTTAAATTTGGAATTTCAACAAGCTAAATCTATATATACATTCACCAAACTTTTTCCAATAATATATTTACATACATTTACTCAATGCTCATTCATAATTACCCCATGTTCTTCAGTGCTCATTCATCCATACCTTATACACATTTCTCATGTTTGTAAGATCATTTTTTCATTAAAATAAATCATGTATTCCTTTAACAAACTATAATTTTCCATATTTGAACTCAACCACATCAAAACAGTCCCTTCTTTAGGTTATGACTTCAATTAACTACATAAACTTATCAAGATATATTATGGCCAAACTGTTTCACAGAAGCATTAATAAGACATCAATAAACATTTTGCATACTTTGATTAATTCAAGCTCTATAGTCCCAAAAAATAAGGAACTAATATAAGGTTCCAACACAAGGGTCTGTCACAGGCAATATTAGGAAAACAAGCGTAACTCAAGCTTTAATCACTATTTTATCAAGCCACTTTCACAGAGGGCAAGGTAAGACCTATATCTACAACTTTCATTATTTGAGTTTCTTCAAATTCATGCTCTAAAGATATGTATAATAGATTGAAAGAGAAAGATAAAATTGAAACTAGAATTTCGACCTACAACTCTAATTTTCCATATTCAAGAACACTTCAATAACACCTATCTTTACCATGAATCCATCTTCATTTATACTTCAAATCCCAACTTAAATCATCCATACAACAGTCCATAGACTACCATTTTCGTATATGTAAAAACATACCAGAAAAGTATCCATTCATTCTCCATTTTCCAGCACATCTTCAACATCAACATCATACACAATTTATCCCAATTCAATCATCATAATCTTTCTATTATAACATGCCATAAAGAACAACACTTTACTTATTTAGCTTCCAATTCCAGCTCAATTCATCAAGTTAACCTAGCCCTCCATGCATGCAAGATCATCACAAATTCAAGGTGGGATTAGATGACTTTTGGCTATGATAAAACAACAACAATCAAATGGTTCTTTAGTTATTTTGTGAAGGGCAAAAGTATGTATTTGGTGTGGTAATTTAGCATAGTTTCAAGAAAAATACAAGAAGGGGAGATAGAAGCAAGTTTTGGTGGTGAAAGATGAGAAGAGAAGAACAATGAGCTAGGCTGAAACAACATTACAGAAACGTTACTCCTAAGGTGCTAGGTGTCATCCAATTAATTTGCCATATGTCTAAAGACATGTCCTCCATTTATCTTGTAAATATGTTGCCATATGTCATAAAGCTAGGTCATATGTCATGTAATCACAGCTGCCAATTGCCATCAACTTATTAATCCATTTGTCACACAATGGTCAATGCCAAATGTCACTCAATTATAGGCTTAATCATTATAATTTCCATGTATCAATTTTTCTTACCACTTGGCATTTTTTCCAAGACCAAATGTACATTTAATTCCTTAATTTTTCAATTATATCAATTAATTCCAAATTCACTACTTATAATCAATCAAACCAAAATTCAAGTCATAAGCATTTCACAATTCACATTATGAACGTTTTAATCTTTTCATACCCTGAAATGAGTCAATTGAGTGCATATGCATTTCTTGCAATGTATGCAAAATCATAATTCATAATTCATGTGTGTATGCTAATGATATGCATTTGAATGAAATGCATTTCATGAATTCCCAATGACAACTAAAGCTCTAACCCTCAATATGGAGAACAAGTTATTGCAAAAAAAATTCCTAAATTAATACTAATCAAGAATGACAGAATATTCTCCTTAATCACTTTAGAGTAATAAACCTTGTATTGATCACTCAGCTATCTCTATATAGTTTTTATTATTTCCAATGGCTATCAATTAAGCTACCCTTTAATAAAATAGGTCATAAGTAGTATCAAACTATAGCAATCCCTATGAGATACTTTGAACATCTCAAGTCAAAAGAATCACTTATATAATTATGACAAAGAGAATTTTTATAAACATACAAATAATGTTCTAAATGAAATTCTCATATAAGGTTCAGTAAACTTATTCTCTAATAAGTACCCACACGTTTATCTAAGTATCTCCAAATTTTAGTCTATAAGATCAACTACTTTCTTTATAAGGAAGAAACATAAAGCGCGCTAATCTTTTTATGCTATATTAATACCTAAGCTCAATATAACAATGACTAAAAACAATCTATGGATAATATATAATTGCAATATGAATTTCATAATTATGATCTCATCATAATTTCATTTGTAATGTATATTTACTCCACGGACTTTATCATGTACTATGAATATGTATAAGATAAGGAATATCTTTAAATATTATATCACTAAATTACATCTAATCGATTAGTTATAGGAAATAAACCAACAAAATAGTTCAGAAACATTTAACAAAGAATATGATTAACAAAGGCATTCCAAAAACATTTCGACCTTGTGTGGTAACTAGTAACGAGGAGGTGAGAATAGGAATTAAATATTGATTTTCTAACTTTTACTTATTTGGTTATTGGGAAATGAAAATAGATAAAATAGGGAATGACAAAATCGGAATATATTTTATACAATCCTAAAAAAAATTCCTAAGGCATAACTTAGAATCAAACATTACGAATAACAAATTATGAGATATTACTAATATATAGTCGAAGTTTGATTAATTCTTATCATAATATTATTATTAAAATCACATATTAATGTATTTTATATTTACTTTTTTAACAATTATTTTATTTTATTGAGTTGATGGTATCTTTAAATAAAACATTTTTTGTAATTCTTTAATTTTATTCTTATTGCAAAATGTATTCACAATTATTTAAAAATTATTAATCAAGATATTGTTAATATTTAATGAATTCTTATCATAATATTATTATTATCAAAATCACATATTACTTTCTTTTATATTTAATAATTATTTTATTCTATTCTATTGATACTATCTTACGTAAAACAATCTTTTTGTTGATGTACTTTAATTTTATTTTTATTATAAAATCATTCACAATTATTTAAAATTTAATAATTTATTGAAACATTAAAAATAATTTTGATTAATTATTTATACAATAATAATATAATTAGTTGTTTACAAAATAAATCACATAATAACTAAATATGAACAAAAAAAATTTGTACCATTCTTAGTGTTTGAAATTAAATGCTAAAATAGTTCTTAATACATTAATAAGATACAATCAAAATTTTCATTTTTATTTCTATTCTGCATTCTTATTCTCAGTTTTTATTATTGATAAAAATATAAAGATATAGTCACGCGGTCTGTGTGTTGCACTGGAACAAGCAATGAGGCAATTTTTGTGGGACTCGTCTCAAGACAGGAAGAAAATTCACTTAATCAACTGGGAGGAAGTTTGTAAGCCTAAGGCGTTGGGGGGTCTTGGCATCCGACGAGTTCAAGAAATGAATGATGCATTCCTGGCTAAACTCGGATGGTCATTGATCACCAACCTTAACGCTTTATGGGTCCGGGTGACATTAATCAACTCCCCACCGCGATTATGTCCACAGGGGGATTAATAGTGTGGAGGAGCATCAAGGCGACATGGCACATAGTGTCACACGGCATGTAATGGCGGCTCGAAGACGGCACTACGACGCGATTCTGACTTGACCCTTGAATCTCGGGTATAGGACCACTCATCTCCCATACTACTCAACCCATCCCAGATACACATCTTAGCCTCAGTATCCACTGCTTCGTGGACACCACCGGCAATTGGAGTTGGGCAGCATTCCAACCTTATCTCCCAATGCCAATTTGCCGAGCCATAGCCGGCACGTTTCCACCTCAGCCGTATCTGGGTCAGGATAAGTTGATCTGGGGAGCTTCCGACAATGGGCTCTTCACCGTCGCTTCCATTTACTCCATGCTTATGGGTCACGAAGACGAAGCTACGCACAGGGTCTAGCGGGCAATTTGACAGTGGCCGGGACCACAGCGGATTCGCTCCTTCTTATAGTTACTAGCGAAAGATCGCTTGCTTAGTAATCAACAACGGGCCCGTAGACATCTCTCTCCTGATGGCACCTGTCACCATGTTCTTTAGAAGAGTCCTCCCTCCATGCGATGCGAGATTGCCCCATAACTCGTCAAGTGTGGGATGCTTTCACGACGAATCTCGTCGCTTCGACTTCCTTTTCTCTCCCTACCAAAGACTACCTTCTCATCAACCTCCAATGACATCGGCAAGTTCAGGGGCAGGATTGGGCGATTAGTTTTGGAATCACTTGCTGGTTCC
>JANVCL010000006.1:14660661-14675941 GCA_026546855.1 Erythroxylum incrassatum
CCGTTAGAGACGGTCTCCTTCGGTCGTTATGGTTTGACATTGTTATATCGACACAACGATCCTGGCTTTTGGGAAGGTCCCGGAACAAAAATATTTGTTTTCCGCACCGTGTGCATGTGATGTACACACCGGGATTTCCCTACAAAAACAACTTAAGGATTTAGTAAAAACCTTTGCAATTGGTCTTTAATTACTCTAAACTTTTTACTTAAATTTTCCTAGCAATTTCTATCTTGAAAACTTTGGGCTTTATTTTAGTTTTCTGAACTTAAATCACGTCTTCTTTCTTTTCTTGTTTACTTTTAACACAAGCAAACAAATCCCCCATTCTTGTCCTATTGTGTAATGTAATCGAGCATTAGTTCATGCATAACATTCGTGCATACTTTGCTTGAAAGTAAAAAAAATCTCCTTTATGTTTGGATCTCTATGGAACGATACCTTACTTCACTATACTACAAATCGACTTAAGTAGGGGATTAAATTTGTAAGCTAACGGCAACCTATCAATATACCAAAATGGGAAAACATGAAGGAGAACATATGCATATCATGGAGTCGAGGCTTTACTAGTCTCCATGAATGAACTAGTAGCTATATGTTAGTTTATGCCCTTACAATCAATCAATTGGATGAAATTTGTTGTATGAAATTATTATTTAATTAATGAAAAGCCTTTCTTTATCTTTGTGTATTAATTTAATTACATTTAATGTTTTAATACTAAAGGTAAAATCCCTAGAATAATTAATGTGTAATTGAAATTATGATGAGATCATAATCATGAGATCAATTTAAATTTATGTATTGTCCTAAATGTTCCTAGTTGTAGTTCCATCAAGATGGGATATTGTTAAAATGTTAGAAACTAGTACACATTATGTTTCTTCCTTAAGAAGAAAGTAATTGATCTCATAAATTAAAATATAGAGATAATTAAACTAATATGTGGGTGATTATTAGAGACCAAGTCACTAAATTAACTCGATTATGAGAATCCGGAATTTAATATTACATATTTATTTGTGGATTTCCTCATAATGATGGTTGTATAATTGATCCTTAGACTTGAGATTACCAAGGTATCTCGTGAAGAAATTACTGTGTTTTGACACTATTTATGAATCATCCTAGGATTATTCAGACGGTAGTAATTGGATACAGTATGAACCATACAAAGATAGTTGAGTAAGTTAATAAAAGATTCATCACTCTAAAGTGATTAAAAAGAATATTTTGTAATTCTTGATTAATGGTGATTTATAGACTTCTCTGGTCATAGTGAATTGACATTTGAAAAAGGTGTTTTTAAATTTCAATTATAAATCAATTACTAATTACCAAAACTGAACATAATTGGATGAAAAGAGTAGACATTATATTCATACTCAGTCCAATTAGAATATTAAATGATGAAAGTATTAAATTATACATCATAACCATACATTAACAAGTTAAGTCAAACTACTTTGGCATTCTTGATATTTGGATGGTCATGAAATATTACTAAACGTCAATCTTAATTTATGATTATAAGATTTTTAATTGAAAAATTAAAGATAAATTAAAAGTGAATTAGAATTAGAATTTATAATCATTGTCAATATATTAGGAGCCTAATGAGTCACGTACCAAAGAGTAATTTGTAAAAGAAAATTAATATAATTAAGTTGGACTTAATTATAAAGTTTGGGAAACATTAGAGATCAAATATGAGATATTTGATTTTGTTAAAATTGAATTAATTAGATTTTGATTTTGATTATAATTATAATTAAAGAATTTAATTTTAATTAAAAATAAAAATCTTAATGATTTTTCTATTAATAGGAAGAACATTTAAAAGCTGACACTTATGTTTCTTCCTCTTAAAAGAGTCTTGAAAAATCACTTTGTGGATACCATCAGAGATTGGACGTTTGAATAGCTTGTGGTTGACAAATTGGAAAAAGTTTCAAAAGATATTGGAAAAAGTTTCAAAAGATTTTCAATATAAACACAAACAAGGTGCGATTTCTTATGATTCGTATTGGTGTTTCATTCAAGTTACTCAATTATCATGATCCACTTAGAGTTTGTAAAAATTTTAGTTTTCTATTGCACCCGTGATTTGATCACAATTGAATTCTAACAGTGGTATCAGAGCCTTCTTTAATTGTTTAGCTTGGATTAGTTAATTGATTCTTATTGATTTTGATAGATAAAAAAATTAAGGTTTTATGATACTATTTTGGTCTGTATCTGAACTATTTTTTACTACTTCTGGAAATTGTTTCGAAGACTGTTCAAGTTTTTGCGTTTGCATATGATTGCTGATTATATGGCATATTACGCCATTGTTTTACTTGTTTCCCCGACTAATGTTTTGACTGCTTATGGAAATTGGTTCCACACTGCTCCTTGCATTTTTATTTCTGAAAATCAAAAGCCTAATAAAGCATGCATAACTTTTTTCTGCCTATGCGTTGTTGCACCTGGAAATTATTTTTTCTCTATGCATGTTTACTGCCTGTGTAGTTGTGTTCTAGAATTGACGAATTAGGCTTTCATATTTATGTTTCTTTTCTGTAACTTAACTTATTCTTAAATGTGGTTATCTAAATATCGTTGCTTTGGTTTTGTTTTTGGTTCCCTGTTTCTGCTTTTGTCTGTTGCATTTTACTACTTGCGTTTCACAAGCTATAGCGTCAGACGACGAGGGTGTCACTAATTATGACCCAACCGTCACTCACTACACCACAGGCAACACTTGGATGGCGTTACTTGGGCAGTCAGCACTACCACAGGGGCGGCCAGCGGCTAGATGCAGGCGGCCTAAGGAGCAATAGCAAAGGTAGTGCGACGGTTGGGGAATTGATGACACAACGTGGGAGGTAGTTGTAGAAGCAACATGGGTAAGCAGTTGGAAAAACATGGGAACGTTGGTTTGAAAATGAGGAACGTCTATTCACAAAAATGTGGGAGACATTCCGGAGAAGGCGATGGGCACATATGAGTCATAGGCTCATTGTCTAAGAGGGACGAATCCTCTATCCCCCACCCTGTCCCATTGAATATTGGCCATCCATTTGTGTGAGACCATTCAATAGGACAGGGTAGGGGACAGAGGATCCTGTCATCTGTCTAGGAGGCACATCCATAGTATACGTAACTAGTCAACGCCCTATTTCACGCGACCGCATAGATGCTCATATTGATTGTATGACGCATGCAGTTCCTCCCTTGTTTTATTTGGTTTTATTTTTAAAAAACCTTAACTTCAATTAAATTTATGTTTTACTCCTAATAAAATTAAAAGATGTTTTTCCAATTTTTGAAAATTGTTTTCCAAGGGAATTTTATTAGGAAAATTTTTGGAATTTAGTTTAATTTTTCAAGAGTTGAATTATTAAATTAAATTAGTTGTCAAATCAATAATTATAATCAAGCAAAGGTTTTAAATAATTTCTTTCACAATTGGATGTGTTTGGAATTATAAATATAATCCTATTATATTATTTTAATGAGACTATAAATTTTTGAAATTTTAAATCTCTCAATTAAATATTAAGTACATGATAGTTGCCTTTCATTATTTAAAAATAAAACTAGAATTCTATTTATTGCTTGACTTGTCGAGTAAACCCAAGATCACTTTAACCCAGATATGTTTTATCTTAAATTAATAGGTCCTACTTAACTAAATTTGTATGATTTGGATGAATAAACTCATGATCATATGGATTTAGATTATGAATACTATATATGAAATATTTTGGCGAAAAGTTGTCACCAAACAGTTCTAGGAGTCACATAAGATATGATTGAAAAGTAAATTTTTACCTAATTTAAATTTAGTTGGTTTGTTAAGCAAACTTAATATCAATTAATTTTAAATAGGATCCTAGCTCACTAGGAAATTATTTGATCATTTCTTGATTTAATAATGAGGGATATTATTTTGAATAAAATAGTATAAGTAATCAAATAATTTTAAAGTCCTTATTTTATTTGATTTTGGATATGGCCTAATATTTGCTCCTTTTATTTTTTTCGGTTATCAAATCTAAAGATGAGTACCAATATGACGTTGAGGAGCATCATGGATGCTAACAAGCTTATTAAACCAAACTTTTTGTACTATTTTTGAAACTTGAGAATAGTTCTTAGGCAAGAGAAAAAGCTTTAGGTTCTTGACACTCCTGTTCCACCAAAGTGTAGTTTGGATGAAGCTAATGAAGACTAGGAGAGTTGTCAAAGTTATGTTGATGAAGTTGAACAAGCCATATGTATGATGCTAGCTAGCATGTCTCCTGAGCTTTAGAGACAACATGAGAACATGGATGCACCTACTATGATTTTACATCTCAAGGAGTTGTTTGGTGCACAAAGTAGAGTGAAGAGATATCAAATCTCCAAGGTGTTGTTTCAATGCAAGATGATAGAAGGATCTTCAGTCAACCTGCTTTTGCTAAAGATGATTGGGTTACTGAGAAATTAGGCCAGTTACATTTTTTCATTGACCATGAATGAAGTGTTGATCTAGTGTTGCAGTCTCTAAGTTTGAGCTTTTGTAGTTCATCATGAACTTCAATATAAACCAAAAGGATATGACATTTCCTGAACTGTTGAGCATGCTTAGGACTATGAAAGGGTGCCTTAAGAAGGAACCCAATTCTGTACTTGTTGTGGGTTCTTCTAAGAGCAAGAAAAAAGTTTTTGAGAAGAATATGAACAAAGAAAACAGAAGGATTTGGCTAATGTAGTAAAGGCCAAAGGAGGTGTCAAAAAGAAGAGTAATGATAAGGGCACATGCTTTCACTAAAGAGTCAACAAACAGTAGAAAAGGAATTGCCCATCTTATCTTGCTAGCCTAAAAGATAAGTGGCTTAAGGAAGTTTTCTCTTTAGGTATGTTCATGATTGAGATCAATCTTTCTACTTATGTTCCACATTCTTGGGCATTAGATGCTGGTTTTGGTTCTCACATATGTAATAACATGCAGATGTTAACAAGGAGTAGATCGTTGAGGAAAGGTGAAGTGGACCTGCGAGATGGAAATGGAGCAAGAGTTGATGCATTACCTGTAGAAAATTGTAGTTTAGCTTTGCCTTCTGACCTTATATTAAAACTCGATAATTGTTATTATGTTCCAGTTATTACAGTAAATATCATTTCTATTTCTTATTTGGATTTGAATGGATTTGTGTTTTTTATTAAGAATAACAGTTGTTCTTTTTATAAAGATGATGCTTACTAAAAATCTAGGTTACGTACAAATGGTTTGTATGAGTTAGATCCTAAAAGGCCAATTCTTAACATAAATAGCAAGAAAAGAAAGTTAAGTGACCAAAATCCATCTTATTTATGGAATTGTAGGCTAGGTCATATCAATAAAACTATAATCATAAAGTTATATGAAGAAGGATATTTGGATCCTTTTAATTATGAATCATATGAAACTTGTCAATCTTGTTTATTGGGAAAGATGAAAAAACTACCCTTTAGTGGAAAGGGAGAATATGTCAATGAGTTACTAGAGTTAATACATTCAGATGTATGTGGGCCTATGTCCACCAATGCTTGAGGTGGATACATATATTTCATATTGTTCATTTGAGATATGGTTATGTGTATTTGATGAAACAAAAGACTGAATCATTTGAAAAGTTTAAAGAATTTAGACTTGAGGTTGAGAACAAACTGATAAAAGTATTAAGACTCTTATATTAGATCGAGGGGGAGAATACTTGGACCATAAGTTTCTTGGTTACTTAAAAGAGAATCAGATTCTCTCACAATGGACTATAACTCCACAATATAATGGAGTTTTTGAGAGAAGAAATCGTACAATATTAGATATAGTACGTTCCATGATGAGTCATGAAGTCCTTCATATCTCCTTTTGGGGATACACAATTGAAACCGCAATATATCTTCTAAATAAAGTTCCATCTAAATTGGTTAACATAACACCATATGAGATATGGACTGGTAAAAGACCTGGATTGTCGCACTTAAAGATTTGCGTATGTGATGCTTATATGAAGCATGTTATATCTAATAAGCTTCAAGAAAGAGTTTCGTACATCAATTTTACCATCCTGTTGAGCAAAAGGTGTTTGTCTCAAGACATGCTACATTCTTAGAAAGAGATTTTATTCTCAAAGAAAGTGGAGCTTAGAAAAGTTCAAAAGCCACAAATTCACATCAATATGGGACAATAACCTCAAGTTGATACATATGATGTACAACTAAGAGTTTAAAAGACACATAATCTGCTACGAATTGGTAGGATACGTCGTTCCCCCACTAAATTAGATCTACATATTGAGTAGGGAAAGGGTAATGTATCACTTATACATGATGAGCCTACTACCTTTAAAGAAGCAAAGTCTAACATTGATTCTTTAAAATGGAAAGAAGCCATGAGATCTTAAATGGAATCCATGTACATGATATGTGTTTAAATTTTGATTCATGTACAATTAGTAATGCCTTATAAATGCTTAGGCTACTCACTTTAACTCATATTTGATTATAGGTACACTTTGGAAGTAAAGGAGCTAAAGTGACTCGAAAGCATGTTTACTTAAGTCATCTTCTCAATGTCCATAATCTATTGATTCATGGAGCAAGAACAAGAAAAAGAGGGGACAAGGAATTTCAAGTGAAGTCTCATGCTTATACCCAGCCAGCTGCTTCTCAAACCAACGTCCATGCATGCATGTAATAACTCCCATGCAAGGTGACCAAATGTTTCTCATGATGAAGCCATATTCTAGCTGCTTCTCACAATTTCTTATGTTTATAGCCACGTATCCTTTTAATCCACCAAATGTATAAGAAGAAAAAGGTTGATGATTGTACTTGGAATGAAGAAATGAAGATGGACTTAAAGGAGCGATTCTTACGGGCGTGAGTTCTTAAATCACGCCCGTGAGGCCTTCTCACAAGGGTAAAAAGACCAGTTGTCATACAAAATGGCCAAGAGTTCTAATTTTTAAACCTAGCTTTTTACTACATAAAGAAATTGTGTGACTATAGAGAGGAGGTCATTCAGGAGAAGAGTGAGCCGCAAGCTTTGTTTCTCTTAGTTCTTCATTCTTTCATTATTCTTAGCTCTGACAGTGGTAATGGAGGTTAAAGTAGATGGTGAGAGCTTGAGGATGAAGATGGAGGGCTAAACTTATGATTTGGTTCTATTAGCATGTCAAAGCTGAGTCATAGTTAAGTCATTTTGCCTTATTAAGCTGCAATTTCTATTTAGATTGTTAAGTTGTTTATGTTGATTTGATCAAGTTTTGGGATGGATGATCTTAATACGTTATTTTCATTACTCTATTTCAAACCTATTGCTATAACATTGATTGCAATCTGTAATTATTACTTTTAATGCTTGTTAGTAGCGTCTAATGATCTCGTATCGTTAGGAACAACATAACTTAGGTTAGATAACCTGAGCATACGAGGTTACTACCTATATTATTCATTTTCCACTTCGTAATGCGACTGCCAAATTAAATATAGAGATCATATCCTAGGTTATTCAGTAGTTAGGTTTAATTAATGATCGTATCTTGATTAAACACAACCTAAGGAAATATCAGGATTAGTAGAGCATTCTATTAGTCTCAGATAAATAGTCCAAAGAGAGTTGTAAAGATGTTAGGATGATGAAATATGCGTGATCGTGTTTAGGTCGAGATTGAACCTAAAACCAAACTTTACTCATAGTCGATACTTTAATCATTTTTGTCTATTTTCTTTAATTTGTTTTTGATAGTTTAATTTGGTTTTATTTTCTAAATTGAATAAAATCTAAACCACCCCTTGTCATATTTTCCTAACATCCATTAATTTTGTTACAAAAATTACCCAAACATTCCCTGTGGATTTGATCCTGACTCACTATAACTACAAATTTTAGTGTGTATGAAGAGTCAGGTAAATTTTATAATGCACTCGACATGCGCTATCAAATTTTGGCATCATTGTTCGTGAGTGAGGTAGTTTAATTTTCGTATTTAATTTTAGTTGGTGTTTTGTGAATATATTTGTTTCTTTTTTTATTTGTTAATTTTAAAAGTTTGTTAGTTTTGGTTTATGGTAGTTACGAGATCTCCTAGTAGAGAAATTAAGCAACTTGATACAAAGATTTAGAGAACATTACAAAGATTGTGTAAGGAAGCAAGGTCAGCTTTGTTAGAAGAATCTGAAGCAGAATTTGAAGAGATGATGGCAAATTCGAGGATATTGAGGGAGTTGGCTACACCCGATTTAACTCAAAGACTATTATGCATAAAATTTCTGAATTTTTCTGACCATGTTACCTTTAAGTTAAATTATGGATTAACTCATTTATTGCCTAACTTTCATGGTCTTGCAGGTGAAGTGCACATAAGCATCTTACGGAGCTCGACGTGGTTTGTCTAAGCATGAAACTTCCCAGGGTGACTGACAAGTTATTGGCCCCATAATTTTTTATTAATGAATATGCATGATTTAGATTAATTTTGAGGTCTTGATAGATTAATTTATATTGGAGTTAATTAGCATGTTAATGCGAGTAAGATTTTATGACATAGATTAATTGAATTAAAGTGTTATGGTGGTAAGTTTGCATAAGGGGCATTTTTGGAAGATCACTTAAGTTTAAAAGACATAAGCTTAAAAGAAGGGGTAAAATAGACTTTTTGGGCTCATTAAGGGTATAAAGGAGAGAAAAATGGTTGTCTTGCTATTAAAGAAGGAAGAAAATGAAAATTGAAGAAAAGAGAGAAGAGAGAGTGTCATGTAAGGAGAAAAGAAGGGAAAGAAAGAAGCGCAAACTAGGTTTCAAATTTTCTCAATTCTAAAGAGTGATTTTGAAGTTGCTCAAGAAGGGAAAAGAAAGAGGAAGATTAGAGCTTCCATTAGAGCCATGAAACAAATTATTTGGTAAAGATTCAAGGTAAGTTTATGTTTAATGTTTGGATTTTTGGAAGGGATTTTGGTTCAAAGAGTTTCGGAAATGCATTGGTATAAGTATTCTATGGTCAATTTCATGCATATGTTTCTTGGGGTTTTTCAATTTTAATTCCTATTAAATGGGGATTTTTGCAAATGTTGAAGGGAGGCAAGAGAGGCCAGAGGAGCAAGAGGAGAGGAATTCTTAAGCAAGTTTTCAAGCAAGGAAATTAAGGTGGGTTACATTTTTATAATTGAGTAATAAGCCATTGATGTTTCTTTTAAATAAATGATTTCAACTACTTTGATGAATGTGCATTTATTGATTTTTAAGTGCTTGAGAATGTGCTACATGTTTGCATATGGCTTGTGTTATTAATTTATGAAATGAAAGATGGAAACGATTTTGGAAAGAATATGAAAATTATTTTGAAAAGATATTATGTTTATGAAATCACTTTTTCAAAAAAGTGTCATTTTGGGCAATACTTTTATAAGAAGTGAAATGCATGATTATGTGAGTTTATGGTGGTCTCCTAAGTTAAGTCAAGTGCATTTTGACAAAAGGCCTCTCCCGCCTGCCTGCTAGTGGTATGGAGCTTCTTCTCAATCTCCCCTAAGTTCACAGCTACGCAAGACCATTAATTGGGATTGTGATAGTGCGTTTTGTTTATGGCTACACATGACCATTATGTGGAAATGTGTAAAATGTTATGTTTTTAGATCTACACAAACCATTTCATAGTGCATATGTGTTTATGATTAGTTTGATGAATTCATTATTCTTAATGTTTATGAATTGCTTGTTAAGTTATGAATTTAGGAAATAAGTATTGCATGGATTTTTTCAACGTGAATAAATATTTCAAGGGTTTTTGCTTGTTTTATAAAATTGTTACCCATGAGCTCTCAAGCTCACCCTCTACCCCCCTTCCTTCCCATCTTCAGGTGATGAGCAAGATATCGAGTGATCGAGTCGAGAGTTAAGGCATCACTCCAATTTGCATATTTTGTTTTTGAAGTTAGATTATGTAGAACAAGGCTTTAGTCGCATTTTGAGCAATTATTGTTCTTGTAAAGTTTGTATTTTTGAATTATGATGTAATGTAGCTTGGAATGCCATTAAAGCTTTGTAAACTTTTATCTTTAGTGTTAATGAGATATGAATTGTGTATGGATGATGTGAGCTGAAATTAGATATACTTAAAGAAGTTATCAACTTGAGATGATGATTTTTGAATATGAATTGTTATTACTTATAAGTGAGATGTTATGGAAAAGAAAGATAGGAATTATGAATAATGAGATGTAGTTGAATGTGATGTATCAAATGAGTAGAGATTAGAGAGTTTAATGAATTAAAAATTGGTAGTTGAATTGTTATGAATGATGTTGCATTAGAGGAAGTGAAGTTGGGATAATTTTCAAGTCTTTCATAAGAGTAAAATTTGTGTTTTGAATTCCAAGGAAAAACTAGATTAATTTAGGTTGAATTAGAAAAAGTTATCTTCTTGAAAGTTGTAGCTTATCCTTTTAGCTTTCCAACGGTATAAATTATGCAATTATTGGATATCGAAGTTGAGAGTTATGACCATTACAAGTTAGGAGGTCGCGGAGGATGTATATACGGAACAACTATAGTAAATGAAGTGATATCGCTCTAGGAAGAGTTGAATTTGGGAAGATTATAGATGAAAGGGATGTTAGAATGGATGTAGGATCCATGGGAGAGGTCTTAGAGAAGAAAAATTTATAAAAAACCTAAAGGTTACACGGTCAGGCCATGTATAAAGACACTGGCCGTGTATTCCTGATGTAGAACAATCACCAGACCTGTGGATTACATTGTCTGACCGTGTATATTCACATGGTCCGTGTTTTGACCCTCCAAACGACAAAATATCATTTTAGAGTCTTCACTAAGATTGTAGATCTAGAAGTCCTATTTGAAACCATCCTAAGATGACCTTAATCTGATATCTATAGTGAAAGTTATGCCAATTGTCCCGAAACAGGTTCAGTGTGATTGAGGACAAAACCATGTTAGATTCTTTTGGCCATAACTTCATTATCCGACCTCCTAATGAAGTGATTTTTAAACCAATATATTTATAATAAATTTATCTATCTCTCCATACAAATTGGTAGCATTTGGTGTTGATTTGAAAAAGATTGATGGAAAGAAAAATGAGGGATCGATTGGAAGAGCATGACTTGTTTCAAAATCTGTTCTCTTCTATAGAGCTCCAAATGAGATGGTTCTTGTTTCAAAACTAGAGACATAGAGGTAAAAATATTTTGAAGAATTTAATTTATAATTCAGGTTTGAATATTTCCAAAATCTGTTCTGAAATTGAAGAAATGAGTTTGATTATGGTGAATTGACTGGTAGGGGCACGCCACCCTTATGGGATGATGGCTAATGAGAGTTCATTGAAATAACCCTATAGGTTAATATGCTTATGTGTTATGACCCCGGATGTTGGGCTTAGGAAACAGGGTCCAACAATCATCTTGATCTTTCACATTTCAAAACACCATATTAATCCCTTTCTTTAACTCTAGACTCATTTTATTTCATCACAAAAACACCCAAATGGATTCACATTAATTCATCAAGATAATAGAACAAAACCCATTATGTATCCAGTTTTTTCTGCACTTTTTCCTACACCCAGTTCTCAACTTCAATTCCAAATCATAAACTCTTAAATACACAATTTGAATTTAATTTCTTCATGAAAAATGTATCCATATGTCTCTAGTTTAATCCAAATTAAGAATCATTTCATTTGGATAACTACACATCAAGTTATAGCCAAAATACAAAAGCACAATCAATGGAAAAAGTCACAACTAATATTTCTCCAGCACACTTTAAACATCATTCACTCACTCAATCTAACATTATGTCATTCCCTAATCTAGTATCCATCAAAAGAAAAAAGCAAGACATGAATCTATCCCCATTTCTCATCCACGTTTCATCTTGAACCCATCTTCATTTTATGAACATTAAACTCTTAACTATCATCAAAACATGTTTCATTTATCAATTCAAGAAGAGTGATGCTTATACTTACTTATTTAGCTTCAAGATCTTCAAACTCTTTCTTAATCCTAGCTTTCTTCTCTCACACATGCATCACCATTCAAGGGTGGTAGGGATAGATATTTAGTAAGAAATGAAGAAAATAGAATGGCTAGTGATGGAAGAATGCAAGTTTAACTTGTGGCTTGGAGAAGAGAGTGTCGTGAGTGAATAAGAAGAAGAATGGAGAAGATGAGAAATGAAGAAGATGGAGAACAAGGGAGATGTCATTTTTGGCAAGTGAAAGACCAAAATATGGTCTTTCACTTTATAAAAATGTGTTTCATGTGTGTCACTTGCCACATGTCACTTCCCCATGGTTCCATTTAGTCCACTTTAATGACTAGTCCATTTTGTCTCCAATTTCTACTCCAATTGTCTCCCAATTTTTAATGACATAAGTCATTAAATCTTAATGTCACATATAAAAATTTTCATTGTCACTCGACTCTTATTTCTACTGCCTTTTAACAATCGTTTTGCCACTTGGCAATTTTCCTAGACCCAAAATACCCTTACATTCTAGAAAATTTTCATATTTCACCAAACATTCTAAATCAGTGCTTATACTCTCAAAAATCAATTTTCAATACAATTAATTCACAATTCCAATTATGATCACATTTATAGATCGATTATACTCAAAAATTGTCAATGAATGCATGTACAGTCATTTTGATGTGTGTAAAAATTCAAATTCACATGTATGAGTCCTAACATTATGCATGGGCATGAAATGCATTTGTCTACTCTCTTATTGCTATTTTCTCGATAACTAAAATCTAGGCTTTTAATCCTTAGTATGGAAACAAGATGTTACAAAATACCTCAAGAAACACAAGAATAAGATCCAAAATGATGCTCTAACCCACATAACACTTAAAACATAAACAAGCAATCACATTAATATAATTCTAAGCCTATACGTGCAATAATCACCTAATAAACACCTATAAATAAACCAAAACACCTATCAAAACATAGGATGAACTACACCCATCACACACCATGAAGTTATAGGAGAAGGTGATTGAGAAGAGAGTGAAAAAGGATTCTTCTATCTAAAAGAACCAGTTTGGCTTCATGCATATAAAATTAATGGAATATTATAGGGAAAGATAGTGTAACCTACACATGGTTTTTATTGGTTTAGATAATGCATATGATAAGTTACCTAGGTAAACCATGTGGAGGTGTTTTAGAATCTAAGGAAATTCCTGTGACTTATACACAGGTTATTAGGGATATGTATGAAGGTGTAAGAATTAAAGTAAGGATGTGGTGTGTCTAATTTCTATTGATTTTTCTTGCATTCTTATCTTGATTTTGGTTAAAAATTCTTATGTTTTGATCCAAAGTTGAAACGAATTTAGGAAAAATGACGTGAATATTGCATGAATGTTAAGTGAAATGTCTTGTGAAACACTAGCAAACACATTAAGATACGTTAAAAAATAATATTTAAGCTCAAAAGCTTGTACTAACCCATAAAACACTTAAAATACAAATAATTAACAAACTAACACAATTATTAAACACATACTAAATGATCAAATTAACGACTAAACACATATTAAAACTATGTCCTAAAATACGATACAATTTATAATGATTAGATACTTCGTTGGATGTGCAACCTTACTGAAGATATGACCCGCAATACAAGACTTTGGCTTCCTAGGATACAAATAAAGAATTTCTCATAAAGAGATCCATGTCGTTTTCATAGTTTTTTAGCATTTTAGGGTTTTATCCTAAGTTTTCATCATCTTCTTCATATTGTTTTTGTTGTTCTTATTATTATTATTACTAGTTTATATTTATTGTATTAGTTATTATTACTTATTTTGTATTTTATTTGTTAAATATTTATTTATTTATATTTTTTCATGTGTTCATTCGGAAATAGTCTCTCTACTAATTAAGGTTAAGATTGCATACTTCAGGATCTTTCCAAACACTGCGTATCAATGGAATTTTTACTGAGTTGTCGTTGTTATGTTAGTTTCTAAAATCAAAGTAGGTTTTTTTAATAGATAAGAATTAGTTGTGTGAGTTTTTGTTTTATGGCCTCTTAACATAATATATGTTCATAAAAATGGCACATCTAGATTCTGGTTGTCTTTATCTTTCTTTTTTTTTGGTGAATGGGGGCGGAGTAGGCAAGATTAACTCCGCACAAACACTACAGCTTGAGAGTTGGCCTCGAGCATCAAGCGGATCCCTGGAGGCGGGATAGACTAAAAGGACCATCAAGATGGCTGTGATGAGCCAAGCTTAGCCAGAAAGTCCGCACATTGATTGCCCTCATGAAGAACATGTTGAATTGCACAGCTCCATGGTCGTGCCATGAGTTCTTGGATATCCTGAATAAGGGCAAGATGTGGATGAAAGTGCTGCGAGCAGCCGAAAATGAGGGTTACCACATCGAGGCAATCAATCTCTGCTATCACTCGCCGGTAGCCCAGTTCCCACGCAAGGTGAAGGCCATGTTTAAGGCCCTGGAATTTCGCAACCATGTTGGTTGCGATGCCAACAGAGCCAGAAAAGCCCGCAAGCCAACGACCAAACGTATCCTGCAGAAGGCCGCCAAAACTAGCTCGACCCTGAATATCAAGAGCGCTCCCATCAGTATTAAGCTTAACAAAACCATCAGGGGATTTTGTCCAAGAGATCCAACGAGGGGCAGGAGGAGGTTTTGGAGTCGGGGTCAAGTCGACGGCGCGAGTATGATCCTGGAGAAGTGAACGATGCCAAAACAGTTGAGTCCCAGAAGAAGGAGGATGACCGTCAATAAGCTCATGATTGCGAGCCCCGATGAAAGCGAAGAGCATTGGTCAAGAGGCAGTCCACATGGATCTGCCAAAGGAAGAATTTAAGCTTCTCAAGTAGGGGAAGCTTCCACAAGGATTTCCAGCATTTGGTAGGAGCAGGCGGATAAGGGACTTCAGAGATGAATTTATTGTAACATCCCGTTACCCATGTTAGGGCTAGAATTGTGAATTTTGATAATTTGATAAGAAATTAGGAAAATGCACATCATGCATTATTCATTGTGACATGCACATTTTTGCACATTCATATGATTGTACATGCATTCATTGGCATTTTTCGGGTACAATTGAGACGTTAAATGTGATTAACATGTGTTTTGGCAATTTTGGTATCATTTAGGATATTTTGAAATTTTTGGTGAATTTTGTGAAAAATATTGATTTATGGACCAATGATATAGTGACATGTGGCAACCTATAATTGGGA
>JANVCL010000006.1:14689623-14702752 GCA_026546855.1 Erythroxylum incrassatum
TGTACAATCATATGAATGTGCAAAAATGTGCATGTCACAATTAATTCATGCATGATGTGCATTTTCCTATTTTCTCATAAATTCTCATAATACACAATTCAAGCCTTAACATAGGTAACAGGATGTTACAGAAATAGCTCGACGATTACTAATTCATGGTCTGGCATGTAACTAGCTACAATTTATGAACAGCTCGATTTCATTGTCCATGCTCTTTATTCCTCAACATTGCCTTGTTCTGATTATCTCCTTCTATTTCCTTACACTACAATCTACACTCCATCTGTTTCTTTCTTCTTTACCTCATTTGCTGGCCTTGTCTTTGCTTTTTCCTTCTTGTCTTCACCTATTACACTAACAATCTTGACTCCTTTCTTCATCTCATATCCTTCATCTTTGCTTTCCTATTACCTGATATGTTTATGATTGCTCAGGAAACTCTCTTCCTTTCATCTTTGCTTTCCTATTACACACACCTGGTCCTTCAACATCAGGAGCAATCTTGATGATCCAGCCCACTGAATAGCCTTATCTATCATCTAGCGCAACAAGCCTTAAAATCCAGCCCGTATATTCTCATACGGAAGGTAAATCTGCTCCTCATGTTCATTAATCATGACCCCTTTAGAAACTAAGCTAAAGTACAATGACGAGTCATGATGGCTACTGTAGAAAGAATAAATATTGTACAGACTCAACAAAGCAGCTACACAACCTACTACTACCGAGCCTACTTCAAGTCTTTGGTTTAAGTTCGACAATCTAGAGAAAACTTAAGCATAAAGCAATAAATCTGAAATTTCTACAACACCATCTAAAAACTTAAAGGTCTTATTTGAGTTAATCTCTGAGTCATCATTGTCCACAGAGAATACATCAAATAGGCTTCTATCGATGTGAGAACTTTTTGAATCCAACAAAAACTATTCTTTTGAATGCAACTAGTTCTATCCATCCTATCTAATATTTAAGAAATGATTAAAGTTCCATATTTAATGTGTATTTATCTTAAAAACGAAAAAGTCCAGATGATGTATAAATTCTAAAAATGCATATATCAATAAATATTGAAAATTATAACTTGTTTTAATTATGATGATTTTAAAAGTATGTTATATGCTATACTTGCTTAACTATCTAACTTTACTCCTCTATATTCCGCTCAATTTTTAGTTTAAATTATTGTTAATAAGGTCAATAAATCCAGACTTTGACACAATACAGTCGACATGCTGAAAAACATTCCTCGTGGAATTTCACATTTACATACAATTATAATTTTGGGACACGGGCATCCTCCCCCACTTGCCCCAAGCTAGATCGGATACCCGCTCTACTCCCCTAAACGAACAACTTCCACCGAATGGAAAGTTAGCTCTCTTGCAGGATAAATACTTCAGAAGTGATTAAATGAACAGAGAATGCAGACAATCAACGACTAATTTTGCCGGGGCACGATTACTACAATCAGCTCCTTGAATGGCTGTTCCAGAACATGTTACAATCATGTGAAAGTGGCTGTACCTTTCAATTTGTCACATTTCACCAGTTTGTATTCACATCCATATCTCAAATACAACACAAACAGCTCCTTTCCCCATCGGCAGACAAATGCCGCTTCCATAAATCTCGACGATGCACCACAAACTTGACATACAGAATGGTGGGTCTGCCCCTGCCAACTCAATGCCATATATTTTGTTCATAACGTTGAATATTTGCTTGAAATATGGGATATATGATGCCAAAGCAGGTCATAATAGATTGAATTTCAAATGTCTGTGTTGTAGGCCGACACTATTGTTCTCTGAAGTCCTTGGTTTCTGACAGTTGCTGTGTCCTGCACAAGATGGAAGAGGGTAAGGTATTTGATTTTAAGCGATTATTGTGGTTGTTCAACGATATATTATGGAGCACAGATGGATAGATATTTATAGGATCAACAGAAAAGACATTACCTAACACTTTGAAGGTAGACGAACAGAATCTTGATTCCCATTTTTCACTTTTTGAATAAATATATCCAAACTTGTGGCATCAGTTCAAAAATGTATCATAAAGTGCTTGCCTCTTAAAATATTCAAGGTTTCAAGCAGCAGGGCAGAAATTGCCAACCAATTTGTGGATTTTTACAGAAGTAGAAATTCACTAGATCAGGGCAATGACTTGCAAAAAGTAGGAAAGTTTTTGTTTTGCGCATCAGCATCTCAAGATTTAAGCTATCTATAGTGAACTGGCTATCTTCAAAATCCTGCATTCGGAAATGAAAATCACCATTGCATCTATGACAAACAAATTACACATATTAGCAACAGAAGTGTCGTCTCATGTATCATAGTCTTCATTAACTCGGGACTTTGGCTAACTTGCTGTACTTAATCCAATGTTTTACTTGAGAAATAGATTTCTGAGTGAGCACCTATTATAATTCAAGGTTTTACAAAGGAAAAACTCACTGATCCACAAGAACACTAAAATTTTAGAAATTTGCATTTTTATAAAGCTTCCTATGGCTAATTAATGTATATGAAAGCCTTATATAATTTCAAGAAATACTTATGGCCATAGACCTATTTCTACTACGTAGGAAGCAGAAAACTGATATTTCATTTCCATTAGTTCATCTACAAGCTCATTCAAGCAAAGACACCAACAGAAGATGTTTCACTATGGAAAAAAAGCTACCAAAACACTCAAAAGCTTCAGTAGAAAGGAAAACAGGACTAGTTTTTTAGTAGCCAAGGAGGCCTAACAATTGAGTAAGTTTGTTCCCTTACTAAAATCTGTTAAAGAAAGAAGTTCTTGTCCTTAATTTGGAAGGTAAGAAAACATGAAGCAACTAAAGTTTTACTTCATATGATTAGAATGCAAATCAAGGATCAAAGTTCAATTCAACTGTAAGTATGCTGCAATCAGGAATTTGAAAGAAGAATAAAATTGAAGTATATTAATCAAAATCAAAGAGTTAAAGAAGGCCAACAAAAATCAAAAGGGAACATTCAACTTGAAGAAGAAGATACATTTGGAAAGTTGTGATTCACTAAAGTAAGTGCTCTAGAGTCGAGAGTAAAGTTACTTTGATATGGTATGTCTTTGGACTTCAAGGTGACCTAGGATTGAGAAGAAAGGTAGTGTTTTGCTAGAAGAAGAGAACCTCAAAACCGTGGATATCCACCATTTTGACATTAACTACAAAAAGTGCCTATGAACTGGCGCATGTGGATAGCTGTCTGCCAAAGAATCTAAACAGCAACGTTTACTTATGAAACTATCAAATCCAATTATGATACTAATGGCTACAAGAAGCCTTGAGGATATAGAATGTCTTGGTGAGAAGAATAAACAATTGAGGTGAATTGGGTAAAATTGTAAAGGATGTGATAGGTCAAGTGCTTGATAATGAAAAATCTTATATGGATACTCACATTACGTTTTGAGAATTAGTTCTTGCAAGAACAGTGTTGAATTAAAGCTATTTTAGGTTGTGTAAGTTTATGTTCTATCGACTTCTCACTAACCTTGAAGAAGAGGTCACATTGTTGATTCAGTACCTTTAAAAACTTGGGAATTGAAGCATGCCTTTCAACAATATAAATTCGTTATTATATCTAGTAAGCTTACTCATTTACTATTGTTTTTACTTTATTAATTGAATTGAACTCCAACTTGCATCAACCCAGGAGACATTGATATATAAGCTTATCAAGTATTCAATAAATTGCCTTAATTCTCTGTGCCTAGTCTGAAGCCCTGTATTTAATCAATCTCAAAAAAGATAAAAGTCAGGATGCATCCAAGTGCATCCATATTGGTTCAAACATGCCATGTGGCCGAACCAGTATTAAGATAGAGAGATATGTGGAACCTAATCAAGTCCTTACATCTTAAAAAACCAACACATTTTAGTATCCAAGAAAGTCATAAACCTCACTCACTTCCCATAGATTACTAGTTATCCTTAATATCCAATACTAAACAATGCAATTAACCATTAGCAAAGTCCAAGTTTTCGACTTTCTAAGAATCTCTCTTGTAATGAAGATTTTCTGTAAAATGTAACTATAAAGTGGAAAAAAGTGAGTAGAATGGCTTTCTGATTCGATTGCACCCATCTATTTGTAATAGTGATTGAATAGAAGTCCCATATAAATTTATTACATGGAACATATAATAGGCATTTTAATACTCGGGAATACTATCCTTGAGTTGGAGCA
Source organism: Erythroxylum incrassatum (assembly GCA_026546855.1). Classification (NCBI taxonomy): domain Eukaryota; kingdom Viridiplantae; phylum Streptophyta; class Magnoliopsida; order Malpighiales; family Erythroxylaceae; genus Erythroxylum; species Erythroxylum incrassatum. The sequence goes on from JANVCL010000006.1 coordinate 14,693,838, forward strand.
TAATTATGCATACCCAAGTTGCTGCAAAGAATACTCTCTTAAGGGCCTTTATATATGTCAACTCACTATTATTAATTAAATGATCATTAACATACACAGAAAGAAATATGCTCCCCATTTTAGATATCAACTATAAAATACCAAGTGATCATTACAAGAATGAATGGGAAAAGCTTAATCATTGTGTCTCAAAGCTTCCTATTCCACACTAACGCCCATCGCTTCAATTCATAGTAACAACTTCTCAAGTCTATATTGATGCAAACGAGCTTAAAGTATACAGAAAAAATAAAAGAGATGGTAGGATGAGGAATGGGAATTGAGCTGACATCAAAGATAACGACTAAAATTTAGATTGAGTTAGGATTCCTTATTAGATAGGAAATAGTAGTAAGTTAAACATGTTATTCTATTTTACATATATTATTTAGTTATTTAGGACTTAGAGAATCTTTATTAGAATAGGATTCAAATTTGTTAGGATCCCTTTCTTATTAGAATAAGGGTTCTAAAAACGTTTCTATAAATATGTGTATAATCCGCTCTTCAATGAGAAGCAATCTGAAATTTTTCTACAAACTTGATTTTTCAACTAAAAGGTGTGATACTTTCTTCTAAGAGTGATTTTTAAACCCTGAAAGTGAATCTTCATTTCTTACTCTTCATTCTTTGTGTTTCTCACTAAATTCCGACAAACCTAACCTAAATTCCAACCATATTAACCCTAAATTCCAGCTATATTAAACTCTAAAATTCTAAACTTAAATTTTCAACAATCAAACTTTAAAATTGTTGAGATATAGATAAGTTGTAAATAGGTTAGAAGAATCTGTTTGAAATCCCTTAAATTAAGGGATTTCGGTTAGATAGTCTTCCATATTTAGTTTTCTATTTTTTCTCTTGTAATCTACTATATAATACTGTATATTCTCTGTTCAAGATATGAAAAAATATCCCAGAATTCTTTTCCACATGGTATCATAGCCCTAGGGTTATTTTTTTGGGATTTGTTCTTCGAGCAGCCTTCATTGTTGCATAATCGTAACCTGTTGTTTCGTTCCTTTCTTGCGTGTTCCAGCCTTCATCACTGCCATTCCTCCTCGTCTTTCCTTCTCTCATTCCTCCTGTTAGGGCAACCTTAACTGCTGAGTTTTTCCTCCTTCACCATGTAAACTTCCGTCTCTAACAATCCTAACCCCTCAGAAGAATCTAATTCTCTTCAAATATTCAGGCTGCCTATAGTCTTAATGGCAAGAACTACCTCAAATGGTCTCAATTTATCCGCACATACCTCAAGGGCAAAGGGAGGCTTAGTCACCTGCTTGGAATGGGACCAGCAAAGGACGACCTGATGTTTGAAGCATGGGATGAGGAGGATTCTCCTCCTCATGATAATGTCTTGGCTAAGGGATTCCATGATAACTATAATTAGTGACACGTGCATGTTTTTGGTCACAACAAAGGAAATTTGGGACTACATTCGTCGCACAGAGTCAAAGGCTCGTGATGCTGCTCACGTGTACAAGATCAAGGTTAAAACTACAGCTACTAAGCAAGGAGAAAAATCTGACAGAGTATGCAAACCCGCTGCAAAATCTATGGCAAGAACTCGATCATTAGCAAGTTTTCAAGATGAAATGCTCTGAGGATGCTGACATCCTGAAGAACTTCATTGGAAGAGACCGTGTCTATGATTTTTTAGCTAGATTGAAACTTGTATTAGATCAGGTTAGGAGCAGGAGGACACACCGTCTCTAAAAGAGACCATTTCATTGACTTGAGCAAAAGAAAGCCAAAGGAGTGTGATGCTTGAACCGCAAACCATGGATGGGTCAGCCTTAGTAGCAAAAACAAATTATTAGGAGAACAAAAGAAGTCATCTACCTAAACATCCTGATAGAGAAAACCAAGGGAAGGAGAATAAGGACAATCTCTGGTGCTACTAAGCTGAGGTCTCTGGTGCACTCACTATGTCTCTCTTAGGCGCCTGTCACCAGCCTTCATTGAGTTTAAACATCATTACTATCCCTAACACTGTTTCTGAGGCATTTTCAAAAAGGGAATGGAGGGATGCTATGAGAGAGGAGATGAGTGCATTGGAAAATAATAGAACATGGGAGATTGTTGATAAGCCGAAAGAAAAGAACATTGTTGATTGTAAGTGGATTTTCACACCATAATACAAGGCTGATGAATCCCTTGGGAGATTAAGCAAGAATGATGGCAAAAAGAAACACTCAAACTTATGGGGTTGAATATTAGGAGACTTTTGCTCCAGTTGCGAAAATAAACACCGTGAGAATTTTGTTATCACTAGCTACCCATTTTAATTGGCAACTCGTACAGTATGATGTTAAGAATGCATTTCTCCATGGTGACTTAGATGAAGAAATCTACATAAACATCCCACCAGGATTTGAGGGGGATATAGGTAATAAAGTGTGCAAGTTGAGAAAGGCCCTGTATGGGTTAAAACTATCTCCTACAGCATGGTTTGGGAGAGTTGCAAAAATCATGAGGGAGTTGGGGTATAAACAAAGCCAAGGTGACCACACTCTTTTCATTAAACATTTGGCTGCAGGGGGAATTACCACTCTTCTAGTCAATGTGGATGACATCATAGTAACGGGAAACAATGAGAAAGAGAAGCATGAATTAAAGCAGAGACTATTAAAAGAGTTTGAGGGAAAAAAGAACTTCCTCGGTATTGAGGTGGCATATTCCACACGAGGGAATTTCATATCTCAACAAAAGTATGTGACTGATTTATTGGCAAAAACAAGGAAGATTTGGTGTAAGTCAGTCTCTACCCCAATAGATCCAAACCATAAGTTGGGAGATGCTAAAAAAGAACCAGTTGTTGATAAAAGAATGTACCAGAGACTAGTTGGTAGACTCATATACCTTGCTCACACTTAGCTAGAAATAGCATACTAGGTAAGTGTGATCAGTCAATTCATGCATGATCCAAGAGAACCTCATCTTCAAGCAGCTTACAGCGTGTTACATTACTTGAAAGGCAATCCGAGGGAAGGAATTTTGTTCAAGAAAAACAATACGCTTGCTCTGGAAGCTTACACTAACACTGACTATACAGGTACTTTTCTTGGAGGTAATTTGGTAACATAGAGGAGCAAGAAGCAAAATGAGGTGGCAAGGTCATTTGCAGAATCGGAATTTAGGGCTATTGCTTAGGAAGTGTGTAAACTACTTTGGCTGAAAATTATTCTAGATGATTTGAGAGTCAAGTCGGACGGTCCTATGAAGCTCTATTGTAACAAGAAGTTAGCCATCAATATTGCTCATAATCCTATACAACATGATAAAGCATACTAAGATTGATAGACATTTCATTAAAGAAAAATTAGAGGAGGGGTTCGTGTGTATGTCTTATGTTCCATCAAAACATCAAGCAGCTGATGTGCTAACAAAGGGGCTAAATAGTTCGAGTTTCCATGATCTTGTACTCAAGCTAGGAATGGAAGACATCTATTCCTCAGCTTGAGGGGGGGTGTTGAGATATAGATAAGTTGTTAATAGATCAGAAAAATCAGTTTGAAATCCCTTAATACTGTTAGATAGTCATCTAGATTTAGTTTCCTATTTTTTCTCTTGTAATCTACTATATAATACTGTATATTCTCTATTCAAGATATGAAAAAATATCCCAGAATTCTTTTCCACGAAAATCTATACCAAATCTACAATTTTAGCATTCCAAACCCAAAATTTGATAACTACTAGTTAATACTTCTTTTATTTGTCCTACATTAATTTGATATCAGAGCTTAGGTTCACAATGGCAACAAGTTGTGGAAGGACATAGAAGAGTATTCAACGACCTAAATCAAGATGAAAGACTTCTAAATATTGCAAGAGAATTGGGCATCGATGATCCTCATTCACAAAGTGCCCCAAAAACTAACTTACATGCAACCACTCCCATAAGAAAACATGTTCGAAAAATTTTGGAGAGGTTAGAAACCCTTGACATACATTTCCTAAAAGTCAAAACTCCCACAAGAAAAAATTATACTAACCAACAACCTATACTTGATGCTAAACATGGAAATAAGCAAGAAGAAGGGACTAATATTGATCAATAGCACGCAACATACAAGAAAATCTTTGCTGAAAAATCATGTAATGATTTTGATTCCTCAAATTAGTAGATCAGTTCGAGTCTTTGAACCCCTACATGTAGAAGGTGCTCAAAGACTTGATGATATAGAGAGTTTGGCAATAGAAGATGATCACGACATGGAGAGTGTGACAGTAGGAGACGCCCAAAGCATTAAAGTTGAAGAAAAACAGAACGAAGTGGATTATTTGGCAAACCCTAAAGTTGATACAATTGAACAAGAAGTTCAAACACTTAAACAGCAAGCTAAAACAATAGTGCAATAGGTTGAAATAATGGGACAAGAAGCTAAAAATAATAGAACATGGAGTTGAAAACATTAACCAGCAACTACTTGGGGTTCCCGAGCTTGTTGGTTCAAAACTTGATGATATCATTGGTGTTATTGAGGAAGATTGTTGTGAAGTGGCTGATGAAGGAGAAGTAGAATTGAATGAAGATGCACAATTAGTACAAAATAAGAATAAAGAAGTTGTGACTGCACTTGCAAAGTCAAAACTCAGCAATGATAGCAAGTTAATGCATCTGACTACAAGAAGCAACAATACGTATGTTCTTGATGCCTATGATGTAAAGGAGCCATATGATTTCGTTATGAAACCATTTACAAATATATTGGTCAAGACTTATAATGTTGTCCACACTACTAATGTAATCTTCAAAGAAGTTTTACGTCTCTATGGATTACCCTTAACCATCGTCTCTGATTGTGACATAAAGTTTATGAGTTATTTTTTGAGAAATCTATAGAAAACATTGAACACTAAGCTTCCATTTTCAAGTTTTTTCTATCCCCAAACCGATGGACAGACAAAGGTGGTGAATAAAAGCTTGAGAGACTTGTTAAGATGTTTGGTAGGAGACAATGTGAAAAATTGGGACCTAATTCTTCCTATCGCAGAATTTGCATACAACAATTCTATAAATAGGTTTACTGGTAAGAGCCCTTTTGAGATAGTCTCAAAAGTTTAACCAATAAAGCCCATAGATCGGGTTCCTTTACCACAAACAACAAGAGTTAGTGTTGAAGTTAAAAGTTTTGCAAAATACATGAGAGACATCGTTGAAAAGATATGACAAAAGATAACAACCAGCAACTTGTCTTATAAAGAGCATGCTGATCAATATCATTGATTGGTGGAATTCAATGAACGTGATATGGTGATGGTTAGGATTCGTCCAAAGAGTTTTTCGAAAGGGAAATTTAAGAAATTTCATTCACGAAGTGCTGGACCTTATAAAATCATCAAGAAGATAAGTGTCAATGCTTAAGTTTTAAAATTATCAAGTGACATGGGAATTGGTCCTATCTTTAATGTTGCCAACTTAACTATTTATCATGGATATGATAATACACAAGCTCCTACTGCAACTATAAGAATTCCAACCATTCTCCATCTTAAAGACGAGATAGAGGATTTTCTTGATTAAAAACTTGTAGCCACAAAAGATGGAGAATATTGACAATTTCTTATCAAATGGAAAGGTAGACAGATTTTTTACAGTAGTTGAACTTTAGAATCTATCGTAAATAGCCTATCTACTAGTAAGAGATACAACTGCATATTATTGGACCTTCCCAGATCCCGCGTATCAACAGGACTTTCATTGGGTTATTGTACTTGGATTTTAGAATTTGAATTTCAGAAGTTGAATCCAAACTTATATAATTAGTATTTACCACATTCTATGCTGAGAAAGACTTCAGAAAAGTCAAGGAGAATTAATGCAAAAAATCTTAAAGTATATAGAAGAAATAAAAGAAAAAAAATTAATCAACAACAAGCTTTAATTTGATGAGATGAGGTTTAGAAATTAAGTTGACATCAAAGACACTGACCAAAATTTAGATTGTGCTAAAATTCCTTATTAGATAGGAAGTAATAGTACGTTAAATATGTTATTCTATTTTACATTATGTTATCTTATCCTAGTTGTTTAGGACTTACAGAATCTTTATTTGAGTAGGATTTAAATTTGTTAGGATCCCTTTTTACTAGAATAAGGGATTTAAAAACTTCTCTATAAATATAAGTATATTCAACTCTTCAAAGAGAAGCAATTTTTTTTTTTGCAAACTCGAGTTTTCAACTAGAAGATGTGATGCTTTCTTCTAAGAGTGATTCTTGAACTCTAGGCGTGATTCCTAGTTTCCTACTCTTCATTGCTTGTGTTCCTCACTAAATTCCAGCAAACCTAACCTAAATTCTAACCATCTTAAACCTAAATTCCAGCCATATGAAACCTTGAGATTCTAAGCCTAAATTTTCAGCAATCAAACCTTAAAAACTCATCTCTACCAAATTTGAAATTTTAGCGTTCCAAACTGAAATCCAAACCTAAAACTTGATATTTCAACAGCCTACAATCAAATTTGTGAGTTTTAACTACTAGTTAATACTTCTATTTATCCTTCATTATACATACTAGCCCAAACTCTCTTTGGACAATAGAGCAACAACTCCTAGTGGTTACTCCAAATTGAAAGACTGCCTAAGTGTATCGTATCCCTGCTAGTAGCTAATAGTAACAATCTGTTGAATGATAATTGTCATAATCGATTTTGTAAGTTCTAATGTTTATTTATTCCACGGATGCTCTTCACATGGGTACAAGCTTTTGTTAAATGTTGATTTGACTTCTTACATGAGCCTGTGGTCAACGTAATCCCATGAATAAGCTAGATTGGCTATAATGTGATTTTGCATAGCAAAAAAGAAGCAAAAACTATTGGAAAGTTTACTGCAGAAATATAGATGAAGGAGAATACAAAATTAGTTTCTTCTTTTCTTACTCACTAATTTTCCTTAACTGTAAAAGAAATTGACATATTTTGTTTTGTCCTTGTTGGTTTAGGTTTAAATTATATCAAGAAATTAAAAAAGTCCATGTTAAATTAGAATCCATTTATATTTAAGAAATTGAAATTATTTTATTTTCATAGTATAAAGGGGACAAATATTACACACACACACACACAAAACTAAATGTTTCATTATGAGAAAAAAGGAGAGAATGTTCAAGTTATGAATTTATGGAGGTGTGACACTTTCTCATCTAAAAGTGATTCTTTGATTGTAAGAGTGATTTCTAGACCCCAAATATGAAACTTAACTATATATAAATCATAGATGTAATTTTATGAGTTGCTAGTGTAAAGCTAGTAAATCTTAATGTAGCATATTTTTAAGCATTTTCTTTGATGATATTAATAAAGAGATACTTAAATCAATTATATTTTTCTTGGATTTCATATTATTATTATCTTCTTAGTTATTGTTTTTACTCAAACTTTCAATAAGTTTAGAAGCTATCCTCTATCAATCCTATATCAATTTGGGAACATAGCTTGGATTTAGCATTGGCAACACAGAAAATGGGTATGTAGGAGAATGTTCAACTACAAAGCACAAACAAATTGGTTTGGCCAATTTTTGGAAAACTAGCGACCATTGACACTCAATTTCAAAGTTGTACAAATCATAATGCAGAGAACATAAACGACTATTAACTAGAACTTATGAAGATGGGAACCATTATAACAATATAATTGAAGTTAATGAGGGACAAGCAATTCATACAAGCTAGGGTGCAAGGAAACCAATATGATGTGCTAAAGACCATGGATAGCAACTTCTAATCATCTTGGTCAACTCTCATCAAGTTGAGGAGAGAATGGAGAGCAAAATTTAGTTTAGTTATTTTCTTGGTCCCTTAATTGCAAAAGGATTGAAGTATCTTATTTTCGTTTGCCTTACTAGTTTAGGATTCAAGTCTATTAAGGAATCATAAGAATCCTTATTAGACTAGGATTCAATTGCTCTTCAAGTATTTTACATTAAAAGATTGAATATTTCAATTTTGCGGAGAGATGTTTCAAGTTACAAATTTATCTCTTCAAGTATTTTACATTAGAAGATTGAATGTTTCAATTATGGGAGGAGAGATGTTTCAAGTTACAAATTTATAAAAGTGTGATGCTTTTATCGTTTGAGTGATCCATAAATTTTATTAGGTAATTTACAGACACTAGATGTGAAGCTAATTCTTTATAGACCCCAGATGTGATTTCTAGGAGTTGCTAGTGTGCAAGCTCTTCTTTAAGTTTTCTTCTTGGTTGATATTAATATAGGCATATTCACATAAATTATTTTTACTTGGTCATTTTTAGGCATAAGATAGTGTTTTTATTCCAAATTCTATTAAGTGTCAAAGTTGTTCGGTGTCCCTCCTACATCAAGAAGGCTATCAAAGTTGGCTCTAGTCTAATTAATCCCCAGTCATTCTCCATATAGGTATTGTCCCCAACTGTAATGCTAAAGTGGGGATAACATGCATCTAATTGGAATTTTGCAAACCTTGGTAAGAAATATATATAGCTCTTCATTAACAATCGGACCAAAACGCCTAAAATCCATCTGCTCCATATCATTAAAAGCAAATTTGCATAAAAGTGCACTAATTTCACAAAGTTGCAGATGCAGTTAAACTAAAACTAAATCAGAATAAGACCAACTAGTTACTAAAAGTAGCTGAAACTATGCTTTTGGCTTTTGTTAAGCTGCTGGAAAGTTGGATTTCAGGTTTTTAAATTCAGTAGAAGTTATTGAAACGTCAGATTTGAATTTTTGGGTAGGAAATTGCTGATTTTAGGAAAGAAAACAACAAACAGTAGGTCTAGAAATGATAGTGCTACGGATCCAGACAGCACTATGGGTCCTAAACCCATAGTCACTTATTCTAGGAGAAGGAAGAGCAAGGGACTGAACATGGG
>JANVCL010000006.1:14702852-14715855 GCA_026546855.1 Erythroxylum incrassatum
GGTAGCATAGTGCTTGAGGAATTTCCTACGAGGCTATAGCTAATATCAATAAAATCACTATATTCCCATCCATTTGCCTATCAAGAAACCACTCCTAGGTCTAAGCAACATTCTTAGAAAAAAGCATCACATGTAATAGAAAACTCAAAGTTTGTATTGAAAGATTGATTACATATATATAGAAAATTTCTTGGAACCAAAATCTTGACTTAATGGAATAGGAAAATTCACTAAATTTCCAAAATAAGAACAGAAACCTATTTAATAAGGATTTTTTATTATTCATTAATAAACTTTAAAGCATAAACTAATAAGGACAAAATAAAGTAGAAATATTTTTTTCTAACAAGGAAAACTAAATTAATAACTCTTCTTTTTCTATTCTGTGTCACCATCTTTAAGTAGTGTGACAGAGTGTCTCGTCTGCAATCCACCTACTAAGGAAGATTTCCAGAAACAAACCAAAATCCCAATTTGATTATCCAGTTTCAGGTACTAGATGCAATAATTAGTTGGGACTCCAGTTTTACTATACAAGATCATCAATGCTAGGTTGGAAATCTTATTAACAGTAGAACAAGATGTCTCCATCACCTGATGTTATGCAAAACAGATAAAGTTGGACAAGAAACACCACAGTACAGTATATGGGAATTTCATTATTAGATTTTTTTTACTTTACATTTACGCTAATTTAGTCAATGCAAAACAAAATCTTCTTTATTTCAGGCCTCAAATATTTTAGGGTCACTCTCACTGCCATAAATATTTGGCAGTTGGTTTGATTCAGTTAATGGAAATTTGACTTCTCTTGGTCTTTCTTCCTAAGTTCTCCCTAAACCCTACTCTTCTTTTATCCCTGTTTTCCCCTGTCTTGGTCTTTCTTATTTTCCCCTTCTTGTTCTCTTTCCTTTTCTACTTCCCTGTACTAAATCATGGATCAAAATCTCCCAAATAAAGAAGAGTTCGATAATTAAATTGACATTATCTACCTGCCGCAAGAAATTCTTGTCAACAAAAACCTTCAATGGCCACATACAGATACATTGCAAATCTTAAATCCAAATATGATTATGACAATCGTAATTACCATGGATTGATAATACTAAATAGTTTGGTCAAATCCTTTATAGAAAGTTACTAGTGATTACCAGATTGATGTACTGTTAATACCAAGCCCATTGCAAGTAAGTATCATTCCTTTAAATCTGGCAAGATATTCCTGCATAGCAATAATGTACTCCGATTATCAAAAACAAATACCTGAGAAAATGTTAAGACCAAAGACATAAGTAAGCTTGATTCTGCTATTGCTATGAGAATTTACTCTTACCCGTAAAGTATACTTATCAATCTCATGTATACCAGTTAAATCATAGTCAAAGCGTTTAGCCGGATCACTCAGCACTGCAAGAGAAATTAACAACAATTAAAAGTGGAAATATGTGCAAAAGTCCATGATACCCACAAACTACAACACACAAAATAACACTTTAATTGCTTCAACTAATGTCAATAAAGAATATGTTAACATGTATATGCACGTCAAACTGATTTATGCAATATGTCTTTAGTCGAGGAGCGACTAAATGAGTTGGTGGCATATCACCTTGAAATTTTCAATTGCTGCAATGTGCCTAAAAAATAGTCTGATAGATTTTCCTTATTATCAATTTTTTCCAACAAGAGCACTGAAATAAGTTGAGTATTTAAGGTAATATTAAATATCAAGAAAATTTTCCTATTTTGAGAATAGTTTTTATGATCTTACCTTATAGTGTCTAGTTATCCTTCCAGCAAAATAGTTTCACAAACCAAAACATCACTCAAATAGCAATATATCACAAAATATTTCTCTCCTATTATTTTTAATTTCTCCTTCTTTACTGCTTAATTTTGTTTTTTTTCACAGTACTGAAATAAATAAATCTGCAACCATGATACAAAGCATGCACTTATAACCACCAATCACATGTTAGATAATACATTGCAAAATCAGAGGCGACTAATCATAACCCTTTTGAAGAAAATATTTTCTTTCACATGACAAGTTCACTTTTGGTGTTACTTACAAAAGTTTCCCTAGCTAAGCTTTTGTGACAAGTTAACTGATAAAGAAGTCCTTCAAATAGTGAACAATCACATGATATACTTACACAATTGATGTCCTGGAAGAACTGTAATTCACTGCATAAAAACATAGATATTTGTACTTGCAATTGTAAGAATTACCTTTGTAAGCTTCGTTGATCTCCTGGAATTTTGCAGTGACAGCACTATCGCCTTGGTGTTTGTCAGGATGCCACTTCTATTAGTAGAATTAAAAGGAAAATGGTAGAAATGAAAATGCCCCAATTCAGTCTTGCATATATTGAAGCAGTAAACCATGTATGTAAGTAAAGATTTTGTAACAGACGAATCACAAACCAACGCAAGCCTTCGGTAATTCAATCTTATCTTCTCTTCTGTTGCATCATAATCAACTTCCAAAATTTTGTAATAGTCCTACAAAAGAACAAATTTCTTGTGAAAAATGGCTCAATATAAGTGCAGACAGATATTTATCAGTTAATGGTCTCCACCAACACAAATGTATTCCAACTCATAACAAATTATTATGATCAAATACTGTGTGAAAATTATAAACTAGCAAAGAAAATTGTACAAGTACATTATTTCATCTTCAAAATTGTACAGTATCCCACACATAGTTACAACCCTGCTCAAAAATAAGCATATGAGAAACATTGATGTAACAAGTGCAATATTTGTATTGACACCACACCACAGAAATCAAGTTTTAAATACCTCAGTCCCATCATTCAGAGAGATGGTAGTATCGATAACGATATAGTATATCGTATTAGATCTGGGTGGGTCAAATGGGGGAGTGCATCAAGTGTTTTATGTGATAAAATCATAAAAAGGTCCCTTTAAAACTCAAAGGAAAGTTCTATAGAATGGTGATTTGGCCAACGATGTTATATGGTGCAGAGTGCTGGCCTACTAAACGTAGACATATGAGACCGTTGTTGGTAGCAAAAATGCATATGCTTAGAAAGATGTGTGGCATTACCAAAAGAGATAGGATAGGGAATAGGGTAGTGAGAGACGGGCTACAAGTGGCTAGTATTGCTAACAAGTTGAGAGAGAAAAGGCTTAGGTGGTATGGGCATGTGTGTAGGATACCCTCTGATGCTCCGGTACGACGCTGTGAGAAAATAAACCTTCGTGGCTACAAGAAGAGAAAAGGGAGGCCTTACAAGAATTGGAGGGAAGAGATCAAGAAAGATATGTCAGAGTTGGCCCTCACTGAGGCAGTGGCTAGAATTAGGAAAGTTTGGCATGATAGGATAAGGGTAAACGACACACTTTAGAGTCCTCGCACCTCATCCTTACTGCATAGGAAGTCTAACCCAATTTCCTTTATGCCTTTGCGAGTTGTAACCCAATTTCAGGTATAAGGGGGAAAGATTCCCGCGATGGACGTAAAAAACCGTAGGATTGTCGTATCCTTCAGGATCGCTCAATGAAGACTCCTAGCGCAACTAGCAACGAGAAAAGCTGGCCTTTGCAGGGGTTTAAGGTACTAACAGATTATCGTCAGGTATATATATATATATATATTCATGCCTTTTTTTTTCCTCTTCTCTTTTAACCTACATCACTATTATCCTATCACATCTGCATATGGGTCTATCGGAAACAGCCTCTCTACTATGTAAGAGTAAGGCTGTGTACTATCAAACCTTCCCAGACCCCGCTCCACTGTGGGATTTCGGGGTATGATGATGACCCAACTTGCAAGAATGTGAAGAGCTACTTATCTAAAATATCAAAGTGAAAGTGTTCACTGAGGAAACATGTTTAGGATGAAAAAGATAAATACTTCAGACATCTGAAAAACATAATATTGCCAGAATGAAAACCTTTGATGCAATAGCATTTCCAGTCATGAATGTGGAATAACTTTACTTCAAACGGAATTCGATTTTCATTATTTATAGCATTTGCAAAAAATTACTCTATGTCATAAATATCCCTTGCGTTAAAGACAATATATTCATTTTCCTGGTCCAAAAGGACTCGAACCTTAGCAATGACCAACTCAGATTGAATAAGCTAAAACTTTGTATAGGCTCAGCAGCATTGTAATTCCCAGATATTGAATAGCAACAAAGTCTCCAACAGAAAGACAACTAGTAATCGAGTAAAGGTAGGTCTAAACTATCAAGAGAAACTTCCAGTTCGTGAAAACAGTGCTTATGATCTTGCTTCAAAGCGTCTGGGTTATTATTCCACCAGCAAAATTTCATAGATTAAAGAGTTAATTAACTAGCACAATCAATACCATACTACTACTACTACTACTACTTTGTGAGTAAAATTGACTAGGTATCAGATATCAATCAAGGCCACCCAACTAACACACAAATCATAGAAAACGGCAATAACCCCAGAGAAGGGTCAAAATTACTTCACATTCTATCATCCCCCGAGCGTAAGTTCAATTACAACCCAAACTATGCCTGAATCTTTTCCAAAGTTTTTGGAGAGAAAAAGGGCATGGAGAAGGGAAATAAACACATTCATTATAGCTAAATCGGAAAACACGAGAAATCATAATTGGGTTGAAGGATTAAGACACTAAAAGAAGGAAACAAATCATTGATGTTAAGAGTACCTTGGGAGTTGGTTTATGATTGTCTTCCATCTGCAACGGTGATGGGAATATCGCAGAAGGGAGTTTGTGCACACTTCATTTCACAAATAAAAACTCAAGAGGGTGTTGGGTTTCAATATTCTCTTGTTGAAAGAAAATATATATTAGAAAGAAATGAAAATTAAAAAGGATAAAGAAAAGAAAGGAGAGGGTTTCGGATTTTCAGGACCGGGAAGGTAAGGGAAGCTAAGAAGAAGAGGAAGAAGAAAAGGAATTAAGGGTTGGAGTTCTTTAAAAGGAAGTCTAACAAGGTTAAAAGAAGCCCATAGGAGAAAAGAATGTTTTGGTTTTGTTCTGTCTCTATCTTCGGACAAAATGGTGCATTGTCAAATGAACCTCGGGTTGTGATCTATATCCGTCGATCACGAGCAACGGGCATATCGCATACGATATGTGTATATGCTTTTCAAGGGCAAGCAAAATAAAATAAAGATTCCGAATGCACCATTTCTCGATCAGACAATACGATGATTTCTTTTTATACATAAAAAGGGCAAACATAATGATCCCTAATTAATAGCATTTAAAGAATTCAATACACTCATATTGAATACCTGGCTTTTAAACATAAGTAGTGAAGTCCTTTAATTAAAGGATCAACTAATATCTTCTCATTCCACAAATGCTCCACCTTAATATTACCATTTTGTATCAACTCTTTTATAGGCAAGTATTTGACCCTCTAAATGCTTAAACTTTGTGATATTCATATTGTTGATACTAAATGTTAGGATTTATTTTATATATATCCTATTTGATTTTGGCATTTTAAATTGGACATAAGATTTTTTTATATACCTGGAAGATTGCTTTATCTTGAAATTGGATAGTAATTGGAATTAGAATTGAAAATATAATCTAATTAGTATAATTTTCGGATGTGATTGCCTATCCAATACTATTCCTATTTGAAGAGGATTCTTCCAAGGATTATATAGCAAGGTTGCGTGAATATAGTAAGGTGGCATGAATAAGGGCTTTGGTTGACGTGGAATACATATGGAGGGCTTCCCTTGATCTGCGTGAATTCTTTGATCTGTTTTTTTTTGTGAGAAACAGTGAAGATATATTGCTATTTGGCTGCTGATTTTTTTTTTTGGATTTTGATCCTTTGTTGAGTAAATTTTGTGGGGGCTTTTGGAGCAGCAGAGACATACAATTACTTTCTCTAACAAGAAGTCTAGGTGTGATGCGCAGATGATGTTTTTGCTGAGTTCTTGATGGATGGTCGCAGTACTACGAAGATTTTTCACAGATGAGTATATATATAATTGGTGCTGCTACTTGGCTATTTTGGTGAAGAAATTTCAGATCTGAATTTGTTGCTTTCTTGTTTTATTTATTTTTGATTTTGAGTAAAACAGTTAGGAAAATCCTCTGACGAGGTTAACACGAGTCGGTCGTGTTATTGGACGTAAAGATCTTTCACGGGTTGTTAGGTTGTAGGTCGGTTACATAGATTGGGTCTTGCGGGGTAGATCAATCGTGTGTAATTTTTGTGAACTACAGTGAAAGAGTTTAATCTGGATGAGGGCCTTGCAGACGTAGGCAAGATGTGCCGAACTGCGTTACCAAACGTCGGTATCTTCGTTATTTTGCAGTTGTGATTTATTATTCACTTGCGCGTAGAAAAATTTGTGGATAATCTGCGAATTAATTAACGATTTAATTATTTCAACCAATATGTTAGAAAATTACTTCTACGATCAAAATTTAACTACAATAGTTATCATCTTTGAAGTAAATTAAAAAAGGGGGAAAAAAGGAGAGTGATAGAAGTTTGGATAGGTAAATTAGAAATAAAATAAAGGCAATAATAGAATTCATTATTATTCATGTGATTTGACTAGCGTGGAACAATTTTCAAATAAAATGTAAAAAGAAAAAGTTTAAGATGCCTTCGAAATTATTCATTTTGTTATATATGATTTTAAATAACTTATTGTTTGAAATTAGGTTAAAATCACTTAAACCAAACATAGGAATTATGATAGATTTATGTTTTGTTAATTCTGTTGCTTCGAGTAACTTGAGTACATTTATTAAGTTATGAAGAGGTGTGATTGTTGACATATATTACTAATGTATATGTATGAATATAATGTGACGTCTGACATATTTTTGCAAGTTGACATGAGGGGTTAAAAGATGTTCATATCCTTTTTAACGTGTACAGTACGATCATTCGTTAGGGCCTATTCATTGGGACCATCTTAGGAAGGTCATCGATCAATTCTGTTAGGTGAATGAGGGCCTTAAAAGATGTTCATATACTTGTTCACGTGTAAAGTACGATCATTCGTCGGGACCTATTCACTGGGACCATCTTAGGAGGTCATCGATCAGTTGTCTTAAGTGAATTCTCTGAGGTCAGAATCACTCTATTTACTTACATGAAATCAGAATAAATATCAATCTGTGGTGAATTATCTGAGGTCCAAAATAGTCTTTTTTATTAGTTAAAAATAAAGTTGTGTATTATTAAATTTTCTTTATAATACAACTGATTGTTATTAATTAACAATTGGTGGAATAACTCAAAAGATTTATATCTTAGTTTGCAGTTGTTTTTTTTTTGTGGGACGGGGTATTCTAAAAACACTACGTAAACAATGATGGGCTCACTTGAGAGGTAAATGGTAAGTCAAAATTTTCATGTACTATGATGCGATTGCAAATTTGAGATGGTAAATTTAGCTTTTGCATTTTCTAGCTTCTTCACTAAATTCTAGCCTCTTTCACTGATTCCTTTGAAAAAGAGCACAAAAGACTTGTGGTTGAAAAAAGATTGTGGACAGAGATCGTACACTAGATGTTGTTGCGTTGCATTATTTTCTATTGACTATTGATTTGGCAATTTGCATTTCTTCCTATTTATAATTAAAATTTTCTTTTTCTTATTTATAGTTAAGTGTTTTTTTTTGGTGACACAAAAACACTTATATTTATAATCAAAAACAAAATCTTAAATTTTGAAATTGCTTATGATGTAGCGATGAATATTCTAAAGGTTGTTAGCTTTAGATCTACTCCGCACTCGATCTACAAGCTGGTGCAATTCCAGGAAACGACAGTTTCTGATCACGTGTGTAACGGGGGCCGGTGGATCTACCTCAAAACACATCTAACTCATCTGTTACGTCCGATCTTTAGTTAAATATCATCTATAGATTTATACAGAGTTCACATAAATAGAGAGAAAATATAATAGTGGATGAAAACTATAATAGATGAAAATTAAAAATCTTCGTTTCCGACAACTTGATCACGTAAGTGCTCTGATTATGAAAGTGTTAAAACGAAGAAAATATGGAATATATGATTTCGGCTTCATCTCTACTTCGAAAGCGGTTTTCATGATTAAAGCTAACTCCAATTTTTTGAGACCTTTACAGAAAACTTTCACCGACACAGAGTTAACTTCCTTCTATAATTTTCTCAATACGTAAGTGTTTTTAATGGATCAGAAGATTCGTATGCTTACAAATGATATGAGTAACTGCAGGAGATATCGGTCTTTCCTATTACAAGCCCGATATAAGTCCGGTTTATACTAATCGGGATCTATTTTTCTCTTAAATTTTGACCCATTAATTTAGATTATTTATTAGGTCACTCTGTTACTCTTATCTTAATCAAATTATGTAATAAATTATTTAAAAAACTGAAAATATGAGAAAGGACAAAATTGTCCTACGGAAATTTCTATATAAGAAAGAGAAACAATATCTATAATGATCTCAAGAAAATTAGAGCAAACAGACATGGAAATGTCTACAAAGAAGCTTGAAATCATCTCAAGAAAAACAGTCAAACCATCTTTTTCTACACCTCAACATCTTCAAACATTTGAGCTTTCTTTTTGGGACGGAGTCATACCAGTTCCTCCTGAATATGGCAATATAATTTTTTTCTACCAGACCAATGACTGCCAAAATGAAGATGATGAAACCCTTTCAATGTTCTTCCAAAGGTCAAATACCCTACAGAAGTCATTATCTGAAACACTAACTCACTACTATCCATTAGCGGGGAGGCTCAAAGATGATGCAACAGCAATTGAGTGCAATGATGAAGGTGCTTATTTTGTGGAAGCTCGAATTGATTACCAGCTTTCTACCTTCCTTAACCATCCCGATGTTGATTTCTTGAGCCACTACTTCTGTCCTGCTTTGGATTCTAACAACTTACCCTCAGGCTGTATGTTGGCAATTCAACTTACACTCTTCAAGTGCGGAGGAATAGCCATTACTGTGAGCCCCTCGCATAAAATTGCAGATGCTTCCTCATTGTGCACATTTGTCCAAAGTTGGGCGTCAATGACTACTATCCGAGAAGTAGGACCTAAACCCATATTTCTGGAACCATCATCCTCCCCACCCAGATCTTTACGTAACGCGCCTATACTAACAGGAACACCAGGAGAGTTCGTTAAGAGAAGGTTTGTTTTCCCTGCCTCAAAAATAGCTCAACTCAGGACAAAAACAACCGGAGCCTCATCACCCACAGGAAAGCAATATCTGAGTGATGCTGATTTGGTGTTGGCGTTATATATGAAATGTGCCATATTGGCTTCAAGATCGTTGTCCAAGTCGTCTTCAGGTCCATATGTATTATTTCAAGTGGTGAATATGCGTAAAAGAGTGAGACCACCATTGCCAGCGAACACCATTGGAAATGTAGTGTTGTATTACACAACAAAAATAGAGGAAAACCAGATTGAGTTGAATGAGTTAGCCGGTAAGATCAGAAAAAATTTGATCGAATTCTGCAATCTCGCAGCCAACTCTAGCCTGAACGAGGAACCCGACTTTAGCATCCAAGGTAGCCCTTATTGCTGCACTAACATATGTGGGCTTCCAGTGTATGAGATAGATTTTGGTTGGGGTAAACCTTCATGGGTCACTTCAGAAGTTCTACAGTCCAGGAATATTATCGTGCTGCAGAAACCAAAGGACGGTGATGGTATAGAAGTTTCGATATCCATGGACGAAAGAGAGATGGCCCTCTTCGATAAGGACCATGATATTATTGCATATGCATCCAACAATCCTAGTGTTCTTGCAGCATATTCTCGTACGTGATTCATTTCTATAAGTGTTGAGTGATAACGCTTTCAGGTTTTCTTTCCTTTGAAGTCAACTATCGTCGATTGCTATAGATACTCTGCATGTTCCTTCTCTGTGTACTATGGTCACTGAAAAACTTGAATTTAGATCTTCTGTTAAATATTATGATGTTTTATTATATCCAATAAATTTTAATCATTTATTTATGTAAATTTCGCATAAAATTTAGGTGGGTCTCGCAAAATAAACAAAAATATTAGAAAAACTTGTGGTCTTTGTTAAAGGTAGCGGTTGTTCGTGGTCATGTGTTCCAATTTTTTGGAACTCTTGGCCTTGTGCTCGTGCGCTGCATCAATTTGTCAGCGTGTTCTTTGTTCTTTGTTCCAGCTATTTGTCAAGCCTTCTCAATAATAATAAAAATACTCCTTTGCTTTTTTTCGACAAAAAGTTCAGTTAATTGTTCTGATAAATTAAGCAAGTCCTCTAAGTTTCAGAGACATTTAGCACCAAAATTAAGGACTATTATATAATTCTGCATTAAAAATTATATATATTAGACTTGATTGAGTCGTACATTCAAAAATAATGATGGTATGTTATTTATTAATGATAACTTCCTCTGACTCATTTCAGGGCATTGTTCAAACTTTCACTTTAATTGGAACAAACTAAAGTTTGGAAAAATAATGTCAAACGTTAATAGGTGCTTAATAAGAGGGATGCAATTCATGTACAATCTTAAAAATGATTGTTGATAAAAATGAGGGATGATTTCAAATAATAACAAAGATGAATAGATAGAAATGATAATATGTTAGAATTTATAAATATTAATTAGATTGATCCAATTACTTAATTATAAATTATAAGTTAAATGTTATATCAAATAATGTATTTTAAAAACGTAATTTATATAATATTATTATGTTTACTTAATAATTTATTTAATATATATATATACTCGAAACTAACTTTAAATGACATATTTAATTAGAAAATTTTAAAATTAAAATGATAATATTTTTAAATATATAATATTTATATATATGTGTGTGTAAATTTAAATATATATAAAATATTATATTATATTATAATTAAAAATTTTATAATATTGAATTACGAATTTTGTGATTAGCAGGGCTTGTTGTTAACCTACAATTAATAGTTGATATAAGAAGTATGAGAATAACAATTCAGTGAAGTATATTTAATTGTGTGTAGGCTGAGATTGAACCGATAACCTGGTCCTTAATGCATTCATCACTTTTCATTGTTTGTTGTTCATTTTCTCTTTGGAATTGATTATGTTATCTTATGTTTAATGTTTAGGTGTCGTGTAAGAATGATTGAATACTTTATTTGATTGTTTTTAAGTATGAACCAATTGATAAAATGAAATACAATATGTAATTGTTGTGTTTTTGATTCATTTGTGGCGACTAATGGTTTTTAATCATGAGGGATAATGTAATTTAGGTTAAATGACCCGAACTTGTGTGGTTGTTGCCTTGATTAATCTGTTTTCCTAACTCATAATGCGACTGCCCAATTAAATCTAGAGAGCTTGTTCTAGGTTGTTCGATAACTAGGTATAATTAACGAGCTCTTCTTAATTAAATACAATCTAAAGGAAAAACTAGAGTTAACAGGGCTTGTTGTTAACATCCAATTAATAGTGGCTATGAGAGGTATGAGAATAACAACTCACTGAAGTATGTTTAATTGTGTGTAGGTTGAAATTGAACCGATGACTTGGTCCTTAATGCATTTATCACTTTTCATCATTTTTATATTATTTGGTTTAATTTGCTTTTGTTAGTTTAATTTTATTGTATTTTTCTTATTTGAAAACCAAACCCTCCCACAACCTAAACACCAATTATTTTTATTTCAAAGCTTTACATGCACTTTTTGTGGGATCGACCAAGACTTATCACTGCTACAGTTATAGGTTTAGTATTTTGAGCAGTGTTACGACACTATGTCAAGAAGTATGTAGTAAACCAAGTTTAGTTTCTAACATTTATTATATATAGTCAATTTTTGGCCATATGGTAACAACAATTAACTTTGTGGTAATTAAAGACTTTGCTAATTATTAGACTTGTATAGAGATAAATTCCATAAAATCTGATGAAAGTCTAATTTAAAATGGTTCAAATCTTGAGCTTATATTGGATTATATATAAGAAATGAGATTTACTTTTAAATCTAAATTTGATTCATATAAAAATCAAATTTAAATTTAGTGTATGATTGTTTAAAACTTATGCTTAATTCTACATCTGTTTAATTTTTCTAACAATTATATAATATATTTAATCATTTACCAAATTAAATTGTAGTTTAAAAATAAAATAATTTCTCTCTTGAATTGTATGTAAAATAATATAATAATTTATAATAAATAAATCTAATTTTTCATAAATATAATAAGATTGTAAATCTTCTCTCATTTCAAGAGTAAACTTTTTCTTGTAATTTTGAATTTTAAAAAGATATAATAACAGTATGATTAGGAGTTTTTTTTTCAATAGAAGTTTGCATAAAATTAATGTTGTGTAATTATTAAATATAATTAAGGAAATTATTAGTTACTTATAAATATGATCTTTAATTTTTATGCTTAATTTAAAATCTAAATTTAATTTGTATGGATATAATTACAGTGTCACTTGTCCATGAAAATTTATTTCCTGCTAAAGGCCCAAAATGTGGGGCAAAGTCAAGATAATCTGTAAACTCACGCAATACGAGGCAATGATAGCTGTGATCAGATCACGCCTTCGGGATAAAATATTTCCTATTCCAATATGTTGATTTTAAGTAAACGACTTATCAGAGCTAAAAAATGTTGAACAGATATGCTCTTTCTAAATTGCTGTATTTGTTGTACCTGAATAAATTTCAGCTATCTATTACAATAAATAAGATATCTTAGATCTTAAAGAAATAGGGAGGCACAACAATTCAGGAGTAGTATACTCCCAAAAAATGAGGCTGCATTTCAAATCTTAATAAGACTTGCAAAGTTCTAAAGTTCAAATCATTGTTTTAAAAGTTGGACCGGATCGGCCGGTCCGATCGGTGACCGGCCGGCTATCCGATCCGGTTCACTCATAAAAATCGATTCTTAATTGTACCAGTAAGAACCGGTCAAAACCGATCAATTGAACGGTCGGACCGGTCCGATTCAATAATTTTTTATTTT